>JAUNZO010000637.1:0-22223 GCA_031894775.1 Chloris gayana
GTAGCATGAAACACATGGATTCCTGAAGCCAAAAAGGGTATGGATGAAAAGTTTACAGCCAATAAGCTAGGTTATTGTAATTTATTTATTTAAACTTGCTGCTCCCATTGGTTGCGTAATCTAAAAAACATGAAACCAAATATCTAAGTCCGGAAGAGGGAAAATTGAAACGGAGAACGGGACGATTCCTGTGGCAAGCACGTGATTGCTGACATGCACGCCTATAAGGTCCCCGAAGTGCACTGAACCTCAAGCAGTGTGGGCACAAGCAACGCAATTCAGTCTCAAAAAAAAAAAAAAAAAAGCAACGCAATTCGTTTCGTACCATGCATGCCGACATGAACACCCGCCTGCGCTGAGCTCAGAAAACGGTATGGAACATCGCGTAGTTCTCGGAAAACTGTACAACGGATAAGATAATTAAGAGGCCTCTAATTTTCGGAATAAATTAAAGAATACGTCGAACCATGTAGGTGATGAATTGAATTAAAACTAAGTGATCACGGAAATCCACAAACGTTGGGTTTTTTTCCTTTACTTATTAGTACCTTTCGTGAAAAAGAATACCAGGAAAGGGTACTAATAAGTTGCCATTTACTTTAAAGTTGCAATTTCAACCATTCACTTTAGAGTTGCAATTTCAACCATGTACTGTACATTTTATAATTATTGAAATCAATGTGGCATGGATTAACACTAAATAATGTTTTTATGGAGAACTCTTATAAAAAATAAAATTGTTTACTCGACTTTGTCCTTGGAAGCTTGCTTGAAGAAAATAATTTTGTTCATTCTAACCGGATGTAGTATAAGCAAATTCTTGATCTGATTTTATGATCTTTTACTTAAATAATAAATATATTTTTTTAACATTTTGCATAGATGTTCCCAAAAAATTGAAGCATTTGCTGCTGTTAATTTCTTTTTTTCACTTGACTAACGCGTACTTCACATCAACACCCCGTTCTCATTCGGCTATGATTTTATAACAACTTCAATTTAGATTATGGTCTAAGCTATACCAAAGAGTAAGGGTGTGTTCGTTTCCTGTGGTCTAAATTTTATAAGTTGTCACATCAAAAAGAATCTTATTATTTATGAGTACTAAATAAAGTTTAATGATAAGATAAATTACAGGTCCCTAGACTAATTTACGAGACGAATCTAATAAGATTAATTAAGTCATGATTAGAAGATGGTTATCTGTAGCATCACTTTAGCAAAACATAGATTAATTAAGCTCTTTAGATTCATCTCGAAAATTAGCATCAATCTGTCAACAGGGTTTTATCATTAAATTGATCGAAATATTCATAAATAGTAAGATTCTCTTTGATGTGACAATGCTAAATTTTAGAGGGAAGAAAACGAACGGGGCCTAAGTTTGAAAAGGTGCTTATGGGGGCAAGCTGCTATAAGCAGTTCTCATTTTTTGTACCGCGAGGCTGAAGCGGCAAAAGGCCGCTTTTTACTGCTTATGCCCACGCCCGAAACGTTTTTTCCCTCGCTACCCCGAACCTTGGCGCGGATAGTTTTCTCCCTCCTCTGCCACGAGCCTCATGTGAGCGGCTATCGATGACGCATGAATCATCTGCGAAGTTCGTTCTCGGTTGGGGGAAAGGCACCCGTACCTCGTAGATAGATGGACCCGCCGTCAAATTGGAAGAGGGAGCGGCCTCGGGCGCGAATGGTGGCATAGCGGCGGGCGCAGGCGGAGGCGCAATGCGCGTCCTAGCGGCGGGAGCACACACGGGTTGCGTCTAGGTGACGGGCGCCCTAGGCGTGGGCGCGTCGTAGCGACGAGTGGTTGCCGGGTGTCGGCGGGGCGGACAGAGAACACCGCACTGCAGACGCGCTTGTACCGCTGCATCCGCGTCTTCCTTGTGCTCTCCATACCGCTGCTCGCCGTCGAGGTGGTAGCTTACTACCAGGGATGGAATCACGAGGTGCCCGGCCTCCTCATTGTCAATGGGCTCTTCGCAGCGGCCTACAGCTGGATGTGTGCACGGCTCGAGTACCTTGTGCCTATGTTATGCCGGCTCAAGAATCCATTGGCGAGGAGAACGATTTGTTGGACCAGAAAGAATATTTTTATTTATCTTTCGAGATCAAGATGATCTCATATATATTTTGATGTATGGTTGTAAGCCAAACATATGAACTTGTCTGATGTATGCCTATTTTGATGAACATGTAATGCCAGTCACATGTGAACTTGCTTCTTGATTGATTTAATATTTGCCATATTTTACATTGTATTTAGTTCAATATAATATCTAAAATCACGTAAAACATATATCAATAGTTGTCTTTAAAACTGAAACACAGGGACATGATAGTCATTTTATATGTATCATTCATTTCTCAATGGACATGATAAGCTATTTTACTAAACAGTTTGACTGACTGCTAATCTTGTACTGAAGCTGTTTTTTCATGAGTTAAAGATCTACCAAAGAGACCCCAACACTCTTGTGCTAGATTCGTCCTCGATAACCGTTTTTGTGCCATTCGCTTCCATTGGCGATGAGTTGTGTTTTTTTTTCCTTCAAACAATAAGGGGGTTGGGTAGCCGGACATTAATGAACCTTTGGGGTATGATAAATCCCCCACATCACAGGTTTAACCCAATGTGGAAATGTAAGTTCACCAACTTGTAAGTCAACATGAACAATTTGACTTTTTTCAACAAAAATAATTACTCATCTACTGCTACTTCCTTTCCACTACTACCCTTGTTTCAATATGCTGCAAAATATACCAATGACTAGTATAGTTATATAGTCGGAGAATAACTTGGGCTGCATAATATTTTCTAGCATTAACCATCTATTCATTTATTATAAGGTACTACAAAATTTTCATTGCAGGTCGACATGAGCAAGCTACCATTATTTAGACGTGGGCTTGCTTGAGTAGTGGCCTCTGATTCTCTTACAAAAAGGAAATTAGGGAACAAGCTTCACGGGAAGATTGGCCACGAGTGCACAACCACCAGCTGGTTGTTGAGTCAGTTAAGATGTGCATGATGATGATTTCTTGTGTTCGTGCGCTGGGTTTACCACGTTACTACCTTTTGTGTTATAGTATAGTAGTAGCAGTAGTAATTGTAGTGGAGGAAGCATCTATCCAACTACTTATCTGTAGTCTTGTTGAATCCGCAATTCATAAGGTGGAATAAAGCGCTCCATCCTAAACGAATCTTGTTCCACTTGTCCCCAGGAGTGGCATGTCCCAAATTCTTTTTTTATAGCATGTCCCAAATTCTTGTTAGACCTCAGTACACGACTATCTCGTCAGGACATATATGAATCTAATAAGAAAAGCATATAATAACCCAAATAAGTGTGACATTTCAGTTTACTAATTGGCCGACAGTACTATTTTCTAAAATGTGACCTAACCTTTTTGTATTGTTCTGAAACACACAGAACCGCGACATCAGCATTCAACTGTGCAATATGTATGCGTGTCCAAGCATTGTATTCCAACAAGGCCCATAAGACTACCCGCACTGGTCATACTTCAAATCTATCCTCTAAAAGGAATATTCTGTCCCGATCAGCAAGATTCTCTACTTTATATACAGTTTTGCTGCATCCGTTCATCCTCTATATCAACTAACCAATATTTTATTCAACCAACTTCAACTACCATCTTCTTTCATCTCTTATCCTCTTTTCTTTTTTTCACTTATTTCCCTTTTACAATAGTTTAGTAATCCCATATTTTAACTACATAATATTTTTTATCTTTCTTCATTTCTTTTTTTCTCTCCTTTTCTTTTTTTTTCTTTCTCTTTATCCTTTTCCCTTTTCCCTTCTTCCCCTTCCTCTCTCCATCTCCCCCCACCTCCCCACGCGCGCACGCGCTCTTCCTCTCGCCGCCCACGCCGCCACCCGGCCTCCTCCCCCGCGGGCCCGCGCCGCCACCCGGTCTCCTCCGGCCCGCCGCCTCCTCCCCTGCGCACCCGCGCCGCCGCCCCCTGCTCCTCCTTCCCACTTGCGTCGCCGCTGCCCCGCCTCCTACTCCCCCAAGCGCGCCGCCCGCCATCCATGCACCGGCTCCCCGCGCGCCGTCGGGCCGCCTCCCCGCGCACCATCGGGCCACCGTCGGGATCCGGCCATCCATCCGCGCCGGATCTAGGCGGCGACGGCGGGATCCACCACGCAGGTCACGGCCTCCTCCAGGCGGGATCGAGGCGGGGGCGGCGGGATCCGAGCAGGATCTAGGTAGCGGCGGCGGCCGGCGACAGCCCTCTCTCTCGACGATTTCCCTCTCTCCCGGCGACCTCCACGCGTGCCTCTCCTCCCCAACGCGCCGCCGCCGGTCGGGCTCCGCCTTCGCGCGCGCTCTCCCCGGCGCCGCTGCCGTGCGGATCCGGCCGTCGGGCCGCGGATCCGGCCGCCGGGCGCGAATCCGGCCGCCCGGTGGCGGATCCGGCGGTGGCAGCCTCCGCGCGCCCGGTGGCGGATCCGGCGGTGGCCGCCTCCGCACGCGCCTCTCCGCCTCCCTCCCTCTTCTTCCCGCGCGCGAAGGCCGCCGGTGGTTGGAAGGGGGCCCGCGGGAGGTCGTGGCGGACGGTCCGTACATCCGCTGGGCAGAGCGGACGCGGGCTCGTCCGGGGCGTAGCGTTCCCCGTAGCGATGCCCGGTGCAGCAGATTTCGTCCAACGTGGCTCCTTCAGGACCGGGTACCGGATGGCATCCAGTACCCGGTGCGGGTAGTCTAAGCCTATACAAATTGAGATAGTGATACGCGCGCGCAAACTGTAAACAAGTATGACGCACATATAGAGCTCACATGTGTCGTTTGCACCAACCAAATAAACGGGAGAGAATAATGAACAAGGGTACCAGTGGGGCCGTGGGGGCTAGCAGGCTTGTAATATAAGGCAATTATGCAGGTGGTGGCTTAGCTCACATGCTGTCCCGTGTTGTATCTAATTGTCATCCGTAAATTATGTGTTACGTTCTGAGACAATTAAAAAATCGTCCATTGCAAAAATGATTCTCTATCAGAATTGTAAGACATGTTAGGGCATGTACAAACGATAGCTAACTATGATCTCTTACACACATGTATCTAAATAAAGAAACATGAAACAATTCTAATCATGCAAAGGAGAGATAGTGCATGTTGTCTTTTAATAAATACATATTATTAATAATTATATGACATGAGTGTCTCTTCACACGTATAACGATGTTCGAGTTGTCTCTTACATCGAAACACGTGATAGAGACCGTCTCTTCGTTAAGAGCCACCTAGCCGTCTCTTCAAAGATTAGAACGTAATAAGAGCCCACTCATACGTGCCCTTGTAGGTCCCACCCCCAACCCGCTCGAATGCTGGATTGAAGACAAAGACCTTCTCTCGTGCGCTCCACGTGGTCACACAGGCCCCATGAAAGCAACCTACCGTAAGCAGCAGCTCGTTTCTTCTCGCACCCATATTTTTACAGCCGTCGGATACGATTTATAAATCCAATACACCAGCAGTGCAGGATGAACGGCACGGTCCTACTCTCTTGGTCAATGTACTGTGCTCTCGTTCTGTGCATGATGGTTGAACTAACGAGACCTCAGGCCGTGCGTGCCGGCCATGGCTGCCACATGCTGTACTGCGCACACGCACATGTATGTTTCGTGGCCAATCATGTCACAGCGTCGACAACTACCAGCGTCCTCTCTACCTCCCATCTCTTGGGTTGGGTCCGTCCTCACGCATGTTAATGTGTCTCGTACTTGCATAATCATTAGTATCTCTATTTTCTTTATATAACAGATGGCCCGTCAAGAAAAAAAACTACATAGGTAATTGGAGGGTTTAGACCGATCGTCAAATGACATCATCAAAATATATTTGTTTGGATAAGATTTAAGTGGCTACATCCAAGTACATCAAATCATGCTCAAGTGGCTACACTCTAGAATATATTTTTGTGTACCAAAAATTAATATTATTACTCTCTTCAGCTAAAAAGTTGTATATGTGTGTGACCTCTCAACAATAGTAAGCATATAATTTGGAGAACATATACTATTTGGAAGTTTCTTACCACAACCATCTAATTGTGCAATTTTCTGTGGTAAAGTAGTTTACTGGTGGAAACGGACCGTGGCCAACAAAATAACAGCTACTAACATAGTAGAGCTGAGTAAGCTTGATTTGAATGGTCAAGGGTCATAAACCAATTCATTAGTACATCTCGTCGCTACCTCCAAGGGGAATTTCTCACTGGTTTTTAACCCTTCTCAATCTGACTATATATATTATATATATAGGCAATTCGATCCAGAGCCACATCCCTCTGAGTATCATCATCAGCCAAAAGCATATACTAGCAGTATCCCGTTGGCAAGACCGATGACACTGTCTGTCAACTCAGCAAGATTCGATCCGTCCCCTTCTCAAAATTCAAAAATGCATCGGGCGACACCTCGTTCCCGCCACATAAACCATATTAAACCGGCCTCGCATCTGATGAACCCAACGGATTTTTCCTCACCGCCCAACACCGCTGGAAATTGTTTCAAAAATGGATAGCGACAGATCGTATCTGCTGAAGTTTTATGCTTCCGATGCCATCCACTGCCCATCCCTGACGCCTTGGCTTTCACTCAGAGAAGCCTGGAAAAGGCCGGCCAAATCGCATCTGCACGGGGAGGCGGGCCGTTGCCTCGTCGGCACATGGCGGATTTGGCATTGCCAGCACGCTGGCTTTGCCGACCGCGCACGTAAGCCCATGTAGTTTTTTTTGGCTTTCTGCTCTGCCGCCTGCCTGCTTGCCTGTCCCTGCTCCAAAGGCTCTGGCTGGCTGGCCGGATCGCCTCGTGCCGTCATCGTGCACGCCAGGGTTGCAGGCCGGGCAGCGTACGTGTAAAACAAAGGTTGGTTTTTTTTTTTAGAAAATTCTCTATACCATTGAAAATTTTTCAACTTCCTTCTATACATTAAAATTTTCAGACTTCCCTATGTAACATCCGTTTAAAATTTCTATGTCATCTATACCAGTAGCGTCGGTGCTTAACATTTATATCAATTCGCTAGCTCGAAAAAAGTACTTTCTCCACTCCAAAATTTATGAAAAATTGTAAATTTATAGAGTAACATGTGGAGAATATGTTTTGTTGTTGAAAAACAGTTTGGTTCTATAATATTTTTTAATTTAAAATTGGTCAACCTGGCAAAGCGTTAAGGTTCAAAACTTCGAAATTTAACTTCGAAAGTATTTTTGAACCTTAACGCTTTATCAGGTTCACTAATTTCAAATTCAAAAATGTTATAGAACCGATCTGTTTTTCAACAACTAAAAATATTCTCCACGTGTTACTCTATAAATGTACAATCTTTCATAATTTTGGAGTAAAGAAAGTATTTTTTCCAAGCTAACGAATAGAGATAAATGTTATGCACTAGCGCCAGTGGTATAGAGGACATAGAAAATTTATGCGGATGGTACAGAGGAAAGTTTGAAAATTTTAATGGTATAGAGGGAAGTTGAAAATTTCCAATGGTATAGAGGGAATTTGCTCTTTTTTTAGGTGCTGATATTCAGGCGATTCAAAATCAAACAGTCGATGCACATGAACCACCCGATCCTAATCGGACGGTCCAAATATTATCTTCCACCTCTCGCAAGCGACGACCTCACCACTCCCCTGCCTCCCGCCCTCTTCTGGCCGTCCCTCGGTGGCGTCCTCGCTGTCGGGTCCGTAGCTTCTCCCCCGCCACGTTAACCTGTCGGCACCGCTCTCCCCGCCCGGGCCCCGGTCCAACCGCCATCCCCCATCACCCACTTCAGCGGCACCCCCGCCACCTCCGACTCCGCCATCTCTATCGCCACCACCATCGGACCGGCCTACTACCCCTGCAACCCTAAGGTCGTAACTCGCCAGTCACCATTGTTGTCCACTACATTGTTTGTCGACTGAAACCGTCGTAGATTTCAGTTGATTGAACATAAGGATTTCCTTTTTCATTTTAGCTGCTTTTTGCGCTGTGATCTCTATGTTTTGGAATCTCAATGACCCATTTTAGGCAATGGAAATGGATTGCAACAGAGACCACCTCCGAAACACCGATACGTCCATGAGTTGCCGCATCCGTATCCGAAACGTGAGCCGATACTAATACGCAGCTGAAACGGCACCGATACGTATCAGACAGGTATCGAGGAGAAATGGAAATAATAAATTTTGGATACTTGGGCTGAGACGTATTGGCCTTATTTTGATACGGTCCAACACAAGTTTGGCCCAACATGCATGCCTAACCTAAACCTGATCAGTGTTGTCGTGCATTATACTTAACGTTTCAGCTTAGTCTTCGACACCATGCAGCCGCCGCCATCGATCGCGATCGAGTCGTCATACTTGTTGATTGTCTTCACCTATTGACGAACAGCCGCCGCTGCTTTTTTGCCAAGGCCTGCGATCCTCAACGTCGTTGTCCAGATCATCATCAGCACTCGTAAGCTCCGACGATGGCATCTGCTGGAACTAGCGAAGGTTCGCGTCCTCGATCCGTCCCTGACCTCAAGGCCCCGTTGTGGGATTATGTCACAATTTTAGAGAAACCGGTGACTGGAGGAGGCAACTATAGATGGAGGTGCAACTTCTGTCCTCTCAAGAAGCTAACTAGCTATACCAGAGTTGATGCTCACTTGCTGAAAAAGAAAGGTAAAGGAATCACCGTATGTCCCAAGGTGACATTTAAAGATCTTAGTGAGATGAGGAGAGTTGTCGCAGCTGCTGCCGAGGAGTTAGAAAGATCAAAAGATAAAACTGTTTCACTGCCTACTTCAGTGCCTAATAGCAATAAGAGGTGAAATGGACCAATTTCTGCACTAGAGAAAGCTTGGAAATTGGATGAGCGTAAGCACATGGATGCTTTAATTTCAAGAGCATTTTATTCAGGAGGTATGAAGTGCAAATATAGTAGATATTCAATTCGAGTTGCAAATATAGTAGATATTCAATTGGAGTTACAGTTTTACTATGATTGTGCTAACTGTTTTTTCATAACAGGGATTTCCTTCAATTTTGCAAGAAATCCATATATTCAAGAAGCCTTTACTTATGCTTGCAACAATGATTTGAAGGGCTACAAAATGCCAGGGTACAACAAGCTTCGAACTACGCTTCTCAAGCAAGAAAGGGCTCATATCGATATGTTGTTGGAGAGTGCGAAGAGCACATGGTCTGAGAAGGGAGTTACAATTTGTGCTGATGGTTGGTCAGATCCTCAGAGACGACCACTTATTAATTTTGTTGCTATCTCCGGGAACAAAGCAATGTTTTTGAAGGCAGATAATTGTGAAGGTGATGTGAAGACAAAGGAGTATATTGCTGAAAAGCTTCGATCTGTTATTGAAGAAGTTGGGCGTAAGAATGTGGTGCAAATCATCACTGACAATGCTGCTAATTGCAAAGGTGCAGGTTTGCTTTTGCAAGCTGAATATAATAACATATTTTGGACACCATGTGTTGTGCATACCCTCAATCTTGCTTTGAAGAATATCTCGTGAGCCTAAACAACCAAGGAACCATGATGACTCCTTTATTTTCAATACACTTGAGTTCGTTAAAAATGTTAAATTCCAAGCTCAGATGATAAAAAACTTCATCATGAATCATGGCATGAGGCTATCAATTTTCAATGAGTTCAATCCTTTGAAGTTACTTGCTATTGCTGAAACAAGAATTGCTTCACTTGTGTGTATGCTACAACGGTTTGTGGATGTAAAAAGGCCACTCCAGAGCATGGTAATTAGTGAACAATGGAATCACTACAAAGAGAATGTTGGTCTTGCTGCTCATGTTAGAGAGAAGGTACTTAGTGAAGTATGGTGGAGTCAGGTGGACTTCATTCTAAAATTTACTCGACCTATCTATGATATGATTCGTGTTGCGGACACCGACACACCATGTCTTCATCTGATTTATGAGATGTGGGATTCAATGATTGATAAAGTGAAGAAAGAAATATATCTATGGGAAGGTAAGGAAGACAATGAGGAATCTGACTTGTTCTCGGTTGTTAATAACATATTGATTGATAGGTGGATAAAAGGCAATAATCCGCTATATTGTTTGGCTCATTCACTCAATCCAAGGTTACATTCTTACATGCTTACCTAGTTATATTTTCCTCTATTTGTTGCCTTCTTAGTTTTCTTATATTTTATTTGGTCTTGGTATATAGATATTATAGCCAAAATTGGTTGGATGCTGGGGCTAGCCGTGTCTATCCGGCACCGATACGGATACGTGTATCGAGTATCAGGCTGATACGGATACGGCGATACGTTATTTTTCAAAAAAACCGATACGGATACGTCCACAGATTTAAAATAAATAATTAAAATACAAAAGTTTAATAATATATAGTACTATAACATAGGAGCCACAATTGAGAAAATATAAACTAAAAATTCATAAAAGATAAATAGCTCTCCTACACTTCAACTAAGTTGCTTCATCCTCATCATTTTCAACAATGTGAGCTTCGACATCACCAAATGATACAGCTGCTGAACTCTCTATTGATGAGCCGGAGCTGCAAGCTGTATCATTTGGTGATGTCGAAGCTCACATTGTTGAAAATGATGAGGATGAAGCAACTTAGTTGAAGTGTAGGAGAGCTATTTATCTTTTATGAATTTTTAGTTTATATTTTCTCAATTGTGGCTCCTATGTTATAGTACTATATATTATTAAACTTTTGTATTTTAATTATTTATTTTAAATCTGTGGACGTATCCGTATCGGTTTTTTTTGAAAAATAACGTATCGCCGTATCCGTATCAGCCTGATATCGATACACGTATCCGTATCGGTGCCGGATAGGAGACCACATCTTAAATATATTTATATACCAGTAATGGTATTTGGAAAAGGATAGAGTTACAATCTATTTCCGTCTTGTTGGTCTGTGCTCCCCCACGGTCTCTTAGTTTTTTATTTGTTAGCACCAGTGTGTTTTGCCTAAGCGCAAGCTGCCAATGACTTTTTATTTTGTTGAGTCTTTATCTCGGCACTAATACTACCTAGTCCCTTACGAGCGTAGAATTCGATGGTGCAACACAATAACACACGAGGATTTAGACAGGTTCGGACCCCTCAATTGAGAGTAATACCCTACGTCATGTATGTTTGTATTGCCTTTAGCAGATTGCTAATTGTGTATGTCCATATCGTTTTCGAGGGTTCCTGCTCTGCCTTATATATCCGGAGAGGCAGGGTTATATGTAGAATCCTAGTCGGTTACAGTGTTTACAAGTTTAGAAACTCTATCTCTAAGCTTTACTTATCGTTTCGAGTCTTAATTAACTAATTTTGCTCTTTTACTTGAGGATCACACCATATTACGTCGGTCTTGTTGTCTGCCTTTGGTTCCATACCGGTATATGGAACCTTTTGTTATCTTGTATCGATTGGACACCACCCCGTGGGCCCTCTCGACTGGTCTTATGTCTTCAATTATGTCAGTATATCTTCGATAAATCATTCATTTGATCAATATATACCCGTAAGGTAAGTATACGACAAGCAGCCCTCGAGTAATTTTTTATTTTGCCTTGAACAAGACCGACCAGTCTTCCGCATGTGATCTGATATTAAAAAAACTCCATCTTTTGGAACACTTCATCTTGCAATTTGGCTTCTAAAAGTCAAAAAATTAGTCTTTTATTCTCTATACCACCTAATTAGGTGATGAAAATTAAACTATTTTCCTTCGAGTGCACCGGTCAGGTGCACCCAATTGGGTATAGCCACCGGCTCTTGAATCATTTGAACTACTTTAAATAATACAAGAGTCCACTAGTTGATTCTTCATTATTCTTTTCCTCCTGCAATCTCTACAGACCGCACTTTTCATTTTCCACAATTTTTCGCTTCCTACGATCTCTACAGACCACTCTTGAACATTGGTGCACCGGCTAGGTGCACCTAATTAGGTATAGCCACTTACTCTTGTATCATTTGAGCATCGTAAATAATGCAAGAGTCTTTTCCAAGAGTCTTCTTATTTTCATAATTTTGCAATAAAATCTCATTCCTCAGCAATTTCCGCCAACACCTCTTCGGACCAGTCATATCGGTCAAAACTTACTACTTTCCGGATATCCACACCAGGTTAACATATCGGACTATCGAAAACAATCTGAATCAATATCCGACTTAGTGAAATTTCACTAAAGAACAAACAAAATCCTGATTGATCAAATCAGTTTCGAAAATAACTTATATTCAACTCGAGTTTTTCAAGCCTATAATCGGTCGAATGATTAACACCCAGGGCCGGGGCCTAAGACATTCAAATTCATATTATTCGGTTAGGCAAGACCCGAGTAGGAGACATTCCATGGGGGTTCGAAGACAAGCAACGGGTAGTCTTTCGCACCTTTTTCCCTCGTGGCTTTGATCTTCCACGTTGCTCCTTCTTCCGCGGCCTCCTCTATTTCTATGGATTGGAGTTGGTCAATCGAATCCCAACTCCATCCTTCACATCTCTGTTTTCATCCACCTCCGTGAGGCCTTCCTCGTGGTCCGCCCCCACTTCAATCTTTTTCGCTATCTTTTTCACATCCGCCCCCTCCAATCTGCTAATGACCGCCATGCCATCGGAGGAGTCGGAATCCAAAGCCGACACTCTAATGAGTATTTTTCTTTCTCCTTCAACAAGAGTATCTCAAAATGAATGAATGAGTGATTCATCCTTGACAATCCCGAACCCGCTCTTACTTCCTACAAGGCCAATGTGGCCAAAGAACTCCTATGTTGGATCCTTGAAAATCTCTCGGGACGAATTGCGCCAAGACGAACAAGTTGCCTCTTTGCTAGTCATGATCAAGGATCTCAAAGAAGAAAAGAAGGTCACAACAGAGACCATTATTTGGAGCTTCATTGTGCGTGGAGTGCAGCCCATCAAACTTCTACCCACGCCCGGGTGGTTGTTCAAAGAAAGCAACAATACCGGTGATGGCACCGACCACCCGGACCTCAAGCGACAAACAAATGGCTTCAATAGGCTGCTGCAGCCCAACTATGATGACTTGCGCTTCAACAAAGTTAATGTCGCATATAGTTCGAAAATCCACAAGCACCGGTATGTTTCAATCTTCACAAGTATATTTCAACTTTTCATATCTTCAACAATCTATGAAACATAACATTATGACCATACAGGATCTTGATAGATTCAAGAGCCATCCACCGCTCCCTTTGGATGACCAATGGGGAGAAGGCTACCAGGAGGCCGCTCGGACCGGTCCGATGCCCATCGCCAATCCTTCGAAGAGGGTGACGTACTCTATAGGGATCATCTAGAAAGCGGAGAGCTTTGGTTCCATTCAGACAGAAAAGCTAACTTAGATGTTAAGTGGTGAGAATAGCCATAAAGGAGCCGAATGAAATCAAAATTTCATGTTCGGTTTTGAATTAGAGACGTTAAAAATAACCAACCAACGTCGACTATAACCCCTAGCCTTCCAAGCTAACGACTGCGGGTTCGATTCCCGCTACCCGCTCCATTCTGTATAAAAAGACTATTCTATTTATCTAGACATGGTAGAGACACTGTATTCAACCTTTTTCGTCCACCAATTTTTGGCCCTATAGAGCGGAGTAGAGCAGTTAGGTAGCTCACGAAGCTCATAACCTATGAGGTCACGGGTTTGATTCCCATCTCCGCACTTAGCGATGGATCGTTTAACATCCGTCAAGCCAACACCGAAAGCTCGTCTTCTCTCCGGATGATGATGCCGACGTTGAGCCCTCCGTACCACGAGACACATGGTCTAAGGCACGAAAGCAGAAGATAAGCGTCGTAAGCGGGCGCTGATCGATAAAGATCGCCAGAGCTGCTTGGGCCACAATCCGGAGCGCTACAAGTGGAGAGTCTCAATGCACAAGTGGGCGAAAAGATCCTCTCGCTCAATGTCACGTGGAGGTTATGATCCTCCCCACGGACCGGCACCCAAGGCAGCTTGGTCACAAAAGATGCGACCTCCTCCTCGGCGCAACCTGCTACCAAGTGGATTGCGGAAAGACGAGTGGTGACTCTCAAGAGCCACCGCGAAAGAAATCGAAGTCCTCATCCGGCTTCGTGAAGGCCACCCACTAAGTTGTCTCTAAAAATTCATCATTTTTTTTACTAATCTTCATAAAAAAACTCCATTCCGACCGATCTTAACTTCTACCGTCCTTATAGATTTCCTTCAAATCTTCAAGCATCCATTGTTGGCTTTCTCAAGAATAGGCCAAGCACCGCTGCTAAGACTCGTAGCCCCCGAGGCCACAATGAAGACCTCCGAGATCTGCTCGGAGGCTCGAGTGCGGCAAAAACAAAGGATATCCCTGCGGCCTCAACCGATGACCGGTCTACACCGGCTCCCGCCGATGCTCAAGTCACGGTGGACCTAACAACCGCAAAAGAGCCTACCGGCGCCAATACGGCTAGCGGTTCCTAGACCGCTTTAGTCCTCCCTTAGGGGTGGCCTCGACCGGTCTTTATCGAAGAGATCCCCCGGCGTCCGCGTTCCGCACGAGCTGCTTCCACCGAGCCCAAACTCGTCGGGATGGTCATTGGCGAGACCTCCATCGACAATGCTAGCGGAGCTCGAACCTTTGTGGCGACCGCTAAGTGGGACTCCATTGAAGAGGAGGAGGCCCTAAAGAAGTTCAATGAGACCGGCTGGTGTGCCTTGTTCTTCATGTCTGTAATGTAGTCATTTGAAACTGAAAATTGATCTTAATCTTTATCACCTACTTCTCTAGGTTCTCCTAAAGAACTCCGAGGCTAAAACGACAATTATCAGCTGTTTCAAAGAGGAACTAAGCTAGACTTAGCAACAGCGCATAGAGCTAGGGACGCAGACCGCCAATCTATTGTCTCGAGAAGAAGAACTTTTGCGACGGGAGCAAAATCTCGGTAGGACCAACCAAATAATGAAAGACTACCGCAAAGAAATCATCGGGCTCAATAAGCAAGTCAATGGTATGTTCCATCAATCACGGAATTCATCAATAACATCAGTCTTCAACTAGTCTAACCGGTCTTAATCTTCACGGTTTATGAAGCTTTGATTCCGGCTCACAAGCAAATTGAGGAAATCCTCACTGAAAAGGCCCCGCATTAGAAACAAGCCTTATTAGAAAGCAAAAGCTCGAGGAGATGCAAGCAACTCGCATTGGAGAACGTGAGTGCGAGCTTACCGTCAAGGACAACATCTTAACACAAGCTCTCCGAGTCTTCCAAAACCGTCGAAGAAGAAAATGCCCGACTAAAAGCTGACTCGAACAAGGTGCTTGAAGCTGCCAAGACTACTCAGGAAGACAAGGAAAGGACCGCCAAAGAAGCACATGAGTTTGCCCGAGTAGGCTCTAAAGGTCAAAGAAGCGGAGATCCAATGCCTATTGAGGAAAGAAGCTGAACCGAAGGAATCCAATACCAACTACATGGCGAAGTTCGAAGACTGGATATATCTCACGAGCGTAAGATCTCTCCCTTTATCATTCAAATCAACGAGTCTTATATATCGGATAATATAACTAATCTCTTAATCTTCATCCTTGCATAGCTCTCCATTGGCACCACAAGGCTTAGAGAGTACTTGGGCGGAGGTCAAATCCCACGGAATGACAACTTCAACACCAAAGTTGCTCCGTGGGATGCTCCTCGTCGCATCCGAGAACATTCAAGAATGGTGAACGCTTTCGGAGGAGCTCAAATTGCCGCAACGATCCAGGCCTGGACTCCACCGGAGGACCGTGACTTCAACTTCATCAAGATCGCCGCCCATCCTAATATGACCGAAGACCGGTTTAATGAGTCGAAGAACTCGCTCATTGGCACCGTGACTCATCCGGTCAAGGATATCCTGGTCGACCCTTCACACGATCAGCGAGACGTTGCTGTAGCCATCCCGACCATGGATCAAGTTGCCGATGAAGCCGCCGAAGCTGCAAGACAAGGTATCGAAGCCGAATTCGACGACTTGAACTTTGACGCACTCGTCATCGGACTCGAGGATACCATAGATGATCCGGCGACCACCGATCATGAAAGTGCATCTAGGCCACCTAGTGGGTTTTGGTGTTTTGATGACAACACGATTAAAGAGCTAATGTAATTTGTTGAGTTGTAACAGGAATATGTCTTGTAAAATTATTGTGAACATTGTTGTATCAAGACATGGATGTATATGGATATTTCACATGTATATTCTTGTATTCCATATGACAAAAAATATGATGAAGATGAAGCTAGATGGATGATCAGTATTGAAAACCTTATACCATGTGTCATATGAAGAAAAATGAAGCTTGTTGATATGTCTCATATTGGTCATTGAAAGTATCACCATATTTCATATTGGTGACTTAATTCTTGGTGTTATATCAAGCAAGCAATATATATTACAACGAAAATCAATACAACATGAAGATGAATATCAAGCGTGTGCTAATAGATGATGCAAAGTAATGTCTCAATCCCGATGGTAAGTTTGATGAAGGATTAGCAAGGACTTGGCTACGATGGACCATATATTGGAGAAGGGCAAGCAAGAGGCTTGGCGCCGAAGAAACTTTGTGGTGGAGAAGAGCAAGTGGATGTTGAATCCGACGAATCAAAAAGGCCATGGAGGATTGCATATTTCCTAGTGTCAATTTTTTTAGAATCAAGAAGGAAAATATGACATGGATAAAATATGGAGTTTTGTCTATTCGATGATAAAATCCATGGTCATCAGCTCAAGGTGGATGTGCTCAACCAAAGAATTGTTGTTGGCTCTCAAGAAGAAAAATATGAAGAATTTTGGCATATGTCTCTGTCACAAGCTCAAGTGGAAGAAAAATAGCTTTTATCTAATTCTTGAGTATAGGAATGTCGTACTATTAAAAGGGATGCAACATGTGTTGAATGACGATGTCAAAGTGCTCAAAATCCTAGAGAGAAACCAATCCGAGTGACCTAAATCCAAAACAGTGTGTTCTGCCGGGTCAAGGAGGTCGGACCGTCTTATCAAGGAGGTCGGGCCGCCTTGAACCGAGTTTTTGGGTTAGTAGCTCCAGGAGGTTAGACCGCCCTGTCAAGGAGTTCGGACCTCCTTGAACTAAGTTTTCCGGGGTCAACTTACGGGTTAGTGAGTTTTTGGCTTTAGAAGTGAAGCATAGTTAGTATGAGTGGGTTGAGCAATCAAGTTTATGGTTTGTTTAGGTTTTCGCGTTAAGTGTTTGGTTGCCTGCCAATGCAAGGCGGTCGGACCGCCCTGTGCTCGACAGCTCAATGGCTAGTTTTTGAAAGAGCCTTTATATAGCCCTCCACCACTCCCTTTGATTGCTGCTAGTTCTTGCCCGACTCTATAGCATTCCTACGACCATAAGAGCTCCCCCAACCGCTCTTTGTGAGATCCAAGTGATTTGAGCTAAATCTTTTAGTTGGGTTGAGAGATTTGAGTGTGTGAGCAAATCCTAAGCCTTTAGCACTTTGGGCTACGTCAAGCAACTCGTGATTCATTTGTTACTCTTGGAGGTGAAACCTCCTAGACGGCTAGGCGTCGCCCTAGACCTCCCAAGCTTGTGGTGAGTCTTGGGAAAGTTTGTGAAGGTTGTGATCTTGCCTCCGGTGTGGAAAAGATCAAGATAGTGGATTGAGGGAAGTGATTGAAAGAGACCCGGCTTAGAGAGTGCTAGTGAGCAGCTCAAGCTTCCTCAAACGGAGACGTAGGGGTCACGTTGAGGTGATTCCGAACTTCGGTAAACAAACTCGTGTGTCTCCGTCTCCCTTGCTTTTCTTGTTTTCTAGCTTACTTGTGCTTCCACTTCGATCTACTTTGGTGTGCTCATTTATGTGCGGATACTTCGTGTATGTGCTAAGGAAAACCTTTGGAGCATGACCTCAAGTTTTGGCTTGAGCTAGAGTTCATTTTGGAGAGCTGGCATGTTTCACGCCTGTGTAAGGCGGTCGACCGCCCTCACAAGGAGGTCGGATAGGAGGTCGGACCGGGTTGAACTAGGGTGCACCCAGCTCTGCCTGTGCAAGGAGGCCTGACCGGGTAGACAAGGAGGTCGGACCGGGTTTAACTAACTCTGTGCGAAAAAGTTGTGTTAATTTCAGGTTTCGCCTATTCACCCCCCGAGCGACATCAAGGTCCTTTCGGATCCCAAGACCGGTGATACTAGAACTTCTAGCGGTCCGGCTCGGTAGTTTAGGTCCTAGGATTTATACTGTAAAAACAATCGTGAAATGCTATGAATGTTCGATGTTTATAAAATTGTTACGAGTGTTTATCTTTATTGAAAATTCCAATTAATTTCATGTTTATGACAGGTCTTTATATGGTTTTGTCACTCCTTCATACAAGACTTGCTCCTTTCACGCAAACTGCAGCGGTCTTGAATAATCCATATATGATGAAATAACTTAGCTTTAATAACCAGTCATTCTAGCTAAAAATCTTTAATTTAGCGTCCTGCTTCAACCAGTCAAACCTATACCCAGACAACAATGGTTAATTCAACACAATCAAACCATGACATGACCACCGGCTCTAACAAGCGTTGGGTATAGCTCACGGTGGCGGTCTACTTAACAAAATCATGCCATATAGAAAATTCAACCGGTCTTAGAATCAGGATCACAAAGTATTAACTAAGCTGCTCTTAAATAGCAACCCCCGACTCGATATATTAATGCAAAATTAAAATTCTAAGACATATAACATTATGCGAGATAGACGAGAAATTGATATATTTCATATTATCAAAGAGCTATCATGAGTAGAAGAGTACATAAGAACAAAATAGAAAAACTCAAGTATAAAAGTGACGTAGCTGATCAATATTCCATGAATTCGGAATTTTTCTTCATCCTCGGTCATAAGCCTATGAGCACCCGGTCTAGAAACAAATTCGATAATGAATGGCCCTTCCTGAACCGGTGATAACTTGTGCCGATTCTTGTTGGACTGAATCTTCCTGAGCACCAAATCACCCACTTGAAATTCCCTTGCTCGGAGATTGCAGTCATGATATCTCCGCAATCTCTGATGATACTTGGCTACTCCAATCAACACCTTTTCATGTAATTCCTCCGCAACAATCAATTCCATCCGACAACGATCATCGTATTGGCCTTCATCATAGCATTGGACTGTGGTAGACATCATATTGAACTCCGTAGGCAACATCGCCTCGATCCATACACAAGAGAAAATGGAGATTGTCCTGTAGCACGACCGGTATTCGTACGCAGCCCCCACAAGACCCATGGCAACTCCTTCACCCACTTTCTAGCATATGGCTTCAAGCGGTCATAAATCCTTGGCTTAAGACCGGCCACAATCATCTGGTTTTCTTCTTCCACCTATGCGGATGTGATACCGATGCATAATTGATCTTGATCCCCAAGCTCTCTGCATAATCCTTAAAAATTTCTGAAGTAAACTACGATCCGTTATCCGTAATGATACAATGCGGAACACCAAATCCGACAAAGATATTCCGTAGAAACTTAATTGCTCGTGCTTGTAGTCGTATACGTGACTACTTACGCTTCAATCCACTTAGAGATTTTGTCAATTGCAACAAATAGATGAGTGAAGCCCCGGGTGCCTTTTTGAACGGTCCCACGATATCAAGCCCCAGGTAGCAAACGGCCAAGTCATTGGTATCATATGCAATTCATGAGCATGCACATGAGATTGGCGCGCAAAGAACCGACGAGCCTTCACAAACCTTTGCCACTCTATGTACATTCAACCGCTGTTGGCCGAGTAAAATCTTGGTGCTGAATGCTTTAGCGATCGATGTCTTTGAAGACGCATGATTCTCACAAATACCACTATGGATCTCCTCCAACAAGCTGGACGCCATCGGTCGTAGGTATACACTTCATCAAAATATTATCGCCTCCACGCCGATAGAGTTCACCTTCCACGAGCAAATAATTCCGGACTCTAATCTCCAATCTTTGCCTTTCAACCTTATCCTATGGTACGATAACATATCACGGATATTCAATATATGGGGTGCACTAATTAGTATCAATTATCGGATCGGCTTCTGTGGCGAGGTAGGGATGTTGTCGGTCTCCACAGCTCGCAATAGCTCCTGCTCGATTAAAGAAGGTATTAGGGACCAAGGAAGAAGCTTCAACCGTGGAGACCGACTACGATGACTTCTCACTAGAATTAGGGAAGAACAATAGTCGGCTACGATTTGGGGGTTGGGAATGGTTGCGGCTTTGCTCAATGGCGAGATTGGGGCATGACGAGGTCATCGGGCCTAATTTATAGAGTTATTTGGTCGGGGAAACGAACGGGCGAGGCTTCATGGGCATCAAGGGTGGCTACGGCCATTGATGCACGGTGGCACGCGTTACAGCGTTGTTACATCAACAAAGAGGCAGAAACGGAGGTGAGACGGAGGGATTCGTGCATGGCTTCGGTTTGGAGAAACAACTCGCGGAGAGGAGAGGTGAGACAACGACGTTCTATGGGCGTCGAGGAAGGATGAAGGAAGAGTGTACTTCTGGATTCGGACGAGGAAGGGTGTATTTCAAGCCACGACACCGGATGGAGCATCCGTAAGAGGGGTGTACTTCTGCGATGGCGAAACCTTAGCGTGGGCGTTTTGCAAGCTGGGAAGCTCTTTAAAAGACCATGTGGTGATCTCTTTGCCTTACACCTACGGAAGTGTTTTAGCAACATGGAGAATTTAGTCATTGAATACTGATGGAATCACCGACCTATGGGTAAAGTTGTGGAACCTCTGCAGAGTGTAAAACTGTTATTATTATCGTGCTCATGGTTACGAGCGGTGCTGGATCCTCACACGGACTAGGGGGATTGGGTCGGATCTGGTGGGGTAATTAGATTCAAGTGGTGTAACCTATAGTTGTTTTGGGTGGGGTAACACAAGGTGTTGGTACAGGTAGGGTAACCTGTACGGGGCAACAGGTGGGGTTGTTGGTATGATAATTTAGTAAATAGTTTGCTTTAATTAAAATGAACTTAGACATAGGTGCTATCTATGCAGTAAACCTAGTGTTAGCCTTTTCCTTCCGTAAGCTTGCATGTCATATTTTTTCCCACTTGCTGAGTACGTTATGTACTCATGCTTGCTACTTTCGTGTTTTTGCCACATATACCTGCTGCTTAGATGATAGAGAGATCGACTTCTTTGAAGAGGATTACCACTAGGTGTGTGACTCCCATGGTTGACTGCTCGTGGAGTGATGGTGAGTCCGTTGCGTTGTGTTTCTGCCTTGTGAGGCATGTAATATTCGGGTACTGTAATGTACATTATGATATAATAATAACATGGTTTATATTGTTTATTTCACTTTTGTCTCTATATGTGTGAAAATTGATCATGGCATACATATAGTTATGCATTCAATTTAAACTTAAAACTGGGTGTGACAGTCTTTCTCATTTATCCGCGGGTTGATCGCACTTTGGTTGATTAAACTCGGATTGTGGTACCCAACCTTCCAATCGGGTCTGTTGTATTTCTTCTTTTGAAATGTTGAATGCAAGCTACAGAAAAAACACAAGGCAATATATAACATGTCTTTCGAAAGGTAGGAAATACGAAAAAGATTGATGGAGGCACTTACACACACCAGAAGGTTATGAAGGTCATGTCCATCTCGCGTCGAGCCGAAACATATTGTGGATATCATTATAATATAGTCCAAGAGTCGGGCAGCAGTATCGTTGAATACATCCCATGGAAGCTTACAGGTGATCACATCCACTCCTTTTTCGCTGGCGCTACATATGAGTCGTGCAACTTCTGCATCTCTCATGGTAGGTTCGACAATATAGTTTTAGATACGAGGGGCTTGCACAACACAAAATTTGGGAAGTCCTCATTCTCGTCATGACCCTCAAATTGTCATCGTCATACTCTAGCAATTTACGAGGATCTATTATATGTGTGATTGATTACACAGGTCCCTTCCTCATTTGCTCCAAGTATTTGATGACATATTCAGAGTTGCGGTTGTTGGTTCTATCTACGCACCCACTTATATACCATAAGAGGACGGTGTACATTGTAACACTTTTTCCCTTAGAGTATTATAAGGTTTAATCGAATCCACATAGACTAATGGGAATTAAATATTGTTAACAATAAAAGATCTAATTAAAATACTGTTGGCTGTGAGGTTGAAGGATTTGGTGGCTTGTGTTGTTGATCGGC
>JAUNZO010000638.1:0-30303 GCA_031894775.1 Chloris gayana
CCAACCAAAGGGGTTGGCTGTCAACAAAAGCCAAAGCTAAAAACAGCTTTTTGCTAGTTCATTTCGAAAGCAGGTGTGGAGGTGCTTTTTCCGACTTTGGCTTTCACAAGTTTGAAGAAATTACCTACATATGTATATGTATGTATATATACATGTAATATATATGTTTATATGTATATATATATATTTTTATTTCTATGTATACATATATATTTATCTATTATTTATATACATGTATATATATGTTATATTATATATATGATATAAATAAATATATAAATTAAAAATATATTATACATATATTTCAAATATATATGTATATTTTATTCATATGTATATGTATATATATTTATATACATGTATATATGTTATATTATATATACAATAGAAATAAATATATAAATATAAAATGTATTATACATGTATTTGTATGTATATATGTACGTATATATGATGGTATATATGATGATAAGTAGGGTCTCGCTAGTAAATTTTGAAAAGCCACGAACTGTTTTACCAAACGGCTTTCAGCTTTCTCACATGTCTCATAACCCACAAATGTTTTTTTCACGACCTCACAGCCTACGACAGACTTTTTTCACGACCACAGCCCAACCAAACACACCCTAAGTAGCATGAAACACATGGATTCCTGAAGCCAAAAAGGGTATGGATGAAAAGTTTACAGCCAATAAGCTAGGTTATTGTAATTTATTTATTTAAACTTGCTGCTCCCATTGGTTGCGTAATCTAAAAAACATGAAACCAAATATCTAAGTTCGGAAGAGGGAAAATTGAAACGGAGAGACGGGACGATTCCGGTGGCAAGCACGTGATTGCTGACATGCACGCCTATAAGGTCCCCGAAGTGGGATAGAGATTCTCTCGCAGTAGGCTAGCAAAGCAGGTCAAAATTCTAGGCACTGTACAGTAAAATGTGAGGAGGTGAACAGTTCTCTCTGCATTAATACTGTTCATATGTACTTGGACCGGATTTTTATTTTTTTACATGTTACTATATCATCAAATATGATACGTTCGTTTCAGATCGAACGGTTGAGAATGCGCCTAATGCCAGCTACAGTAGCCCTCTGCATTTGCTAGTTATCAATGCAGAGGATCCCAATCCCCGAAGTGCACTGAACCTCAAGCAGTGTGGGCACAAGCAACGCAATTCGTTTCGTACCATGCATGCCGACATGAACACCCGCCTGCGCTGAGCTCAGAAAACGGTATGGAACATCGCGTAGTTCTCGGAAAACTGTACAACGGATAAGATAATTAAGAGGCCTCTAATTTTCGGAATAAATTAAAGAATACGTCGAACCATGTATGTGATGAATTGAATTAAAACTAAGTGATCACGGAAATCCACAAACGTTGGGTTTTTTTTTCATTTACTTATTAGTACCTTTCGTGAAACAGAATACCAGGAAACGGTACTAATAAGTTGCCATTTACTTTTAAGTTGCAATTTCAACCATTCACTTTAGAGTTGCAATTTCAACCATGTACTGTACATTTTATAATTATTGAAATCAATGTGGCATGGATTAACACTAAATAATGTTTTTATGGAGAACTCTTATAAAAAATAAAATTGTTTACTCGACTTGTGTCCTTGGAAGCTTGCTTGAAGAAAATAATTTTATTCATTCTAACCGGATGTAGTATAAGCAAATTCTTGATCTGATTTTATGATCTTTTACTTAAATAATAAATATATTTTTTTAACATTTTGCATAGATGTTCCCAAAAGATCGAAGCATTTGCTGCTGTTAATTTCTTTTTTTTTCACGTGACTAACGCAGTACTTCACATCAACACCCCGTTCTCATTCGGCTATGATTTTATAACAACTTCAATTTAAATTATGGTCTAAGCTATACCAAAGAGTAAGTTTGAAAAGGTGCTTATGGGGCAAGCTGCTATAAGCAGTTCTCGTTTTTTGTACCGCGAGGCTGAAGCGGCAAAAGGCCGCTTTTTACTGCTTATGCCCACGCCCGAAACGTTTTTTCCCTCGCTACCCCCAAGCTTGGCGCGGATAGTTTTCTCCCTCCTCTTCCACGAGCCTCATGTGAGCGGCTGTCGATGACGCATGAATCATCTGCGAAGTTCGTTCTCGGTTGGGAGGAAAGGCACCCATACCTCGTAGATAGATGGACCCGCCGTCAAATTGGAAGAAGGAGCGGCCTTGGGCGCGAATGGTGGCATAGCGGCGGGCGCGGGCGGAGGCGCAATGCGCGTCCTAGCGGCGGGAGCACACACGGGTTGCGTCTAGGCGACGGGCGCCCCAGGCGTGGGCGCGTCGTAGCGACGAGTGGTTGCCGGGTGTCGGCGGGGCGGACAGAGAACACCGCACTGCAGACGCGCTTGTACCGCTGCATCCGCGTCTTCCTTGTGCTCTCCATGCCGCTGCTCGCCGTCGAGGTGGTAGCTTACTACCAGGGATGGAGTCACGAGGTGCCCGGCCTCCTCATTGTCAATGGGCTCTTCGCAGCGGCCTACAGCTGGATGTGTGCACGGCTCGGGTACCTTGTGCCTATGTTATGCCGGCTCAAGAATCCATTGGCGAGGAGAACGATTTGTTGGACCAGAAAGAATATTTTTATTTATCTTTCTAGATCAAGATGATCTCATATATATTTTGATATATGGTTGTAAGCCAAACATATGAACTTGTCTGATGTATGTCTATTTTGATGACCATGTAATGTCAGTCACATATGAACTTGCTTCTTGATTGATTTAATATTTGTCATATTTTACATTGTATTTAGTTCAATATAATATCTAAAATCACGTAAAACATATATCAATAGTTGTTTTTAAAACTGAAACACAGGGATATGATAGTCATTTGATATGTATCATTCATTTCTCAATGGACGGGATAAGCTATTTTACTAAACGGTTTGACTGACTGCTAATCTAAGTACTGAAGCTGTTTTTTCATGAGCTAAAGCTCTACCAAAGAGACTCTAACACTCTTGTGCTAGATTCGTCCTCGATAACGGTTTTTGTGCCATTCTCTTCCACTGGCGATGAGTTGTGTTTTTTTCCTTCAAACAATATAAGGGGGTGGGTAGCCGGACATTAATGGACCTTTCGGGTATGATAAATCCCCCACATCACAAGTTTAACCCAATGTGGAAATGTAAGTTCACCAACTTGTAAGTCAACATGAACAATTTGACTTTTTTCAACAAAAATAATTACTCATCTACTGCTACTTTCTTTCCACTACTACCCTTGTTTCAATATGCTGCAAAATATACCAATGACTACTATAGTTATATAGTCGGAGATTAACTTTGGGCTGCATAATATTTTCTAGCATAAACCATCTATTCATTTATTATAAGGTACTACAAAATTTTCATTGCAGGTCGACATGAGCAAGCTACCATTATTACACGTGGGCTTGCTTGAGTAGTGGCCTCTGATTCTCTTACAAAAAGGAAATTAGGGAACAAGCTTCACGGGAAGATTGGCCACGAGTGCACAACCACCAGCTGGTTGTTGAGTCAGTTAAGATGTGCATGATGATGATTTCTTGTGTTCGTGCGCTGGGTTTACCACGTTACTATTTTTTTTCTTGCTTACCTTTTCTGTTATAGTATAGTAGTAGCAGTAGTAATTGTAGTGGAGGAAGCATCTATCCAACTACTTATCTGTAGTCTTGTTGAATCCGCAATTCATAAGGTGGAATAAAGCGCCCCATCCTAAACGAATCTTGTTCCACTTGTCCCCAGGAGTGGCATGTCCCAAATTCTTTTTTTTTATAGCATGTCCCAAATTCTTGTTAGACCTCAGTACACGACTATCTCGTCAGGACATATATGAATCTAACAAGAAAAGCATATAATAACCCAAATAAGTACGATGTGACATTTCAGTTTACTAATTGGCCGACAGTATTATTTTCTAAAATGTGACCTAACCTTTTTGTATTGTTCTGAAACACACAGAACCGCGGCATCAGCATTCAACTGTGCAATATGTATGCGTGTCCAAGCATTGTATTCCAACAAGACCCCACAAGCCTATACAAATTGAGATAGTGATACGCGCGCGCAAACTGTAAACAAGTATGACGCACATATAGAGCTCACATGTGTCGTTTGGACCAACCAAATAAACGGGAGAGAATAATGAACAAGGGTACCAGTGGGGCCGTGGGGGCTAGCAGGCTTGTAATATAAGGCAATTATGCAGGTGGTAGCTTAGCTCACATGCTGTCCCGTGTTGTGTTGTATCTAATTGTCATCCGTAAATTATGTGTTACGTTCTGAGACAATTAAAAAATCGTCCATTGCAAAAATGATTCTCTATCAGAATTGTAAGACATGTAGGGCATGTACAAACGAGAGCCAACTGTGATCTCTTAGACACATGTATCTAAACAAAGAGACATGAAACAATTCTAATCATGCAAAGAAGAGATAGTGCATGCTGTCTTTTAATAAATGCATATTATTAATAATTGTATGACATGAGTCGTCTCTTCACATGTATAACGGTGTCCAGAGTTGTCTCTTATACTCGAAATATGTGATAAAGACCAGTCTCTTCATTAAGAGCCACCTAGCCATCTCTTCAAAGATTAGAGGAGTATAAGAGCCCACTCATACGTGCCCTTGTAGGTCCCACCCCCAACCCGCTCAAATGCTGGATTGAAGACAAAGACCTTCTCTCGTGCACTCCACGTGGTCACACAGGCCCCATGAAAGCAACCTACCGTAAGCAGCAGCTCGTTTCTTCTCGCACCCATATTTTTACAGCCGTCGGATACGATTTATAAATCCAATACACCAGCAGTGCAGGATGAACGGCACGCTCCTACTCTCTTGGTCAATGTACTGTGCTCTCGTTCTGTGCATGATGGTTTAACTAACGAGACCTCAGGCCGTGCGTGCCGGCCATGGCTGCCACATGCTGTACTGCGCACACGCACATGTATGTTTCGTGGCCAATCATATCACACCATCGACGCAACTACCAGCGTCCTCTCTACCTCCCATCTCTTGGGTTGGGTCCGTCCTCACGCATGTTAATGTGTCTCGTACTTGCATAATCATTAGTATCTCTATTTTCTTTATATAACAGATGGCCCGTCAAGAAAAAAAACTATATAGGTATTGGAGGGTTTAGACCGATCGTCAAATGACATCATCAAAATATATTTGTTTGGATAAGATTTAAGTGGCTACATCAAATCATGCTTAAGTGGCTACACTCTAGAATATATTTTTGTGTACCAAAAATTAATATTATTACTCTCTTCAGCTAAAAAAAAATTGTAAATGTGTGTGACCTCTCAACAATAGTGAGCATATAATTTGGAGAACATATACTATTTGGAATTTTCTTACCACAACCATCTAATTGTGCAATTTTCTGTGGTAAAGTAGTTTACTGGTGGAAACGGACGGTGGCCAACAAAATAACAACTACTACTAACATAGTAGAGCTGAGTAAGCTTGATTTGAATGGTCAAGGGTCATAAACCAATCATTAGTACATCTCGTCGCTACCTCCAAGGGGAATTTCTCACTGGTTTTTAACCCTTCTCAATCTGACTATATATTATATATATAGGCAATTCGATCCAGAGCCACATCCCTCTGAGTATCATCATCAGCCAAAAGCATATACTAGCAGTATCCCGTTGGCAAGACCGATGACACTGTCTGTCAACTCAGCAAGATTCGATCCGTCCCCTTCTCAAAAATGCATCGGGCGACACCTCGTTCCCGCCACATAAACCATATTAAACCGGCCTCGCATCTGATGAACCCAACGGATTTTTCCTCACCGCCCAACACCGCTGGAAATTGTTTCAAAAATGGATAGCGACAGATCGTATCTGCTGAAGTTTTATGCTTCCGATGCCATCCACTGCCCATCCCTGCCGCCTTGGCTTTCACTCAGAGAAGCTTGGAAAAGGCCGGCCAAATCGCATCTGCACGGGGAGGCGGGCCGTTGCCTCGTCGGCACATGGCGGATTTGGCATTGCCAGCACGCTGGCTTTGCCGACCGCGCACGTAAGCCCATGTAGTTTTTTTGGCTTTCTGCTCTGCCGCCTGCCTGCCTGCCTGTCCCTGCTCCAAAGGCTCTGGCTGGCTGGCCGGATCCCCTCGTGCCGGCATCGTGCACGCCAGGGTTGCAGGCCGGTCAGCGTACGTGTAGAACAAAGGTTGGATTTTTTTTTTTTGAAAATTCTCTCTATACCACTGAAAATTTTCCAACTTTCCTCTATACCATCAAAATTTTCAGACTTCCCTATGTACCATCCGTTTAAAATTTCTATGCCATCTATACCACTACCGTCGGTGCTTAGCACTTATCTCAATTCGCTAACTCGAAAAAATACTTTCTCCACTCCAAAATTTATGAAAAATTGTAAATTTATAGTGTAACATGTGGAGAATATTTTTTGTTGTTGGAAAACAGTTTGGTTCTATAACATTTTTTTAATTTAAAATTGGACAACCTGGCAAAGCGTTAAGGTTCAAAACTTCGAAATTTAACTTCTGAAAGTATTTTTTGAACGTTTTACCAGGTTCACCAATTTCAAATTCAAAAATGTTATAGAACCGATCTGTTTTTCAACAACTAAAAATATTCTCCACGTGTTACTCTATACATGTACAATCTTTCATAAATTTTGGAGTAAAGAAAGTATTTTTTTTCCAAGCTAACGTAGAGATAAATGTTATGCACTAGCGCCGATGGTATAGAGGACATAGAAAATTTATGCGGATGATACGTAGGAAAGTTTGAAAATTTCAATGGTATAGAGAGAATTTGCTCTTTTTTTTAGGTGCTGATATTCAGGCGGTTCAAAATCAAACAGTCAATGCACATGAACCATCGGATCCTAATCGGACGGTCCAAATATTATCTTCCACCTCTCGCAAGCGACGACCTCACCACTCCCCCGCCTCCCGCCCTCTTCTGGCCGTCCCTCGGTGGCGTCCTCGTTGTCGGGTCCGTAGCTTCTCCCCCGCCACGCTAACCCGTCGGCGCCGCTCTCCCCCACCCGGGCACCGGTCCAACCGCCATCTCCCATCACCGCGCTCCAGCGGCGCACCCCGCCACCTCTAACTCCGCCATCTCTATCGCCACCACCATCGGACCGGCCTACCACCCCCGCAACCCTAAGGTCGTAACTCGCTGACCACCATTGTTGTCCACTACATTGTTTGTTGAATGAAATCATCGTAGATTTCAGTTGATTGAACATAAGGATTTCCTTTTTCATTTTAGCTGCTTTTTTGCGCTGTGATCTCCGTGTTTTGGAATCTCAATGACCCATTTTAGGCAATGGAAATGGATTGCAACAGAGACCACATCTTAAATATATTTATATACTTAGTAATGGTATTTGGAAAAGGATGGAGTTACACACTATTTCTCGTCTTGTTGGTCCGTGCTCCCCACGGTCTCTTAGTTTTTTTATTTGTTAGCACCGATGTGTTTTGCCTAAGCGCAAGCTGCCAATGACTTTTTATTTTGTCGAGTCTTTATCTCGGCAATAATACTACCTAGTCCCTTACGAGCGTAGAATTCGATGATACAACACAAGAACACACGAGGATTTCGACGAGTTCGGACTCCCTCAATTGAGAGTAATACCCTACGTCATGTATGTTTGTATTGCCTTTAGCGGAATGCTAATTGCGTATGTCCATATCGTTTTCGAGGGGTTCCTGCTCCGCCTTATATATCCGGGAGACAGGGTTACATGTAGAATCCAAGTCGGTTACAATATTTACAAATTTAGAAACTCTATCTCTAAGCTTTCCTTATCGTTTCGTAGTCTTAATTAACTAATTTTGCTCTTTTACTTGAGGATCACGCCATATTACGTCGGTCTTGTTGTCCGCCTTTGTTTCCATACCGGTATATGGAACCTTCTCGTTATCTTGTATCGGTTGGACACCACCCCGTGGCCGTCCCGACTGGTCTTATGTCTTCAATTATGTCACCATATCTTCGATAAATCATTCCTTTGATCAATATATACCCGTAAGGTAAGTATACGATAGCAGCCCTCGAGTAATTTTTGATTTTGCCTTGAACAAGACCGACCAGTCTTCCGCATGTGGTCCGATTCCAACGCGAAATAAAAAGAACTCCATCTTGCAATTTGGCTTCTAAAAGTCAAAAAATAAGTCTTTTATTCTCTATACCACCTAATTAGGTGATGAAAATTAAACTATTTTCCTTCGGGTGCACCGGTCAGGTGCACCTAATTGGGTATAGCCACCGGCTCTTGAATCATTTGAACTACTTTAAATAATGCAAGAGTCCACTAGTTCATTCTTCATTATTCTTTTCCTCCCGCAATCTCTACGAGACCGCACTTTTCATTTTCCACAAATTTTTGCTTCCCACGATCTTTACAGACCACTCTTGAACATTGGTGCACCGGCTAGGTGCACCTAATTAGGTATAGCCACTAACTCTTGTATCATTTGAGCATCGCAAATAATGCAATAGTCTTTTCCAAGAGACTATGCTTATTTTCGTAATTTTGCAATAAAATCTCATTCCTCTCGGCAATTTTCGCCAACACCTCTTCCGACCAGTCATATCGGTCAAAACTTACTACTTTCTAGAAATCCACACCAGGTTAACATATCGGACTATCGAAATCAATCTGAATCAATATCCCACTTAGTGAAATTTCACTAAGAACAAACAAAAATCTCCGATTGATCATATCGGTTTCCAAAATAACTTATATTCAACTCGAGTTTTTCAAACCTATAATCGTCGAATGATTAACATCCAGGGTCTAAGGCATTCAAATTCATATTATTCAGTTAGGCAAGACATGAGTAGGAGACATTCCATGGGGGTTCGAAGACAACCAACAGGTAGTCTTTCGCACCTTTTTCCCTCATGGCTTTGATCTTCCATGTTGCTCCTTCTTCCGCGGCCTCCTCAATTTCTATGGATTGGAGTTGGTCAATCCGAATGCCAACTCCATCCTTCACATCTCTCGTTTTCATCCACCTCTCGTGAGGCCTTCCTCGTGGTCCGCCCCCACTTCAATCTTTTTTGCTACCTTTTTCACATATGCCCCCCTCCAATCTGATAATGACCGCCATGCCATCGGAGGAGCTCGGAATCTAAAGCCGACACTCTAATGAGTATTTTTCTTTCTCCTTCAACAAGAGTATCTCAAAATGAATGAATGAGTGATTCATCCTTGACAATCCCGAACCCGCTCTTACTTCCTACAGGGCCAATGTGGCCAAAGAACTCCTATGTTGGATCCTTGAAAATCTCCGGGACGAATTGCGCTAAGACGAACAAGTTGCCTCTTTGCTAGTCATGATCAAGGATCTCAAAGAAGAAAACAAGGTCACGAGCAGAGACCATTATTTGGAGCTTCATTGTGCGTGGAGTGCAGCCCATCAAACTTCTACCCACACCCGGGTGGTCGTTCAATGAAAGCAACAATACCGGTGATGGCACCGACCACCCAAACCTCAAGCGGCAAACAAATCGCTTCAATAGGTTGCTGCAACCCAACTCGATGGCTTGCGCTTCAACAAAGTTAATGTCGCATACAATTCTAAAAATCCACAAGCACCGGTATGTTTCAATCTTCGAAGTATATTTCAGCTTTTCATATGTTCAACAATCTATGAAACATAAGATTATGAGCATGCAGGATCTTGATAGATTCAAGAGCCATCCACCGCTCCCTTTGGATGACCAATGGGGAGAAGACTACCGGGAGGCCACTCGGCACCGATCCGATGCCCATCGCCAATCCTTCGAAGAGGGTGACGTACTCTATAGGGATCATCTAGAAAGCGGAGAGCTTTGGTTCCATTCAGACAGAAAAGCTAACTTAGATGTTAAGTGGTGAGAATAGCCATAAAGGAGCCGAATGAAATCAAAATTTCATGCTCGGTTTTGAATTAGAGACGTTAAAAATAACCAACCAACATCGACTATAACCCCTAGCCTTCCAAGCTAACGATTCAGGTTCGATTCCCGCTACCCGCTCCATTCTCGTATAAAAAGACTATTCTATTTGTCTAGACATGGTAGAGACATGTATTCAACCTTTTCGTCCACCAATTTTTGGCCCTATAGAGTGGAGTAGAGCAGTTAGGTAGCTCACGAGGCTCGTAACCTTGAGGTCACGGGTTTGATTCCCATCTCCGCACTTAGCGAGTGACCGTTTAACATCCGTCAAGCCAACGCCGAAAGCTCGTCTTCTCTCCGGATGATGATGCCGACGTTGAGCCCTCTCGTACCCACGAGACACACGGTCTAAGGCACAAAAAGCGAGAAGATAAGCGTTGTAAGCGGCGCAGATCGATAAAGATCACCGTGCTGCTTGGGCCACAATCCGGAGCGCTACAAGTGGAGAGTCTCAACGCATAAGTGGGCGAAAAGATCCTATGCTCAATGTCCCGTGGAGGTTATGATCCTCCCCACGTAGACCGGCGCCCAAGGCAGCTTGGTCACAAAAGAAGAGACCTCCTCCTCGGCGCAACCTCGCTACCAAGTGGACTCGCAGAAGACGAGTGGTGATTCTCAAGAGCCACCGCGAAAGAAATCGAAGTCCCCATCCGGCTTCGTGAAGGCCACCCACTAAGTTGTCTCTAAAAATTCATCATTTTTTTTACTAATCTTCATAAAAAACTCCATTCTGACCGATCTTAACTTCTACCGTCCTTATAGATTTCCTTCAAATCTTCAAGCATCTATTGTTGGCTTTCTCAAGAACAGGCCAAGCACCGTCGCTAAGACCGCAGCCCCCGAGGCCACAGTGAAGAACTCGAGATCAGCTCGGAGGCTCGCAGTGCGGCAAAAACAAAGGATATCCCTGCCGCCTCAACCGATGACCGGTCTTCACCGGCTCCCGCTGATGCTCAAGTCACAGTGGACCTAACAACCGCAAAAGACCCTACCAGCGCCAATACAGCTTAGCGGTTCCTAGACCGCTTTAGTCCTCCCTTAGGGGTGGCCTCGACCGGTCTTTATCGAAGAAATCCCCAGTGTCCGCGTTCCGCACGAGCTGCTTCCACCGAGACCAAACTCGCTAGGATGGTCATTGGCGAGACCTCCATCGACAATGCTAGCGGAGCCTCGAACCTTCGTGACGACCGCTAAGTGGGACTCCATTGAAGAAGAGGAGGCCCTAAAGAAGTTGAATGAGACCGGCCAGGTGTGCCTTGTTCTCTTATTCTTCATGTCTGTAATGTAGTCATTTGAAACTGAAAATTGATCTTAATCTTTATCACCTACTTCTCTAGGTTCTCCTAAAGAACTCCGAGGCTAAAACGACAATTATCAGCCATTTCAAAGAGGAACTAAGCTAGACTTAGCAATAGCGCACAGAGCTAGGGACGCAGACCGCTAATCTACTGTCTCGAGAAGAAGAATTTTTGAGACGGGAGCAAAATCTCGGTAGGACCAATCAAATAATGGAAGACTACCGCAAAGAAATCATCGGGCTCAATAAGCAAGTCAATGGTATGTTCCATCAATCACAGAATTCATCAATAACACCAATCTTCAACTAGTCTAACCGGTCTTAATCTTCACAGTTTATGAAGCTTTGATTCTGGCTCACAAGCAAATTGAGGAAATCCTCACCGAAAAGGCGCCGCATTAGGAACAAGCCTTATTAGAAAGCAAAAAGCTCGAGGAGATGCACGCAACTCGCATTGGAGAACGTAGTGGGAGCTTACCGTCAAGGACAACATCTTGACACAAGCTCTCCAGTCTTCCAAAACTACCGAAGAAGAAAATGCCCAGCTAAAAGTTGACCTGAATAAGGTGCTTGAAGCTGCCAAGATTACTCGGGAAGACAAGGAAAGGACCACCAAAGAAGTACATGAGTTTGCCCGAGTAGGCTCTAAAGGTCAAAGAAGCGGAGATCCAACGCCTGTTGAGGAAAGAAGTTGAACCGAAGGAATCCAATACTAACTACATGGCGAAGTTCGGAGGATCTGGATATATCTCACGGACATAAGATCTCTCCCTTTATCATTCAAATCAACGGTCTTATATATCGGATAATATAACTAATCTCTTAGTCTTCATCCTTGCATAGCTCTCCATTGGCACCACAAGGCTTAGAGATACTTGGGCGGAGGTCAAGTCCCACGTAACGACAACTTCAACACCAAAGTTGCTTCGTGGGATGCTCCTCGTCGCATCCGAGAACACTCAAGAATGGTGGATGCTTTCGAAGGAGCTCAAATTGCCGCAACGATCCAGGCCTGGACTCCACCGAAGGACCGTGACTTCAACTTCATCAAGATCGACGTCCATCCTAATACGACCAAAGACCGGATTAATGAGCTGAAGAACTCGCTCATTGGCACTATGACTCATCCGGTCAAGGATATCCCGGTTGACCCTTCGCACGATCGGCGAGACGTTGCTCGTAGCCCTCCCAGCCCATGGATCAAGCTGTCGATGAAGCCACCGAAGCTGCAAGACAAGGTATCGAAGCCGAATTCATCGACTTGAACTTCGACGCACTCGTCATCGGACTACGAGGATACAATAGATGATCCGTCGACCACCGATCATGAAAGTGCATCTAGGCCTCCTAGTGGGTTTTGGTGTTTTGATGACAACATGATTACGGAGCTAAAGTAATTTGCTGAGTTGTAACAGGAATATGTCTTGTAAAATTATTGTGAACATTGTTGTATCAAGACATGGATGTATATGGATATTTCACATGTATATTCTTGTATTCCATATGACAAAAAATATGATGAAGATGAAGCTAGATGGATGATCAGTATTGAAAACCTTATACCATGTGTCACATGAAGAAAAATGAAGCTTGTTGATATGTCTCATATTGGTCATTGAAAGTATCACTATATTTCATATTGGTGACTTAATTCTTGGTGTTATATCAAGCAAGCAACATATATTACAATGAAAATCAATACAACATGAAGATGAATATCAAGCGTGTGCTAATAGATGATGCAAAGAAATGTGTCAATCTTGATGGTAAGTTTGATGAAGGATTAGCAAGGACTTGGCTACGATGGACCATACATTGGAGAAGGGCAAGCAAGAGGCTTGGCGTCGAAGAACCTTTGTGGTGGAGAAGAGCAAGTGGATGTTGAATCCGACGAATCAAAAAGGCCATGAAGGATTGCATATTCCTAGTGTCAATTATTTTTGAATCAAGAAGGAAAATATGACATGGATAAAATATGGATTTTTGTCTATTCGATGATAAAATCCATGGTCATCAGCTCAAGGTGGATGTGCTCAACCAAAGAATTGTTGTCGTCTCTCAAGAAGCAAAATATGAAGAATTTCGGCATATGTCTCTATCACAAGCTCAAGTGGAAGAAAAATAGCTTTTATCTAATTCCTGAGTATAGGAATGTCGTACTATCAAGAGGGATGGAACATGTGTTGAATGATGATGTCAAAGTGCTCAAAATCCTAGAGAGAAACCAATCCGAGTGACCTAAACCCTAGACGGTGTGTTCGCCAGGTCAAGGAGGTCGGACCGCCCGTCAAGGAGGTCGACCGCCTTGAACCGAGTTTTTGGGTTAGTAGGTCAAGGAGGTCGACCGCCCTGTCAAGGAGGTCGACCGCCTTTAACTAAGTTTTCCGGGGTCAACTTCCGGGTTAGTGAGTTTTTAGCCTTAGAAGTGAAGCATAGTTAGTATGAGTGGATTGAGCAATCAAGTTTGTGGTTTGTGGAGATTTTCGCGTTAAGTGGTTGGTTACCTGCCGCTGCAAGGCGGTTAGACTGCCCTTAGCCTCGACTGTTCCAACGGCTAGTTTTTAAAAGAGCCCTTATATAGCCCTCCACCACTCCCTTTGATTGCTGCTGGTTCTTGCCCGACTCTATAACATTCCAACGGCCATTTGAGCTCCCCCAACCTCTCTTTGTGAGATCCAAGTGATTTCAGCTAAATCTTTTAGTTGGGTTGAGAGATTTGAATGTGTGAGTAAATCCTAAGCCTTGAGCACTTTGGGCTACGTCAAGCAACTCGTGATTCATTTGTTACTCTTGGAGAAGAAGTCTCCTAGACATAGGGATCACGTTGAGGTGATTCCGAGCTTCGGTAAACAAACTCGTGTGTCTCCGTCTCCCTTGCTTTTCTTGTTTTCTAGCTTACTTATGCTTCCGCTTCGATCTACTTTGGTGTGCTCATTTGTATGCAGATACTTCGTGTATGTGCTAAGGAAAACCTTTGGAGCATCACCTCAAGTTTTTGTTTGAGCTAGAGTTCATTTTGGAGAGCTGACCTGTTTCACGCCTGTGTAAGGCGGTCCGACCGCCCTAACAAGAAGGTCGGACCGGGTTGAACTAGGGTACACCCATTTTTTCCTATGCAAGGAGGTCCGACCGGGTTGACAAGGAGGTCAGACCGGGTTTAACTAACCTATGCGAAAAAGTTGTGTTAATTTCAGGTTTCCCCTATTCACCCCCCCCTCTAGGCGACATCAAGGTCCTTTCAATTGGTATCGTAGCCTAATCTCCTAATTAGGCTCAACCGCTTGAAGAAACGACGATGTCGCATCCTTGGGTCTTCACACCTTCATTTGAGGTACCACATTTTCATGGAGCAAACTTTGCTCTATGGAAAACTCTCATGTCTTCGTACCTTCATGAAATGAGCTCTCAAATTTGGTGGATCGTAGATATAGAGGCTTTTCTCATGCCTTAGAGAGATCCTCTCTAACTAGTGCGCAAAAGAAATGCTTATATCTCGAAGCCCATGCGTCTTACACTTTGTCTAGTGCTTTGAGTGCAGAAGTGGACAACATGATCCTTGAAGAGCACGGCCCCCTAAAGACCGCCCACTCACTTTGGAAGGCACTTGAGAAAACATATGGCTCAAATGATCAAATGGAGTTATTGCTAGAACATGAGTGTGAGCTCACAGCTACCTCAACGATCTCTAATGAGCACCATCAACCAAGTGAAGAGTCTACCTCCTAGAGCACTTCACTCTCATCCCGCAGTCATGAATCAGGTGTCATGATCGAAGAAAATGAGAGTGAAGATGATGAAGATGACATTGTGTCCAACAACATAAGCAAGAAACACTTGCACAAAGTCATGCAGCTCGTAGTGGGGATTCAAGAGCAAGAAAAGCAGCAAGAGAAGCAAGAAGACTTTCTCATGGACAAGATGAAAGAGCTCAAGGCTCTACATGAACAACATGAGAAACTCAACAACTCGCATATCTCCTTGATCGGTAAATATGAAAAACTAGAAAAGGAGTATACTTGTGCTATTGATGCTTCTTCTTGTGCAACCGCTTTAAGGCAAGAGAATGATGGTTTCAAGGATCAACTTAAAGTGCTCACGAGCAAACATGTGATGATGCAAAAAGATCATGAAGAGCTCATGTACCCTCATGAAAAATTACAAGACTCACATGCTATGCTACAAGTGGCTCATGAGGTTGTGGTAACATCGGTAAAATATTCTCAACCTCTCACACAAGAATGCACGTGCACACAAGAGTCAATTGAATTAATTTGTGCTAACTCTTGTTGCTCTAAAGGCCAACATTCAAGTGTTGAGCAAACCATTGTAGAATCTTGTGATGACTTCATAGCTCAACAAAATGATCAACTAAAGCTAGAAGTCAAGAGACTTGAAGATGAAGTGGCTAGGTTGAAGGGTAAGGCACAAGTGCAACCATCCCAAGATAACCGTGATAACATGGTGAAGAATCTTGAGGTGGGAATAACCGTTGCTAGGCCTCACTCTCAACCAAACAACAAGTATCCGAAGCACAAGAAGCAAGAAAAGGCAAAGAAGAATCTTGACCATATCCAATGCTACAAGTGCAATGATATGGGTCATTATTCATTCATGTGTTCAAACCAGATTCAAAGCAAAACTAAGGTGTCCGGAGGACAAAGAAGATCAAACAAAGCTATTGTGTGCTTTGGATGCAAGAGCAAGGGCCATATGATCATGAAATGCCCAAATGTCTCAGTCTGGTCGGAAAAACCCTCGTTCAAGGTGGTCGAGCTGCCTTAACGAGGTAGTCGGACCGCCCTAGCACCGGTTCCGACCAGATCAAGAATTTGGACATGAACAAAAATAAGCCCATTGCTTCTAGGACGAGACAAGTCCTACAAAAAGCACAACTCAAGCAAGAACAAGAGATGGCCTCCAAGACCAAAAGAGGAGTGTGCTACACATGCCGGCTCAAAGGACATCAAAGTAAGGATTGTCCAAATGGTAACAAATCTGAGCCCAATCTTGTCAATTCTGCTTCTACCACTAACGGAAAGGCAAAAATGGACATTAGTGCTAGAAAGGTGATTAGTTCACCATATGTTAGTATTACATTCATTTGGGTGCCTAAATCTTTATCGACTAACCTTGGAGGACCCAACAAGTTTTGGGTACCAAAAATTGCTTGATCGAGGTTTCAGGGATGATGAGATGCATTGGAGACTTGACACATCAAACAAAGTGAATTGAATTTCAAGTAGTCAAATTTAATGAATATTTGTTCAATATCCTACCCAATGACATCTCAAGATATGACTGTATGGTGTAAATGAATGTTGAGAAGAAAGAGCAGGACACCAACAAATGTGCAATATGCTATTCAACCCGGTCGAGCAGTCCCGATCGGGCGGTCACACCGTCTTGAAGTTGAAAATTTCATATATTCCCAATTTGTTTTAAGACCGGAGTGATTCTTGTACCCTACACAATATGAATGAGTATATCTTTGCTTAGCTCTCCTCTCAACTTATTTGTGTGTGACCAAGTTATGGTTTGAACTCCATATTATTCTTAATTGAATATGCATGCAAAATTATGGTAATTCAAAAGCTTGGCATGCATCAAGGGGAGTTTAAGTTGTAACTTCGGTCCGAGAGACTAATTTTCGTTCTAGCATGTGTGTAGTCTCACAAGGAAGAGTGTGTCTCTCCCGGTGTGCAAAAGAGGAGAAATTAGTCTCTATGGAATTTGTGCCACTTGGGCCTACCATCATTGACTTTATTGGGTGAAGCTTCGTTGGATGAGATGGCATGTACATCAATTGTGAATGGCTCAAATTATTAGTTATTCTTCGCCGCAATGAAGAAATTGATGGTTGTGGCAAAGGTTTGTTTTTAAGGTTCTGTTTCTTTTGCCTATCCCGTGCATCTAGGCCTTTGCATGAATAGAGTGTTTTGAGCTTACAAATGATCCAAGTATTGTTGAGTGTGTGTCACTTAATAATTTCGTGTATCTTAGATATTTTGTTTATACCTTATCCCTGAAACTTGATATATGTTAGGTCAAGGATATATTCAAATGAAAGGTATAAGCTAAATATGCTAAAAGGACTACTAGGATGTTTTTTTTTCTTTCTAAGTGCTCTAGTGTAAATGTTTTTGAAAATCTACCTAGACTTGCTAGGTTGAGTGGTTTTTCAAAATATTGGTATTTTCGGTCTTTGTGACCATATCGATTCATCATGGCCATTGTTCACCTTGTTTGTTTGATGGCTGGCCATGAATGAAAAGATACTCTCAAGTTCACAATTTCATCTCCTTGAAATTTTTACTCTCAAGAAATATGTGAAAATTAGTCCAAAGATGGCTGAAAAGGAAGGACTAAAAATCTCTCAAAATTTGGTCCAAATGTGTTTGAATTTGAAGGACACAAAAGAATTAATTGTTTCAAGATCAAGTGACCAAGGATTATTGGAGAATTGAAAAATACATGAAAAAATCAGGTTTAGTCGAACAATGTCCGACCATATCGGATTTTCTAGTCGGATTCCGAGAGAGCTGCGCACACACGTAAATCAGCAGAGTCGGACATTATCCTACTCAGTCGGATATTTGAGTCGGACTCCACAGTAGTTGCACATTCCTCCGGAAACGTAGAGTCGGACATTATCCGACTATGAGCGAAACAGACACATGACATCCCACTAAAACAAGCATAACTTTGCATTCGATGCCCGATTTCAGTGTTCTTGGACTATGGAAAGAGAATTTGGAGGACTATACATACCAAGTATGATCAAGGTCCTTTCAATTGGCCCTATCTCACCAAAACAGCCTTCCACTCATACACCCTAAACACGACCCCGTATCCAAAACAAGTGCTCCTTCTTCTCCAAAAACTCTCCAAACCCGTCTCCCCTTCGTCCTTGAGCTCTCAAATGGCGATTTCTTGATTCCTCCTTGGAATTCCTCCCCTCTTCCATGGATTTGGCGGTTCCAAGCATGGTCGGACCGGATCCAAGGCCGGTTCTTCCCAAGTTTCGTCATTCCCTCTCTCCTCAAGGTATTGAAGCCTACTTATCCCGATCTCCTCAAATAGGATTGCTCTTCAAGTTCTCTACCAAGGAATGATCTTCTAGTATGCCTAGGACCTCTCTATTGTTAGAGTACGCATTCCCAAATGGGCATTGCTCGGTTTTATGGTGCAGCAATTTTCTTGTAAAGGGCGGGTAGACCGCTTTGCCGACCCGGTCGGACCGGGTTGCACATAAAAATTTGTTGCCCCATAGGATCTGTTCATTCGTCCTTCTTTTTGCTACTCTATGTCATGGCATACTATTTCCTTGATCTCTAGTAATAAAAAACTATCCACCAGCCCTTGTCCTGAATCGTAAACAAGTGACCCCGTCCGAGCAGGGCGGTTAGACCGCTCTGTCACATGCGGTCAGGCCGGGTGGCCCTGTCCGTAACAACTCCAAGTTCTTTATTTTTAGCTCCTTGTCTCCTATCAATTTCAATCTGTTTCCTGAGGTCGTATCCATAATTTATTGATCTCTTTATCTCATGAAATCAATATGCCGAGGTCGGGACATGAAAGGAGGAAAAAGGGACGGTTTGATTCAGAGGCAAGTGGCAGCTCGAGGGATCCTAAAGGAAAAGCTGCAGCCGAGGATGAAGAAATGTTTGAGGCCACCGAGTGATGAATCTAGTGGTGCCGAGGATGAGGAAGAGATTGAGGATGAAACTTATCGAGTCGTAAAGGAGGATCTTGCTGCAACGAAGAGACGCGAGGCGAGTGAGGAAAATAAGGATGTGGGTGATGAGGATAACGATGAAAGTGAGGAGGAAGAAATTGATGCTGAGGAAGATGAGATGATCATAAGCAAAGTTGCAAAATCAGTGTATCCTAAAAAGCCAAACTTGAGGTCTCCAAATGTACCTCCCACTCTTATGCCAATAGATTATCGAGTCGGAGGATTAACAAAGACAGTGGGGAAGATAAGAAGGAAAAATTCATACCCGAGTGTCTAAGGAAAATGGCACGGACTACCGGTTTTACAATTGTTTTCAGTAAGATTATTATGAAACCGTTTTGAAAAACAAGGATACGGTTGTGTCGGAGGCTCGATGGATTGAATGGTATCATTTGGAAAATCAGAGTAGTCCAATATTTGATGATGTTATTGCAGCTTGTGAGAAGACTCACATCAAGAATTTGATGGGTTTCAAATACGACTCGGAACAATGAGATCATTGCTCAATTCTATGCGACAATCTATTTTGAGGAAGAAGGACGTGAAAAGAAAATGTACTTGGATGACGAGAGGGTATGGCCAATACAATCATCTATGGTAGATTTGCATGGATATTCGGATTTGGGCAAAGTGATTCTAACATATTCAGAATCCACAATGAGGATCCACTACCAAAGGAGCAAATGAGGTTTATGTATCCTCCAAATGAATTAGATAAGGTGGGATTAGTAAAAGGCATGTACACCTATTAGTCGGTGTTAAATAGGATGTTTAGAAAGACCCTCTCACCTAGAGATGGAAACCCCTCGGATATCACTCTCTATTCAAAGAATTTGCTAGCAAGGATGAGAGATGGAGGTCAGCCTTTCGGTGTGATGGACTTCATTTGGGAGGAGATTAAGGCAACTTCCATGGACCCTCAAAAGTCATGTGGTTTTAGTCCTTATCTGCTGTTCATGATTGAGGAGACAACAAAGTACAAATATCCCATAGAACATCCTCCTCCACACAGAGCCTCCGAGAATTATTCCATCAAAACATCCCATTGTGAGAGTGCCTACCCCACCACCTTAGCCACAACAACAAGATGATGAAATTCAGCCAGGAGCGAGTACAACCCGGCCTCGGCCGGGTCGCCAGAGCGGTCAAGCCGCCCTGGAGGGGCACCGGCAGGATGCCAACCCGGTCGGAGCCGGGTGAGCAGGGCGGTCGGACCGCCCCGCATGGCCGATGGGGCGGTAGCTTGTCCCGCCATCTCGAAAAATCGACATCTCCAATTAAGAAAATTTTCAACATGATTTTTGGAATTTGCAGAACTCAACATGCTTGTGGAAACCTCGTGATCGAGCGGATTTGGGTAGGAGAATTAGAAGAATTGAGAGAGCCCAATTTCCAGATGATCCTCCCTCACCGGTTAGACAAGAAGAAGAACGGCCACCAACCCCCTAATAGAAAGGTACCACGGATGGCAAACAGAAGATTATTACTCTCGGATTCATGGTTCTAGCAGCGAGTGGTGGACATGGTGGATTTTCAGAACCCACACATGGTGGTTTGGGTATGCCTAGTGATCCGACGGTCGGTGGTTGTGTGCCACCTCACAGCGATATGTATAATGATCCTCCTCCACAGCTTCACTCGGTTTGAATCATCTTCACGGTTTGCACCGCCTCCTCCTCCTCCACAACAATCACAACAGGAACTACCTCAAGAGGAACCAGCTATGCGTAGTGCATTTGAAGAATTCGGTGTTAATCTCTTCCACTTTGACCCCTCCGGGCATTGGCGGGATCCCAATGATCCAGGTGGTAGTGGCGAGTGGCTTTCGGTGAAGCACGAACATCCCTTCGGACTACATTTTCTTCTTTTTGGATGATTGTTGAAAAAAGGGGGAGAAGAAAAGGATTAAAGATTCAGCATTTCAGATGGGAGAGAAGAAAAAGATCAAAAGAGCAGAAAAATGAAGAAATGTGTTTTCAGCATGTGTAAGGCGGCGGACCGCCTTGGGAAGAGCGATCGGACCGCCACGTCCTCCGTCCGCCAAGTGAAGGGCGGTCTAGAAGGGCGGTCAACCACCAATATCTGTTTTCAGCACTCTCGTTTGTAATAAAGTTCGCTCCTTCTTCGTGGAACGTTGTTTACTTGCGAAAATATTTGTAACATGTGCTGTGTGTGTTTATGAACCTTAATTATCTAAGGAAAATTAGTGCTAGTGTGAAATGCATGAGTTGAATGGTGTAATGTTTGTTGCTCTTTCTTTTTCTTTCTGCTTCGTGCTTGATCATGTGCGTCACGTACTATCACATCACATGTTTATGCACCCCACGGATGCAGTGATATAGGGGGAGCTCCATGTCTTCATTAATTATGTGCTTTTGGCATTTTAAGCCAAAATTGGAATTTCACTCCAATGCACATATTCAGGAGGAGTTCTAAGTATATCACTACATCCAAAAGCCTCCTAGTGGGTTTTGGTGTTTTGATGACAACACGACTAAAGAGCTAATGTAATTTGCTGAGTTGTAACAGGAATGTGTCTTGTAAAATTATTATGAACATTGTTGTATCAAGACGGATGTATATGGATATTTCACATGTATATTCTTGTATTCCATATGACAAAAAATATGATGGAGATCAAGCTAGATGGATGATCAGTATTGAAAACCTTATACCATGTGTCACATGAAGAAAAATGAAGCTTGTTGATATGTCTCATATTGGTCATTGAAAGTATCACCATATTTCATATTAGTGACTTAATGCTTGGTGTTATATCAAGCAAGCAACATATATTACAACGAAAATCAATACAACAAGAAGATGAATATTAAACGTGTGCTAATAGATGATGCAAAGAAATGTGTCAATCCCGATGGTAAGTTTGATGAAGGATTAGCAAGGACTTGGCTACGATGGACCATACATTGGAGAAGGGCAAGCAAGAGGCTTGGCGCCGAAGAACCTTTGTGGTGGAGAAGAGCAAGTGGATGTTGAATCCGACGAATCAAGAAGGCCATGGAGGATTGCATATTTCCTAGTGTCAATTATTTTTGAATCAAGAAGGAAAATGTGACATGGATAAAATATGGAGTTTAGTCTATTCGATGATAAAATCCATGGTCATCAGCTATAGGTGGATGTGCTCAACCAAAGAATTGTTGTCGGCTCTCACGAAGCAAAATATGAAGAATTTCGGCATATGTCTCTATCACAAGCTCAAGTGGAAGAAAAATAGCTTTTATCTAATTCTCGAGTATAGGAATGTCGTACTATTAAGAGGGATGCAACATGTGTTGAGTGACGATGTCAAAGTGCTCAAAATCCTAGAGTGAAACCAATCCGAGTGACCTAAACCCTAAACAAGCAGTGTTCTGTCAGGTCATGGAGGTCGACCACCTTGAACCGAGTTTTTTGGGTTAGTAGGTCAAGGAGGTCGACCGCGCTATCAAGGAGGTCGACCGCCTTGAACCGAGTTTTCCGGGGTCAACTTATGGGTTAGTGAGTTCTTGGCCTTAGAAGTGAAGCATAGTTAGTATGAGTGGGTTGAGCAATCAAGTTTGTCACCGAGTGATACCGTAACTTCTAGCGGTCCGGCTCGTAGTTTAGGTCCTAGGATTTATCTATAAAAACAATCGTGAAATGCTATGAATGTTCCGATGTTTATAAAAATGTTCTAAGTGTTTTTATTGAAAATTCCAATTAATTTCATGTTTATGACCGGTCTTTATATGCTTTTGTCACTCGTTCCTACAAGACTTGCTCCTTTCGCGCAAACCGCAGCGGTCTTGAATAATCCATATATGAAGAAAATAACTTAACTTTAATAACCGGTCATTCTAGCTAAAAATCTTTAATTTATCGTCCCGCTTCAACCAGCCAAACCTATACCCAAGCAACAATGGTTAATTCAACACAATCAAACCATGACATGACCACCGGCTCTAACCGCCGTTGGGTATAGCTCATAGTGGCGCTCTACTTAACAAAATCATGCCATATAGAAAATTCAACCGGTCTTAGAATTCAGGATCACAAAGTATTAACTAACCGCTCTCAAATAGCAACCCCGTGACTCGATATAATAATGCAAAATTAAAATTCCAAGACATATAACATTATGCAGATAGACAGAAATTGATATATTTCATATTATCAAAGAGCTATCATGAGCGTAAGAGTACATAAGAACAAAATACAAAAACTCAAGTATAAAAGTGATGTTGCTGATCAATATTCCAAGAATTCGGAATTTCTTCTTCATCCTCGGTCATAAGCCTATGAGCACCCGGTCTAGAAACAAATTCGACAATGAATAGCCCTTCCCGCACCGGTGATAACTTGTACCAGCTCTTGTTGGACCGAATCTTCCCGAGCACCAAATCACCCACTTGAAATTCCCTTGCTCGAACATTGCGGTCATGATATCTCCGCAATCCCCGATGATACTTGGCTACTCGAATCAACACCTTGTCATGTAATTGTCCGTAGCAATCAATTCCATCCGACACCGATCATCGTACCGGCCTTCATCATAGCACGGACTCGTGGTAGACACCATATTGAACTCCGTAGGCAACATCGCCTCCGATCCATACACAAGAGAAAATTGAGATTGTCCCGTAGCACGACCGGTATTCGTACGTAGCCCCCACAAGACCCATGGCAACTCCTTCACCCACTTTCTAGCATATGGCTTCAAGCGCTCATAAATCCTTGGCTTAAGACCGGCCACAATCATCTGGTTTTCTTGTTCCACCTATCCATTACTCTCGCGGATGTGATACCGATGCATAATTGATCTTGATCCCCAAGCTCTCTACATAATCCTTAAAAATTTCTGAAGTAAACTACGGTCCGTTATCCGTAATGATACAATGCAGAACACCAAATCCGACAAAGATATTCTACGTAAACTTAATTGCTCGTGTCTGTAGTCGTATGTGTGACTCGCTTCTCGCTTCAATCCACTTAGAGATTTTGTCAATTGCAACAAATAGATGAGTGAAGCCCTCGGGTGCCTTTTTGAACGGTCCCACGATATCAAGCCCCCAGGTAGCAAACGGCCAAGTCATTGGTATCATACGCAATTCATGAGCATGCACATGAGATTGGCGCGCAAAGAACCGACGACTCTCACAAACCTTCGCCACTCTATGTACATCATCAACCGCCGTTGGCCAAGTAAAATCTGTGTCCGAACGCTTTAGCGATCGATGTCTTTGAATACGCATGATTCCCACAAATACCACTATGGATCTCCTCCAACAACCGGACGCCATCGGTCGTTGGTATACACTTCATCAAAATATTATCGCCTCCACGCCGATAGAGTTCACCTTCCACGAGCAAATAATTCTGGACTCTAATCTCCAATATTTGCCTTTCAACCTTATCCTATGGTACGACAACATATCACGGATATTCAATATATGGGGTGCACTAATTAGTATCAATTTTCGAGGCCGGCTTCTCGTGGCGAGGTAGGAATTTGTCGGTCTCCACAGCTCGCAATAGCTCCTGCTCGATTAAAGAAGGTATTAGGGACCAAGGAAGAAGCTTCAACCATGGAGATTGACTACGACGACTTCTCGATAGAATTAGGGAAAAACAACAATCGGCTGCGATTTGGGGGTTGGGAATGGTTGCGGCTTCGCTCGGTGGCGAGATAGGGGCATGACGAGGTCATCGTGTCTAATTTATAGAGTTATTAGGTCGGGGAAACGAACGGGCAGGCTTCATGGCCATCAAGGGTGGCTACGACCATTGATGCACGATGGCACGTGTTACGGCGTTGTTACGTCAACGAAGAGGCAGAAACGGAGGTGAGACAGAGGGATTTGTGCATGGCTTCGGTTTGGAGAAACAACTCGCGGAGAGGAGAGATGAGACAACGGTGTTCTATGGGCGTCGAGGAAGGATGAAGGAAGAGTGTATTTCTGGATTCGGACGAGGAAGGGTGTATTTCAAGCCACGACGCCGGAGGGAGCTTCGTAAGAGGGGTGTACTCTGCAGCGGCGAAACCTTAGCGTGGACGTTTTGCAAGCTAGGAAGCTCTTTGAAAGACAATGTGGTGATCTCTTTGCCTTACACCTACGGAAGTGTTTTAGCAACAAGGAGAATTTAGTCACCGAATAGTGATGGAATCACCAACCTATGGGTAAAGTTGTAGAACCTCTACAGAGTGTAAAACCGTTATAATAGTCGTGGTCATGGTTACGAGCGGTCCGGATCCTCACACGGACTAGGGGGATTGGGTTGGATCTGGTGGGGTAATTAGATTCAAGTGGTATAACCTATAGTTGTTTTGGGTGGGGTAACACAAGGTGTTGGTACAGGTAGGGTAACCTATACGGGGCAACAGTGGGGTTGTTGGTATGATAATTTAGTAAATAGTTTACTTTAATTAAAATAAACTTATACATAGGTGCTATCTATGTAGTAAACCTAGTGTTAGCCTTTTCCTTCTATAAGCTTGCATGTCATATTTTTTTCTCACTTGCTGAGTACGTTATGTACTCATGCTTGCTACTTTCGTGCTTTTGCCACATATACCTGCTCCTTAGATGATGGAGAGATCGACTTCTTTGAAGAGGGTTACCACTAGGCGTGTGACTCCCACGGTTGACTTGCTCGTGGAGTGATGGTGAGTCCGTTGCGTTGTGTTTCTGCCTTGTGAGGCATATAATATTCGGGTACTGTAATGTACATTATGATGTAATAATAACATGGTTTATACTGTTTATTTCACTTTTGTCTCTATATGTGTGAAAATTGATCATGGCATACATATAGTTACGCATTCAATTAAAACTTAAAACTGGGTGTGACAGTCTTTCTCATTTATCCGCAGGTTGATCGCACTTTGATTTATCAAACTCGGATTGTGGTACCCAACCTTCCAATCGGGTCTGTTGTATTTCTTCTTTTGAAATGTTGAATGCAAGCTACAGTAAAAAGCACAAGGCAATATATAACATGTCTTTCGAAAGGTAGGAAATACGAAAAAGATTGATGGAGGCACTTACACACACCAGAAGGTTATGAAGGTCGTGTCCATCTCGCGCCGAGCCGAAACATAGTAGAGTCGAGTCATTATAATATAGTCCAAGAGTCGAGTCAGCAAGTATCATTGAACACATCCCATGGAAGCTTACAGGTGATCACATCCACTCCTTTTTTCGCTGCCGCTACATATGAGTCGTGCAACTTCTGCATCTCTCATGGTAGGTTCGACAACATAGTTTTAGATACGAGGGGCTTGCACAACGCAAAATTTGGGAAGTCCTCATTCTCATCATGACCCTCAAATTGTCATCGTCATACTCTAGCAATTTACGACGATCTATGATATGTGTGATTGATTGCACAGGTCCCTTCCTCGTTTGCTCCAAGTATTTGATGACATGTTCAGGTTGCGGTTGTTGGTCGTATCTACGCACCCACTTATATACCATAAGAGGACGGTGTACATTGTAGCATTTTTTCTCTTAGAGTATTCTAAGGTTTAATCGAATCCACATAGACTAATGGGAATTAAATATTGTTAACAATATAAGATCTAATTAAAATATTGTTGGCTGTGAGGTTGAAGGATTTGGTGGCTTGTGTTGTTGATCGACGCTTTGGAGGAGCCGATCGACGCGAAGGTTGGAGGTGAGCTGATCTCGCGCACCGACCGTGTCGATCGGCACACCGTCCGATTTGGAACCCTAGCAGCGTCGGAGACTTAGGACCTGTTTGGCATGGCTCTGCTCCACCTCGGAGCAGCTCTGCTCCAAAACTCCAAGCTAGAGTTGCTCTGTTGTGGAGCCGGAGCTGTTTTTCAAGGTGTTTGGCAATGAGGGTGTGTCCAGCTCCGTAAAGGTTGGTTTGGAGGGTGAAAAGACTTTGTTGCCCATGGATAGTATGAGTGTATTGTTGAGAATAATTTAAATATTCTTTGCATTTAATATTAAAAGTAAATTTTTTTTTTTGGCTTGCGCATGGTAATTTGTGTTACTAACCCAATCTAAAGTACAAAACTGAATGCTTAATAAAATTAATAGCCCAATGATATCCAAATTCTTAATAAAAAATAAATACGACAAAGTATATTTTCCAATACCAATATTACATGAATATTTCACCTATTCCACGCAACAGATAGTGAGGTGCCTATAGTATCACGAAAATTGTCCAGGGTGTGAAAACTTGATTCGGAAGTTGAGTCATCGTGAGGCACTTGGTGGCACAACATACTTGTTATACCTATCGGGTATTGTAGCCACAAATTCCGGATCTCTATTATAATTAGCAAAATCCACATCACCAATGGAATGTTTACGAATGTAATTATGGATGACCATAGTGGCAGCAACAATCTTCTTTTGTGTGAGCATTGAATAACTAGGCATCTTGTAAAGGATTTGCCACTTATTTTTCCATACGGCAAATGTTTGCTCAACAATGTTTCGAATAGATGAATGCACCCGATTGAACCTCTCTTTTGGAGTAGTAGGTTCCGTACCTCTATGCCACTCAGGTACGTGGTACCTCTCACCCTTGTACGGAGATAAGTATCCTGGTCGATTAGGGTAACCCACATCAACAACATAGTACTTGCCTACATGTTCAAGATAAATTGCTTAGTGATGTAGAAATATGAATCATAATATAAAAATGTAAATTGCTAATTGGAGGACTACAAAAACAAATACCTAGTGGAGGATGTGGAAAGTGATCTTTGTCTTCCTCTAAGGCATGGTACAATACACTTGTGTTATGATAGGAACCCGGTTGACCAATAGACACGTAAGTGAAACGCATGTAAAAATCCACCACAACAAGCACATTTTGAGTTGCAATCCCCGTCTTTCCAATATACCTTATTTGCTCTTCCGGTGAATATGTGTTCCATCAATATCACCAATGCAATTCTTAAAATGCGGATATGCTCTCTTATCATCTCGGATCCTTTTGTAAGTACTATGAAAATTTGGATCTGTTGGTCTCAAATAGTGTTCAGCCATTCGAATCACCGATTCTAGCACCTCATGAAATTTTCTACTTATAGTTTCTCCAGAATGTTTGAACCTATTTTAACCCATTCTATTCGACTCACATCCAAGCACATATGAAAAGAAATATAGCAAGCATCTCATAAGTATTCATATGTTTAGATGGTTGCAATCCATACCTCTCAACCAAAGTGTCATGAATATCAAGAAAAATTTCTTTGTTCATCCGCAACATCTTGTGGCACTCTCCTCGAGTATTCAGGACCTCATTCACCCAACCCATTCCACTTAGAATTGATGTCTTAGGTTCTGCCTTTGACAAGTACATATCACAATAGATACTTGCAAGCTTGCTAGCTGAAGTGACTACATGAAAGAAGGCATCACCATCATCACTAGAATCATCGCATCGCTGTTGCACATCCGTACAAATGAGTCATTATAGAATGAAATGAGCCATAAGAGTAACCGATTGGATAATAATGTCAAACGAGTCACAATATTATTACAATAGTATGGAAAATCTTAGAAGGAAAAAATTACATAAACATAACTAATTGCCATACTTGGCATTGTACTTCCCGGAGAGCCGCTTTTTCCTACGATCACTAGGCAAGGTCATAAACATCTCTCTCTCATCCTTTTTCACAAACAATTCAGTTGCAATAAAATGTTCGTTGCTATCAACTTCAGCACCACAAGAAACTACATGCTCCATCACTTCGCAATATCTGTACTTTCCTTCTTTGCTAGAAGCAAATGAAGTGGCTGACGTAGCAATACTTGATATCGCCTCTTAGATAAGTGCAGCTTGTCCCTGTCTTAGCCTTTTTACCTTTATCATCAAGCCGTGTTGGCAGCCTTTTGCCATTTGGATTGACAGGAGACTCGTGCTCAAACTCAGCAAGTATCAACATAATTACCTCCAACTTCATCCTCTTGTACTCCATCACATTGTTCACCTTCATTTGCATTTGGTTCGGTGCCACCAATATTAGAAGGATTGGCCATATTAGGAGACCAATTATCCACACCAATGTTAATGATATCACCAAAGCACTTTTCAAGTTCATCGGCATTTTGAAGACCCATTTTCTTGAATTTTCCACGCACTGGAATATCCTATATACATACAACATATAACAAAATCAGAAATAAAATTATACATTCTATTGAAAAGAAAGAACAAATAATAACCACTTACAGTTCGGCTTCCTTCCACCACTCTTCATCCATAACGATTGTGCCTTTTACTAGACACCAACTTGTTCCTCGTCGCGCAACAACAATTTCTTCCACACCCTAAAATCTTCCTTTAGCTTGTCCCATTTATTTTTGATTTGTTGTTTTGAAGCTGAAATACCTAGCCTATATTTTAAACCTTTCTCAACCTCGGCGAATCCTACCGTGTTCAAGTGAGTGTTTCGATAGTTTCCTCTTGCCACTTGTTCCGCAAACAATTGACAAAGGACGCGAGTAGTATCAACATTCCAATCAATTTCCGGCATCTAATGTACATACAATTTTTGTTAGAGACGCAAATACATATAGATTACTACACATGCCAAAGTATATGCCTCTATACATTGGGGTGGGGTAATCTAATTTCATAATGCAATTAGTTTCTAAAACAAAATAAATGTATTGCATCCATTTGAAATTGAAAATTGGAAAAAGCATTACCTTGGGAGGCATTGGCCGGTGCAGGGATCAGGTCACGACCTGCAGCGCGCGATCAGTAGACTCGTCCTTGTGCTGCGCGGCGCCGATGGGTGAGCTCTGGGAGGCCATGGCGGGCGCAGGACCGGGGATGGGCGGCGCCGGACCGGGATGTGCGAGCACCGGACCGGGGATGGGCGGGCGCCGGATCGGCGAAGGGCGAGCGAAGTGCGAGCGCTGTATAGAGGACGAAGGGCGGCGTCCTCACAGGCGAAGGAGGGCGCGCGATCGGGGACAGCGGCCTCCTCGCGAAGCCACGCAGGGACTCGCGATCATCGTAGAAGATGCGGATACGGGAGAGGCTTCATGCGGAAGAAGGAAAAGAAAAATAACGTTTCAATTTGTTCCGTACTCAATGGCAAAGGTGGGTAATTTCACCCTAACTCCGTGAGGACATACAACTCTACATCCCCCGGAGCTGGAAAAGAGGTACTCCACCAAATTGAACTACAGACTCCACCAACACTACGTAGAGTTGCTGCTCCTTGAAATTTTGGAGTTCAGGTGCTTGGCTGGCTCCGGACAACTCTTCCCTGGAGTTTTGGAGTGGAGCCATGCCAAACAGGTCCCGAATTAGCTAAGTAAGCTATGTGAGTAAC
>JAUNZO010000641.1:0-42959 GCA_031894775.1 Chloris gayana
TAAATATTTGTTGCAGTCGTAACACTGCCGTGCACCAGAGAGGTTTTAAGAGTCAAAACGCCGTCGAATGAGCTCGTAATTCCTGTTGAGCGAGGAAGTAAAATAATTTAACTGAGCTAGTGCCAGATCAGAGGCAACCAGCGCGACAGTGATAGTCGCGTACTAAAATTCAACGTTAGGCGCCGTTGCTTTGAAGGATATATATGTGTACGTACACGTCCAGGACTCCACGCTAGCTATAGCTGGACAGTCGACTGCACAGTCATTGACACGTAGGTCATCCAGTTCTGTGATACCCACACATAAGTGAATGTGCAGTCGAAGAGGATCTCAATCCCACTAGCTAGAACACTCCAAATAATAATCAAACCATATAGCTCTACAAAGCTTTTGATCATAATAATGATGAGCAAGAAAGTCCTAAACAAACTAGAAAAGCATGTACGTACAAATTTTTTTCAGATGCTCAGATTTGGGCACGTCGATGAACGGTTTAGTACGGTGTAGTGTATACAGTGAATGGGCGGCAATATGCAGGATTTGTACAACCTGAGAGCGAGATACTATACTTGGCCATTCACCAGTGGCCAGAAAGTTTGACGATTCAGTAGTATTACCCGTGGACCGGTGCAGTGGACGAAGAAATACTGGACTGGTCCATGCATGAGCACGACCGGCTAACCGTGTGTCGCGCGGTTGATCTCTTCTTCTTCTTGTGCAATGAATAACCAACTAACCATCCTTGTCGTGCAGTACTAGGGACGGGACCGACTTGAATGGCCGCCGGCTCTGCTCGCTGCCGGGCAATCAGCAACTGTTCAAGATTTCGTTTTGGAAAAAAAAAAAAGAAAAGACCCGCCGGGTTTACCCGGGAACAAAACCGGGTGGCACGCGGATGCTTCGTGGCCCCGGCGCGCGCGGCAACGACCGGTCCTTCCGTTCCGTTCCATCCACGCGCGCAACTTGGACTTGGGCTCTCTCTCTCTCTCTCCCCTGCTGCTGGACTCAACTTGCTCCTTGCTGCTGGTGTGTGTGTATATATATGCGCCCCGCTCTGCAGACTGCCTCCATCCATCCCAGACCCAGAGCACGGACCAATTCAACGCACATCGAATCCTCTCGTCTCTTCTTTCCCTGCCGCGGCATCCTTCTTCTCTGCGCGCAATCGGTACGCAAGCTGAAGAATCACTCTCCTATCTCTCTGTTTCGATTCTCTTGGTTAATAATTTTGTGGCTTCGAGTTGCAATTTTGACTCGATTTCGCTCCAACTTCTGTTGGGCCAGTACAGTAGTACCATCTCGAGTAGTTGTTGTGATTAGGCCAAGCTTCCGTTTCTTGTTCTTCCCAAGATAAGCTTGGTCATGTCGGCAAGAATTTTCAAGGCCAAGGAACCATTTCCTTGCCTCTGTTGCTGACAAACTAACTAGTGGGTTCTAGTTGACGTATTTAACTCACTCTGCCCCGATAAATGAATGATTGAATACCAAACCTCGCATTTTTCTTGCTCGATTTCGCTCAAATCATTGACCGCAACCACCAATCCGATTTCCCGATGAGCTAACCATCTGATCTCCCTGCAGGCCGAGGCAGGAAAAGAAAAGAAAAATCTCTGAAGACATACCAGAGCGCGGCAGCCGCCGTGAGATGACAACGCTGTGCCCGCTCAACACAGAACGCAACCACCTGCTCCTGCTCTCGCCGGCCAAGCAGCAGCAGCAGCAGCACCGCGATGGCGCCCAACTGATCCGCTCGCCGCGGGTCTCCTGCAAGGGCGCCACCACCAAGATGCTCGAGCGGTCGCTCAGCTTCAAGAACTGGGAGGCGGCGGCCGTCGCCAACGAGCCGCAGCAGAGCCCCCGGAGAAGCGGCGGCGGCATCAACGGCGCGCGGCCGGGGACGCTGGCGCTGCAGCCGGCGAGCCAGGGCGGCGCGGTGTCGCCGGCGCAGCAGGCCGTGCTGGAGTACTTCTCGCCGCGGCCGAGGGCGGAGCTGGACGAGGCGGCCACGCGCGTGCAGAAGATCTTCAAGGGCCACCGCACGCGCCGCAGCCTCGCCGACTGCGCCATCGTCGTCGAGGAGCTCTGGTGGAAGGCCTACGACTCCGCCTCGCTCAACCTCAAGTCCATCTCCTTCTTCGACGGCGACAAGCAGGAGACGGCCGCGTCCAGGTGGTCCAGGGCGGGGAAGAGGATCGCCAAGGTCGGCAAGGGGCTCTCCAAGGACGACAAGGCGCAGAAGCTCGCGCTACAGCACTGGCTCGAAGCTGTAAGCTCTTGTTCTTGCTTTCTACATCACCAAATAAACTTGTTACCTTTTTCTCTTTTACTGACGATGACGCGGTGAATTTCTCAGATTGACCCGCGCCACCGCTACGGCCACAACCTGCATCTCTACTACGACATCTGGTCTGCCAGTTCCAGCACCGAACCCTTCTTCTACTGGTAAGCTAACAGTTATTTTTTTTTTTACAGAAATTCACAATTAGCTTCCATGTCAACAGCTACAGAATTCTCACAATTGAATCCTCGCTACTGTGTTCAGGTTGGACATCGGTGCCGGTAGAGAGGTGCACCACCCCAAGTGCCCGCGAAGCAAGCTCTACGCCCAGCTGATCATGTACCTCGGACCGGTCGAGAGAGCGGCGTATGAGGTTGTTGTGGAGGAAGGCAGGCTGGTGTACAAGGAGACCGGAGTGTTTGTGCACACGAACGAGGAGTCCAAGTGGATATTTGTGCTGAGTACCAGCAGATCGCTGTACATCGGACAGGTAATAATCAACCGCTCTGCTTTCACAGTTCTGCATCAGTATGACTCATGTCTTGGTACTAACTGTTGATCATATGTTTGGAGCAGAAGAGGAAGGGTAAATTCCAGCACTCGAGCTTCCTGTCTGGCGCAGCCACAACAGCTGCAGGAAGGCTGGTCGCCAAAGACGGCGTTCTCAAGGCGATATGGCCCTACAGCGGCCACTACCTGCCCACAGAGGAGAACTTCAGGGAGTTCATCAGCTTCCTGGAGGAGAACAGTGTTGATCTCACCAATGTCAAGGTACTAAATTCAAGCCACATTTGTAGCAAACGAACATTTGTTTCTAGCAAGAAATTGTTGTCTGACAAACAAACATTTGCAACGAATTTCCAGCGATGCTCGGTGGACGATGACGTGTTCCCGTCGTTCAAGAAGGCACCGGAAGAATCTGCAGTGCCCACTGAAGCCGAGGCACAGAACGAGGCACAGGTCGAGCTGCCTGAATTGGACATTGTCAAGGAGGAGGCAGTGGCCGATGGCACCGCCGCCGAGCCGGAGATGCAGCTGGCGAGGCGGCCGTCGTTCAAGTGGATGACGCCGACGGGCGCGCGCATCGGCTGCCTGCGCGACTACCCTGCCGACCTCCAGAGCATGGCGCTGGAGCAGGTGAACCTGTCGCCGAGCAGGGCGGTGCCGTCGCCGAGCGCCAACAGGCTGCCGATCCCCTCGCCGCGGCCCAGCCCGAGGATCAGGCTCTCGCCCAGGCTGCACTACATGGGCCTGCCCACCCCCACCGGCGTCAAGCTCCCCATCCCGAGCCCCGCCGCCGCGGCCAGGATCGAGCAGTTCGCCGGGTTCCACACGCCGGCCGTCGAGCTCACGCTGCCCAAGAACAAGGCCAAGTAGTGATCTCGTCTGCTGCAGATTGAAGCATTGCTCGTGCCATGGCGCCAGCCGTTTTGCAGCGCTGTCATCAATGGCATGCCAGTGCTGCAGAGTTTTCAGTTAGTTAGATGATCAATTGTTGCTTTCGTTCTTTGATCGTGTACCATTCTTTTGTATGTTCTTCCATCTTAGAGGTTCACCTGATGAGGTGCAAAAATTGCACATGCTGTAAAACCAGAAGCTGCAAGTTCTCCTGTATAGTCTGAACTTGCAGCCTTCAGAAACTTGTAACCGCTGATTTTTCAGAATAAGTTGATCATTATTCGGTTAAGAAAAAATTAGAGGATGTGTTGACGATTATGTTCCATAGCAACGTGTCGGCAGCAGCAAAGAGACACTTGTACCTGTCAAAAGAAGATCTCACTTTTCATGCATAAGTCTTTGATCCGTCCAATGAGTTGTACCTTGGCCATTGAAATGGAATTGCAGTTTCCATACGGTACTACGAAGAATTTGCGAATTTGGGACGGCAAGTGAGATCTTCGTCAACGAAAACCTAAAGGGCAAAAGCAAATTCCTCAAGGTCCATTCAGTTCTGTCACCTAGGCTGGGCTGGAAATTAAAAAGGGGAAATCCACGGCGAAAAGGACGTACGCACCTAAGAAGAAACCGGCACCCGATTCCGCGTCCCCAACATCTCCGTTGGCGTTTTGTTTCTTGGATTGATTTCTGCTTTGTTTTTTAGACCAGGTTGGCCTTTTCAGCAGTGATGGTGGCTTGTGATTTGGATGAGGCTGAAGGAGGTCTCGACTCCTCTGATATGTGTGAACTTGCTTCGTTGCGTTTAATATTCGGAGCATGACATTTCTGAAACCAGGGCCCCTTTCTGGTCCCAAGTCAATGTCTCCTTGCGTGATGTAAATCTCGGATTTGTTTTTGTCAATAAATACACTTTCTCAGACTCAGCCGATTAAGAAATATTTTCTTAAGACTTATATTGACGAAGAGCTTGATTTTTTTTTGGAAGGTTAGGGTGAAAGAAATGTTGGACAAATTTACTCCGCTCCGTGTATCCCTCTGTCGATAAATGTAACTATTTCTTATTTTGGTGAAAGACAAATTTTCCCAGCCTTGTCTCGTACTAGTAGAAAAAACACCGTTAAAAATGGTAATGTAAAATTTTGTATTGTTACATTGATTTTATATATACTATTAATCAAAATTGTGAATCTTTAATTTGGACTAAATCCACAAACTAAATACTTACATTTCAAGAAGGGACCGGGCATAAAAAGGTCACATGGACTAAAACATTAAACCGGTGAACAATTTATGTTGTTTACGTCCTTCTAAGGTTTTCAAAAGTACGTTTGACCATGAGGTCAATGTAAACACATGCACCTAGTACTTGATACGAGCGCTCGTCAAGGATTGCAGCCAACAATTAATGCAACGCTGTCATCAGAGGAGGGTTGCAGCATTTTCGGTTAGTTCGATCAGGAGCAAGAGCTTTGTTGCTGTTGGTTTCGTTGTGTGATCGTGTACCATTCCTTTGTAAGCTTTTTCATTTTCAGTTTTCAGAAGCTTGTAACCGCTGATTTTGCAGAATAACAGCATCCATTGATGATTGTTTGTTTTACGAAAAATTATGAGAATGGGGCCTTCTGTAATGTTGCAACCTATTGGCAGCAGCAAAGAGACTTTTGTCCATTCAAATGAAACTGCAGATTCCATATATGCAGCTTAAAGGATTTGCAATGGAGAAAGCAAACGAGATCTTCGTCCTCAAAAGGCTACTAAAAGGCAAGAGCAGCAAATAGCTGATGAAGGTCAATTCCAATTCTATCACCTGGGGCTGGAATAGTGGAAATCTAGGGACGTACGGACCCAAGAAGAAACCGGCACCCGGTTCCGTGTTTATATCATTACCGTTGGCGTTTTGCTTCTTGGATGAACTTCTGCCCTGTTTTCTAGACCAAGTTGGCCTTTTGAGCATTGACTTTGTGATTCGGATGTAGGAGAGGTTAGCATATATATCTTTGAGTCCTCTAATGTTTGTGAACTTGCTTCGTTGCATTTGATATTTGGAGCATGGTATTTCTGAAACCAGGGACCCCTGATTTCTGGTCCCAAGTCCATGTCTTCTTGTGTGATGTAGTCTTGTTTTCGTCGATATATGTACTTTCTGAGACTCCTCAGAGAAAAAGAATTCCTAAACACCTGTTGACGAAGAGCTTGATGATTTCTTCTGCACGTAGGATTAGGAGGGAAAAAAACGCTTGTAGCATGTTCACATGCTACCTTAAATCCTTAATTAAAGTACCAGGCATGTCGAGATCACGAAGACCTAACGTTCCAAGTCTCATAGAGATTTTACGCTGTTGTTTTGATTCTTTTTTAAGGTTTTCAAAGGCACGTTTGACCACGAGGTCAATATAAACACACGGACCTACTTGACACGAGCGGCTCTCGACGCAGGACCACACCCAACGTGGCGAGAAGCAGTCAAGGCTCGCCGCTGCACAATTTGGTCTGGGCTCTGGGGTTATCTTCCGTGTCATCCCATCTCTGACGTGTCCTTTGTACTTAGATTGCCTAATGCACACGCTCCTTGCATATTCAGTCAGAAACACGTGAGGAAGAATTTGGTGATATCTCGATAATACTAAACACATATATATTTATATAAAGAACGCACAACACGTGAAAAGAGTTCCTCGCGACTTAAAAAAGCTTAGAAAAATTGTAAATACCCACTTGCATATTAGGGGTTTACATATCTACAAGTTACACTTAGTCTCAAATACTCATCTCGGCAATCTTGACTCATCAATATAGTTCTTAGCAAGCATCTTAAGATTATTGTAACTAAGTAAAATACAATATTATCTGAACCATACATATATATATTACATTTCTTAAGCTTGTTCCCCTCTATATTGCTCATAACAATTGATAGGATCCCAGCTAGATTTGTGTATTGTTGATGATTATTACGAGAAATTTGGTGATATTATATTTGTCTCGATGATAATTACACTAAGGTGAAATATCTGATCCAATATTGAAAGCCAAACAATAGTCACATTAGTTGGTCAAAGTTGTCAAGGCGGTATTTGAAAATTAATTGTAACTTGTATGCGTTTGATTGAAACAAAAACATTTGCAGTTGAATATATGAAACTCCTCCTGACATGCAAGTTGATATTTGCAATTTTCATAACAAACTTTAATTTCACTAATCAGTACTACTCAATCTCTGAGACTCGTCGGTTGAAACAGCAGATGGTCTGGTAGGATCCGACTAAATAGGTACGTGTAACTGTGTAAGTAAGCTGGACAGATTCGCCCAAATTACATTCACCTAAATAGGACAGTAAACTTTGCAACATATAAAATTCACCTAAATTACATACATGACAATGGTTCCAAAAAAGCTTCACCAACTCAATTCGCTGCAATGTCAACTTTTTTGCTACTTTCTGCACTTATATAATATGGAAATATAATACTTTCATTGCAACACAGATAGATTTTTTTCCAAGTTTGAGAGGTATGAAATTGTGAAACAGTTGTTTCCAGTAAAAAAGAGAGAAACTGCGAAACGGTTTTCAGTTATAAAGTTTTACTTAACTGCACCTTCACACCTGGGTAAAATTGCAACTCATCGCTGTCAAAAACAAAAAAAATTTGCAACTCATCACAGTTTTAGTAATACACTTGCATTAAAATAAGCAGTGCAAGCCCATGTCCCTCTCCCAGGGGGCAACAGCCAGAACCCTAGCCGCCACCCCGGGCCTCACCCGTCTCCTCTCCTGCCCTGCCACCGCCCGAGCGAGCTGAGAGCCATGGCTGCACAGCCTGTCCCAGGTCAAATATGCCTGGCCCAGGCAGCGCTCTTTGATTCACAGTCAACTCCATGCAGTGGCCATGGTTCCTTCCTTTGCTAGCTTGAAGATCCACAAACTGTCAAGTTTGAGTCTCTGTACATGGTCGTGAGGCAAAAGTACCCGAGCACTGCTATTGTGATACAACCTGCAATAATATCCGCGATATCAGATGATAAATGTGCACTCACTATTTCCCCTTAGGCTATACGTAACGCATGGTCCTATAATAACATACAATCTGAAAAGAACATGGTTATTATTGAAATGCAGTTACCAACTGACTGATAGTTACACAAAAATCTTTCAAGTAGAATCCATAAGGCACCTCTAAGCACCATTATTACCAGGGATCAATGTGTTACACAGTACAAGTACAACCACCCTTGACACCAATTTTGGCTTAGGATACTGACCAATACAATCTAGATGCACAGGTGTTTAGTCTATGCAAGACAGACAGTAGATTAAAAAAAGGACTATGAAGCGGTTTGTGCTGCTTGAAGGTTTGGCGATGCATCAACAGATTGGAAATAATCTTGCAAGGCAAGAGTCTCAATTGATTTGTTTTTCATGCTCTTGATAGCATCCATGGTAGCTCGTGCCCCATCCACGGTAGTAATTATGGGGACCTTGAAAGCCAAGGCTAGCCTACGGAGCTGGAGCCCATCTTTGGAGTCAAGAGCATCGCCTGAACTTGTTATTACCATGACCTGTATCTGATCGTTCTTAAGCATATCCCTTGCATTTGGTCGCCCCTCGTGTATTTTCAGCACTGGCTCCACTGGGATGCCCTCAAGCTGGAGCACTTTGGCTGTTCCGGACGTGGCAATTATATTGAAGCCAAGTTCCCGGAATCCACGTCCAATTTCAGCAAGATGACGTTTTGTAAGGTCATTTAGGCTAAGGAACACAGTACCACTTACAGGAAGTTTCTGTCCAGCAGCAATCTGTGCCTTCGCAAAAGCACCAGAAAACTCATAGTCAATGCCCATGACCTCTCCAGTGCTGCGCATCTCTGGTCCAAGAAGAATATCACAACCTTGGAACTTCTCAAATGGAAGAACAGCCTCCTTGACAGATATATGCTTGGGAATGACTTCTTTAGTAAACCCAAGCTCTGGCAAAGTCGCACCAGACATGACCAATGATGCATACTTAGCCAATGGATGGCCAATTGCTTTCGAGACAAACGGGACTGTTCGTGAAGCCCGAGGGTTCGCCTCCAATAGGAATACCTCACCAGAAGTGGATATAGCATACTGGCAGTTCATCAGCCCACAAACATTAAGACGCTTTGCTAGCTTTGTGGTCCATGAACGGATAATGTCCAAGCACTGGGTTGAGACTGTTCTGGTTGGAAGGGAACATGCTGAATCACCAGAATGGATACCTGCCTGCTCAATATGCTCCATGATTCCACCAATCACAACATTACCAGCTAAGTCTGCCAATGCATCAACATCAATTTCAACTGCATCAATTAGATACTTATCCACCAAAACAGGCCTCTCTGGATCTACTTGAACTGCAGTTGCAAGGTACTTAATCAGTTTTTCGTCATTGTATACAATCTCCATAGCTCGTCCACCAAGAACATATGAGGGCCGGACCACAACAGGGTAGCCTATTTCTGAGGCAATCGCCAACGCGTCAGACTCGCTTCTTGCAATCCCTCCTTTAGGTTGTTCAATCCCAAGCTCTTCAAGAATTGCATTAAATCTTTTTCTGTCCTCAGCAGCATCAATAGAATCTGGAGATGTTCCCCATATCTTCACTAAACCTGTCCCTGAAGCAGATACCATCTTTCTCTCCTCTAGATATTGTTGTATAGGAAGGGAAAGCTTAAGAGGAGTTTGCCCTCCGAATTGTACAATGATGCCATCTGGACGCTCCAAATCAAGGACATTTGCAACATCCTCAACTGTCAACGGCTCAAAATACAAGCGGTCACTAGTATCATAGTCAGTTGAAACAGTCTCTGGATTGGAGTTCATCATAATAGTCTCATAACCAGCCTAAAAACAAATGAAAGAATAAAAGATCAGTCTCACTATTACAATATGAAACATATTGTGCAATACTAGTTCTGGATATTGTCGAAAATCTCCTACAACCTTCCAACTATGATAAAAAAAAATAGCTAGCTTGCTAAATAAAACTAACGTGCTGAACTGAGCTAAAAAAAACATTCATATAGTGAGTCTGGATAGCAAGTTTAAAATATCATGAACCTCAATCACATCTTAAATCTTTGTCTTTCCACTTTTCCTTTACAAAGGTTATATAAAAACAATACCGTTCATCTGTTACAGCCTTGGTCAGATTCAATCATGTAAAATATTTAATCTAATGCACTAATGGAATACACAACTGCAATCACAGGATAGCGAATTTGCAACAGTCACAATCTACGGAACCAGATTCGTGTTTCACCAGTTCATCAAATCCAACAAAGTACTTCCTTCCTAAAAATGGAACTAAGGGTCCTCAAGTATTAAATGCAACAGATAGACCCAACACAAGGGGGCATATAACAGAATAAACCAAGAGAATTTGCAATATGACCCTGTATACACACTAAAGGAGTATACTACTGTCATTTATATAAATAATACACCCTCCGTCCCAAATTAGTTGACGTTTTAGACTTGGGCACAGGAATTAAGGAGAAGTGAATAAGGTAGGTACGCAGAAAACGAGGAGGAGAGAGATAGAGATGTATTGGGAAGAGAAAAAGGTGCATTGGGATGCGAGGATGACAAGTAAATTGGGAAATCTGAATGAGTCTAGAATGACAAGTAAACTGGGACGGAGGGAGTATATGACAATTGAGGAAAAAATATGATAGTGAAACAAGTCTGAAACAGCGAAGCAAAAACAAACCTTTCGAAGAGCAAAGGAAGCATGACAACAGCAGTAATCAAACTCGATACCTTGACCTATGCGATTAGGTCCACCACCCAAGATCAACACCTTCTTCTTGTTCGTTGGAGCCGACTCACATTCATACTCATAGGAAGAATACATGTAAGGGGTGTTGGCTTCAAACTCAGCAGCACAGGTATCCACACGCTTATATGTTGGAGCAACACCTACGGCCAAACGCCTCGACCTCACATCACTTTCTGATGAAGAAGTTGCAAATGCAATCTGCTTGTCACTAAAACCCCTCCTCTTCACTTGATAGAAATCATCTTTTGACAGCTGATCTAGGCTCTTTGAAATTAGGAACTGCTCAACATCCACAAGCTCCTTGAGCTCTGTTAGGAACCATTTGTCAATGAAACTGATTTCGTGGATATCATCAACCTTCATGCCTTTCTTGAAAGCTGCATAAATAGCATGAATACGGTCCGGATTAGGTACCCGTAAGCTATATTTTATCTTTTCCCAGTCCCAGTCAAGTTCTTTGATCGGTCCACAACCCCATCCTGCAAAGCCAGTCTCCAGTGAACGGACAGCCTTCTGGAAAGATTCCTGGAACGTACGCCCAAGTGCCATTGCCTCCCCAACAGACTTCATCTGTGTGGTTAATATTGGCTCAGAGCCTGGGAATTTCTCAAACGCAAAGCGTGGTATCTGCATAGTAAATGCAAGTCATGTCAGAAAAGCAGATTACAAGGTGAAATAGCAAAACATGTGTAAAACAAACATGTATTAGATGTGGAAAATGGGATCACACCAAAAGAAATATGGTTAGTGTAATGAGATCATCCGTGGGTTATGGTAGAGCACATTCCAACTTGCAGATAATTACAGAGCAATATTTGTGACTAGTGGAAGTAAAATATGAGAGTACAGCAAGAAGCAATTTACATATAATAATAATAATAATAACGTCATCAGTCCCACATGATAGTTTACAGATTGAATATCACAATAGAGATTGGAAGCAGTCAACATATAGATATGCAGAAAACATTGAATGATATTGATTGCGATGTTTTGGTCCTACTTTAATTTAATGAACAAACTGTTAATCAGATAAGTTGGCAATGAAGCAACACTGAGTACAGGCAACAAGGAGTTAGCAAAGGGGACACAGAAAGTCCACTATTGCAGTAAAATATGTAGTAATACAGATACATATAGCTGCCAAGACAAGATTGTTTTACAGGATAAGAAGCTGTGACCAAACAAATTAAAATAAAACTCAAATGGATAGGGAGTATATGCCAACAACAGAGGTACAACCTTGTAAACAAAAACAAGGAAAACACCCTGAGATGTACGACAGAATGGTAGATTACAGTGCATATAATGTAATATTCCTTCACCAAACCAACATATTCAACGGAGTCAACACATGCACAGGACAAGCAATTGGACTTCCTGTGCATACTATTGAAATCAATCGTTATCAGTTAGTAGGTAATAACAAGGATTGAGCAAAGGGGCAACAAAAAAATCCACTATTGCAGTCAAATTAATTAGCAGGTCACTAAGAAAGCTGAGAAACAAAGAGAAATATCATTACCTTTGTGACCACATAATCAATTGAAGGCTCAAAGCTAGCAGGAGTCTTCTTGGTGATATCATTTGGAATCTGGTCCAGAGTGTAACCAACAGAGAGCTTGGCGGCCATCTTGGCTATGGGAAAGCCAGTGGCCTTCGATGCAAGGGCAGAGGACCTGGACACCCTGGGGTTCATCTCAATCACCATCACCTCTCCGTCCGCAGGATTCACCGCGAACTGCACATTGGAGCCACCACACTCCACACCAATCTCCCGGATGATGGCCACGGAGGCGTCCCTGAGCCTCTGATACTCCTTGTCGGTGAGCGTCTGCGCAGGTGCCACCGTGATTGAATCCCCCGTGTGCACACCCATGGGGTCGATGTTCTCAATCGAGCAGATGATGACGACATTGTCGGCCATGTCACGCATCACCTCCAGCTCGTACTCCTTCCATCCCAGGAGGGACTTCTCGACGAGCACCTGCTGCGTGTGCGAGGCGGCGAGCCCGGCCCTGCAGATGTCCTCGAACTCGGCCCTGTTGTAGGCGATGCCTCCGCCCGTGCCGCCGAGCGTGAAGGCAGGGCGGACAATGAGCGGGAACTCCCCAATGTCCTCGGCGATGGCGAGGCACTCCTCGAGCGTGGTGCCAATGCCGGAGGGCGGGGTCTTGAGGCCGATGCGGTCCATGGCCTGCTTGAAGAGCTGGCGGTCCTCTGCGGCGCGGATGGCGGGGAGGGATGCCCCGATGAGGCGCACGCCGAGGCGGTCGAGCGCGCCCGAGTCGGCGAGCGAGACGGCGAGGTTGAGCGCGGTCTGGCCGCCCATGGTTGGCAGCAGCGCGTCGGGTCGCTCGTTGGCGATGATGCGCTCGACGAGCGGCGGCGTCATGGGGCCCACGTAGGTGCGGTGGGCCAGGTCGGGGTCGGTCATGATGGTGGCCGGGTTGGAGTTGACGAGCACCACCTCGTAGCCCTCCTCGGCGAGCGCCTTGCACGCCTGCGTGCCCGAGTAGTCGAACTCGCACGCCTGCCCGATCACGATGGGCCCCGCGCCGAGGATCATGATCTTCTTCACGCCGGCGAGCTTCCCGCCCTTGCTGGGCGCGGCCGGGAAGCGGCGGACGGTGACCGCGGGGTCCTGGGCGGCGGCGGCGCCATCGGAGGCGGCGCGGACGGCGGCGGAGCGGCGGGGGAGGCTCCGGCGCGGGAAGGAGGCGCGCGGGAGCGGCGCGAGGAGGCGGCGCGCCTGGGACGGGGAGGGGCGGAGCTGGTGCGGCGTGGAGAGGGAGGCGGCCATGGCGGCGCGAGGAGGGGGGAGGCGGCGGCGCGGAGGGGTTTGGATGGGGAATGGAAAGGGTGGGTGGGGGAGGTAGGGTTTTTGTACCGATGAGCGGCCGGATTGGGTTTAACCGGAGGAGAGGAGCCCGCCAATTTTCTATTCACGGAAACGTTTTCTTCCTCGCTCTCCTGCTCCGCAAATTGCGCGTTGTTGCAGTAATTTCCGGAACAAATCATCTTTGTAGCTGCGGGGCGGAACGCCGGAATCGTATCGTATTCGGACCAAAAATCCCGCGATTTCGTTCCGACATTTTGGTTCTTCGGAACTCTGCTCTCTCTGCTCTCTCTGCTCTCCGGGACGGAGTATGCAGCTCAAGTCGGCTCAAAAGCGAAGAACAGATGCGGCAAAAGTCGCAGAAAGATGTGCAACAAAAACGTAGTAATACTAGCAGGAGAAGACAGAGATTTTACGTGACGACAAGCTTTACAATATTTTATTTTGCGGCTACTTTAATGTGGAGTGACGTGCTGAATCGTTGGACAGGTGTTGATTTCTGGCCAAGCTCTTTGGCGCTCGCGATGAGCAAACATTGCACCTTGTTTCGCAAAGTATCAGGGTTCTTGAGGATTGGTAGCAATGAGGCTAGAGAGCAGGGAAATGAGCGAGATTCTGTCGGTAGCGGGGGATGCGACTAATCTAATGCAATTAAGGACTGGGCGCTCTTTATTAGGATTTGAAGGACTGTGACGCCTCTAAATGAAAATTAAAATTAGTTGAATGACACAACATGTGGGCTCTAGCTGCGGCAAGTATTTGTTTCAAGGGCTGTCGCTCCCCTGCCCAAAGGACCAAAGGACGCAACCTTTAGCTTACCAATCCATCACACATTGTAACTGTATCAGGGCCAATCCTCCGTCCGGAAAATAACCCTGCACCCAACGGCGTTCTTAAAAGGGCCGTACTCATCAGCTTGTAATTTTCAGAATCAGTCTTAAAGACGCCGGCACTAAAGAGATTTGACGAGAACAGTGACGCGTCACCATTTGTGTGGACCGTTTTTGTTCATACCAAGGAAAAGGTGTGAAGCCGCCAGCGGCACCAGTGCAAAGGTGTGGACCCGGTGAGAGTGAGCACTGAGCACAAATTGAGTGAGGTAATTAGTGACGACGCGATGGTCCTCAGAGTGGATAAGCCAAACAGGACTGAAGTGGAGTGTCAAATATGCCATCCTAATAATTCTTCAGGTGGCCAATTATTATAAATAGTGACACGTTCTTCCAAGGAGAAATAGCCATGGCCGGGAGATTTTTCTGCAGAAATTTCAGATTGTGGTGTATGGACTATGGAGTTTTTCTTTTAATGGCTGTCGTCTACGTAAATTTCAGGAGATATAAATATTTAGAAACTGAAAGGCTGCTATGGTCATGACCTTGTTTCCAGGTTGGACTTCGCTTCAGCTGCTTAACTGCTTGTTTGGATCATGTGCAGTTTTTTTTCTTTCTTTCTTTGAGGCAGTTTACCCAGAAGCAGGCAAGTGTGGGGCATGGACTGAGAAAAACAGGCTGAGCGCGAGGTTTCTGTTTGTCCCCAAAAGAATATTTGTATCTGTTAATTCTATTAGCCTATACTTATGATGGTACAAAAATTTCAAAGGAGCGATAGTGGTAATAACAAAACATACAGCAACATCGGTGCAGATAAAATTCGAGTTGGCTTCATTCAACACTATGAGTTGTATCTTAGAACACTGCCACGTACGTTGCTGCCATCACCGTCAGAGTTGCTGAAGATAGTGGATGCAGTCAAAGTACTCCTCCCTCCAAAAATATAAGGATTTGTTGACTTCTCATTTGACTAATTCGTCTTATTTATAATATTTATGTAAATATAAAAATAAAGAAAACATACTTAAAACATATCTAATAATAAAGTAAATTCTAACAAAATAAATAAAATTTTAACAATTTTTTTTGAATAAGACTAGTGGTCAAACATGATATCCGAAAGTCAACAAATACTTATATTTTAGACGGAGGGAGTATCAAACACGTTACTGGCGTGGAGCGGTGCTTTAATGTGAAGCGTCGCTGTAAGATACCAGGAACATACTACAGATCACCAACTAAACTAAACAAATACTGTATGCGCCTTATTTTTGTTATTTGCAACTTATTATGACTTTGTTTCGACACGTGTTTGCCTTGTATGCTAGTATTTTTCTATTCAGACAACAAAGAACACGATGTCGTGGAGATGGCTCTTGGTCGAGTTTCCACAAGCATATATCAACTTTGTTGACCGCTGTTTTCCCCCATTTCCTCATCTACCAACGGCAACTGAACTACCACATGCGTCAAGCGGGAGGAGGGAGGGTCAGAATTCTGGAATTACTAGACGATCATGCTCCATCTTGTTTCGAGCAAACTCCAAAGTGTGCAATGCCAAAACATTTGTTGTAAAGAATTTGCTATTTTTTAGATTGAGAGTTTGGAAAATTTTCAATCGACGTCTATCACCATTACATCGAAATCAGATGGTCTACAAAAAAACATTTTTTTTCATAGTCTAGATATTTACAGATTTTTCCACTCTATCTACATGCTACATAGCCCTAAAAAATAAATAATAATACATTTTTGTACAAACCATGTGAGTGAAAAATTCTAAAGTTTCAATCAATTGAAAAGGAGGAAATATGTTATTATAATTCTTGGTATGCACTAGGCGTATGAGATTCAAATAAACACACTTTTCAATCAACAATGGTAGCTAGCTTGATTGGTTTCGATAAAGTAATGGATTGCCAATTGCCCCTCTCATAAGCTTAAATGCTAAAATTATGGATTTATTTCAAAGATGGACTTAGACCGGCCAACTTAGCATAAGATTTGGACAACTCTAATCAATTTAGATATTTCTCATAAACAGATTAAACAGAAAACTAACTAAATAACAATTTACACATTTCCTTTTTTTAGTAACAATACCAGGTGAACATGAGATGGTGCACTAGATAAATCAGAAGAAATTTGGACAACTTTGTCACATTCTTTTCTCTCTCCAACATTTTACCAATCTTTGCAACAACCACAAGATCCCCGTCATGATCATCATCATCTTTCGAATTTTCGCTTCATCATCGATTCCAAGTGCCTCCTTATTGTTTTTTTTGTCCCCTTGTTATCAATTTCAAGGTTGACCAGGCAAACACATGTTGAAGCACCCCCAACCAAAGGCTGCGATGCAAATGAGCTCGTTGTCGGTGGCATTTAAGAGTACAGTTGTGAAGAGTAGAGAATCCATCTTGGTCAAAGGTGAAGATGAAGCACTAAGGCCAGTCTCGATGGAGAGTGTCATTGCACAGTTACCAAGAAAAATTCTTAAGAACCGTGCCGGTAGAGGGTCATGGTGATGACACTCATCTCTCATCCCATGACACTCCATATCTTCTCTCTCATGCCATGTCAGCAAATTTAATGTTCATGACACTACTATGACACTCCCATTGAGAGTGGCCTAACACAACGATGAACCGAAATCGAGAGTATCAATGTGTCCAAATCATATATCGAGGAGAGGACCCATAGTACCATCACCAAGAAAGTGCCTCCTTTACTCTATGGGCGGGAGAGGTTTAGTTGGAAGCGAAGAGAGATGCAATAATCGACGATGCAGATGCTATAATAGCGATCCAAGGAGCACCAACATGTGCAAGATTGACTTCATCTTCGTCATGAGTTGTGGTTACGAAAGCCACAAGCAACAAGGATTGGGCCAGCCCAAGGTGTCCCCGAGATATTAATGGGTTACGGAGTACGAAGATCCTTGGGCTAGGCCTAATGAAGAGGAACAAGAAAACTACGAAGCTACGAAGGAAGCAAGTGGTTGAGGGAGTCACGAAGGAACCCACACGGTGGTTCCCATTTATGTTACGAGTGATGTTACAGGGAGAGTCCGACCGAGCTGATGTGATGGGTTGAGAGAGTATTTATAGCCCATACTCTCTCAACCCTAATGCTCACTATCAGCCCACACAAGTTACACTTATGCCCTTCCTATTCTATCTACTCTTGGGCCGAATTCCCTCTTCATGCTCTTATTGGGCCTTGGTTGGGCCGAGTTCTCCTCACCAAGTGCTTCTTTTGGCTATCGGGCCCGTGCCTCCGAGGCCTTGTTGGGCTTGTTTCCCTTCGGGCCGGCCCATTGGGGTAAGGTAGTGATCTTCCCCCAACAGTAGCCCCTCATGGGTGAGCTCCGCCTTCGGTAGGACCCAAACCGTGATCCCGAAGGATCTCCACCTTACACCCCCTTTTCGGGACTGCCCGGAGGCGCCTCGTCTTCACAACTTCTTCAATCTGCATTGCTCGCTTTGCTTGAAACAACGAAGAGAAACAACAAGACATAACGTTCATGGTCATTCAAAAAATGAAGGCGCTTCATTCTGCATTGCTTGAAATAACGAAGAGAAACAAGAAAAACATAACATTCATGAACATGTAAAACGAAGGCAGTTCTTTATTATTATCATTCAAGCCGATTACACTTGGACCGAAGGACGCTACCAAAAGAGAAAAAGAGAGAGTAAGGGGTGACGCGCATTGGTCCTTAGACCAGCCTCGAATGCCACAGACTAGACCAACTAAAAGGGTTCCCTTGACCCGAAGGAATGCACTTGCCTCGCCCGCCTTCGGAGGATACCGGTGACCCTCCCGTGTCACGGGTCGCGGGGACTTAGTCACTATCATCGGGGATACCCTTCGCCGACCAAATGGTCTTGCTTAAGCGGCGGCCGGCCTTGGCTTTGTCCAGCTATCGTGACGACCTTGACGGCTTCAGCCATCCGAGACGAGTCCTAAGATTTTCGGGGTGTGATAATAAACCCTCAACATAGCAGAGTCACAGACAGTTCCTTCTCGTCGTGGCTATACTATGGTATAGCCTTCGAGGAAGAACCGAGGCTACGCCGGTGCTTTACCGTGACGCTTCACCGAATATAGCCTCCGTGTGCCACTTCCTTAGGAAGCGCAGCGGACTGGTGACCTCAGTCAAGTCGCTTGATAAAGCGCGTTGCACACCCTTTGAAGTCGATTGGTGAAGCGTGAAGGTTATGAAATTCGACCTTCGAGCTTCCTCTAATCGCGAACCGAAAAGCCCACCTTTGCATATTGCTAGTGTTTTTAGAAAGCTGGAAAGTGATGTTGTGTGGTCTCAAGGCGAGAGGCCTTGGTCCCATTATATAGTCTCCGTCCTCGCTTATGTGGCGGGGGGAATCCAAGTATGGATAAGGTTACGTGTCGGATTTATTGGAGGATGTTATGCCACGTCCTTGCACTTATCTTTCCACATCCTCGACCTTATCCATACACCGTTACTTGGGCCTCGATCGCTATTATTTTGTCCTTCGCTACAATAGCTTTGTCGTTTACTACGGAAGCTTTGCTTGTCGTTATGCCCTACTACCATTCATACTTCGTTATTTGTACTCCGAATATTGTGCTTGAAGGCAATTTTGGCCGTTCCAGGGGTAAGCATACGTTGAATCAAAGCCGTATGACCACCGTAACGGAGGCCCTTCGCAGAACTAGCTTTAGTCGAAGGCTTAACCTTGTGCCTTTGCTAAGAACGTTCCCTGCGAATAAACATTATTGGCAATAAATGTCCCGGTTAATGCGCTACCCGTTATGCGCAATCCTAGGCAGCACACTCTTAAAGGACTGCCGCGTTAAGTCGAAAGCTATGCGTCCAGTTATGGCTCCTTGAGATGCGTGCCCACTCTTGAAGAGGCGTGATCGCTCGTATACCGGGCCCGTTCGCATATGTTGGTATTTCTTACGGTCACGATAAATCCGCAAGCGCACGGAGAATACCGTTGTAGCATTTCACCCGTGAGTATTCAAGGGTATCGTATTTTCCACAGGGAAGGCGGTGGTTTACGAGATAGCAATGTTCATAATCATATGACTAATAAGGTACCAAAGCCTAAATAGGGGTAAGGATAATAATGATAGTGGGTAGTAGTGACAACACCACCGTAGCAATCCAATCTAACACTAGAACTAAGCCTAGGCTAAGCGGGGTTAAGGAGAAAGCCGAGATGGGTCCTTATGTACTTCTAATATTCCTCGCTCATGCAACACATACAAGTCTAAGCTCTATGTCATCCTCGGAACAAGGGGATAACCAGCAGGGCTGTCACCACCTACGGGCATTCCTTCTACCAGGCAATCAAGGCTATCTACTATAGAACAAGAGGACTAGGCACGGCAGGGCTGTCACCACCTACCGTTACCCTTCATCCAGGACACGTGACACAAGGGCAATTAGATCCCTATGCCAGTCCTACGATCACGTGGCGTTGAAGCAATTAAGTCCTCACCGTCGATCTTATCCCGTTCGAGCGGACAACCAAACACTCCAAAGCAGCTTTATCAATCTAAGCACCATGCTCACATTGCTAAACTGAACTCCCGAAAGAGTACACTTAATCTTGACCGGCCGAATCAGATCAAGTGCTGGAACATGCAAGACTCGACCCTACGGATCATCAAGTAAATGGGTGAGACATGCCTAACTCTAACCCTACGGATTGACGAGTTATGGGCCATGTCACACATGACTCGACCCTACGGATCATCAAGTCATTGGCCAAAGCATGTCTCACCTCATCATGCATGAAACGAGTGTAAGGACATACACGAATGAATGAAGGCATGTGAAGCATGAAGCAACCTATCATGACTAGACAATAACCACATAGAAAGCACATGATCATCATACTAGTACAATCATAAGGCATGAGGAACAAAGAAGATAATTCTATTGAGGTGAACCTTGATACTTACTTAATATGAGATGCACGATGAATGAACGAAGAACGAACGAAGAACGATGAACGAACGACGAACGAACTTCTATTATAAGCAAGTATCCTCGAAGTACAAGATTGGGCTAAATCCTCACAAAGAGAGGACAACCCTCTCCTCTACTAAACTCCCCCCTCTAATCCTCTACAGCCTAGAGACTAGTCTAATGCTAGATGGATTCCTCTTGGTGTCAATGTGTTGTGATCTCTTGAATTGGATGATTGAGAGAGGTAGGGGTGCCCCTTTATTTATAGTCTTGGAAGGTCGGCAACTTGGAGGCGGTTCCCGACGTCGGTGGCATTTAATGCAGGTGGAACCGACCTCCGTACGTCGGTAGTGAACCGCCGCAGAAAGATGGGCCGCTGGGGCCACCACCACAGCTCGGCCGAACCCAAATCCCAGTGCTCGGCCGAACCGGGCCGGGCCCCACCGGGTCCGGTCTTCTTCGTGGTGGCTCTCCGTGTTGCTTCCCTCCTTGGTCCAGCTTGCTAGGGATAGATTTGGAGCCCGTTTCTCCGGATTTTGGGCCGAGAGAGTTGTCTTTTATGTCGGGGAAAGTTAGGCAAGTGCGAAGCCCATGTTTTATGCATACTTGTCCCCGTTTTCATATGGATTGCACCCGCACTCACGAATTCACCAAGACTTGTGGAAATGGTTAGATAAAAGCCCTATGTCTACTCTTGGTGGTGGATATGATTTAAAAAGGTGCATAAAGTTGACGGTAAAAAAGGACCGTAAGGACCGTCAACAAGACCCCCACACTTAGTTCTTTGCTCGTCCTCGAGTAAAGCTAGTGAGCATAAGCGGGAGCATACCTCTCATGGTATGATGCTAGCATACAAATTATTCCAAGCCATACCTGCACCCGTGAACTTTGATGTGTCTACCATGTAATCTTGGGCGGTTGAGGAATGGAACGGTCATGATTCAAGTCATCATAACTCCCTCTCGCCGAGTAACTCGGGTTTGTGATAGATTTTCAAAGTAAAAACATAGCTCATACTCCTCAAATGATCACTCTCAAATCGCTCAATGTTTATGGTTCCTCACCAAGGCATGATTTTCCTCTTTTCATCCTACTTCTACAAAAGGCTTTATGTGGAGCTTGGTAGGGAATGAAAGAGAGGCATACTTGTATCACATATTTTGCTGAACCAAAAGAGTGGATCCATGGAGAATGCAAGTCATACAACCGTGATCAAGATGTGCAAGTGTGTATGAGGGTGGTGTGGTGGTGGAAATTGTACTCCTTTTTGTGTTCATTCTCTCTTTCTCTTTTTGAATGTTCGAGGGGGACATGGCTATGATTCTTTCTTTCTTTTCCTTTCTTTCTTTTCTCTTTTTTTTTTTTCATCATGCTCTACTTTTGTATGAGCAGGGATTATTCTTTCTTTTGCATAGCCATGTCTCCTATGATAACTTGAGAGAGAGAGAGAAAAAGGTAACAATGCTTTTGTGGAGTACTTATTTTGGTGGATGTATGATGGTGGTATTGCTTAACTTCCAAGGTAGAAGTTTAGCATGTGAGGTGGAGTGTACGTGATCTTGATCAAGAGAGTATGACAAGTTTCTCACTAGGGTCACACAATTTTGATAAAGTTCAATGCAATGACAAGCAGCATATGTGTGTAAGTTTTGCAATGTGATCAACATATGGCTCGGTGGGAATATAAGATCATCGAGGAGCGTAGAGTTATAGACTTTTGGCAAATTAAATACCCAAGCACTCTATGCAGTAAGAAGCAAGATTCATCTCATCCAACCATATCACATTCACCAACAACTTAGATAAACATGGGTTCCTATGATATTGGTGTTCACAAGCAACAGGTGTGCGAAGCGAGGAATAAAGAGTATGCAGGCCAACCAACTAGAAGCATGTATACCGAGGGAACAACAACGTTCATTTTATTCTTGAGTTAAATTTTAGTGATTGGCTCAAAAGGTTGTTTTAACTCATGAATTGAGGGGGATGGAGTTAGAGAGGTTGTGCAAACCGTCGCTTTAGGTGAAGTGGAGGCCAAGTGGGCCATGGGATGTTTGATCGAAACAAAGGTTCGACCCAAATTTGTTTCCTTGTCCCGGGGCTCCACTTTCTTATGGATTGATCAGTGCGGGTTGTGCATCGTGTTGGTGGGGGAGATCTTGAATGTGTACGTGATGAAGAACTCAAGAGATCTTCCCCCACACTTGTTCTTGAACCTGCTTTATTTATTCAAAACAAACAACAAAAACAAAGCGAAGACAAAGAGGACTCTACCGGGGTTAAAGACCGGGGAGCCTAGATTTATTGATTTAAACTCTAGGTGCCTTATGAGTTTGAAAGAGAAGAAGCACCTAGAGTTATTTTGTGTTTTTTTTTTTTTTTTTTTATTATTCTATTTTGATATTTTCAAGGTGGAAGGAAAAGGATACAAGTTGCGATACAAGTTACTTTTGTGGGGAGGGAACCTCCCCCCACACTTGTTCTTTTGCTCATGGCTCTTGATTTGGGGTTGAACCCAATGTGATTGTGGAAGGCTTTGTGCAAGTGTAGCCTTGATGTTGGTGCAGCGTTTTGGTGGGGAGATCTCGAACATGTGCGTGATGGAGGCTTGAGAGATCTCCCCCACACTTGTTCTCTCGCACCCGAGAATCCCGCCAAAAACACTATTCCCGCAAGCAATTTCCTCCAACTTGGAGAGGCATGGTTAGCTCTCTGAGCACATACAAACAAGGTCCCGGGTTAGATGACCGGACCCCATTTGTACAACTCGAGGAAGAAAGGCACAAGCAAGTCCCGTGGACCAAGTTTGAGTGCGACCATGGACAAGATAATCCTCGTTGGTAAAAACAACTTGGGTCTTAGTGAAATGAAAACATGAAGCAAGTGTAGGTCCAAAGTCGAGGGGTGATATGATAGAACAACGAGGTGCACTCAAGAAGTCCTAATTGCTTGGAAAGTTCTAACCATTCATGCATTGCATAGGGGAGATTTTGATATTTGTTCACCAAGGCAAGAGGATTCGAAGCTCATTCCTCATACAAAAAAAATGTCTAAGATTGCTTATGAGGAACACAAGTCATGACAAGCCAACAATGCATCAAGCACAAGAAGGGATATGATCCATTGCCAAAGAGCATGCTTGTGAAGGTCAAGAGTTGTAGGCTCAAAGTCCGACAAGCAATGCTTATGAAAGCCTAGTAGAAAGCAAGGATGTGTGCATGAAGGGTGATACTCCCTAAGAAAGAACTCGGAGGGTAGTACCATTGCCTAACTACTACAAGGATGCATGGGAAATCATGTGGTAGGTAGGTGGGAGTCATACTCATCCACACGAATAAAAACCATATCACCCTTGGGCTTCCAATTATTAGCAAAGAATGTGGCATACCTTCGTTGTGCAGGGATTTCGAATTGGAGTTGCAGGCTTGTACCTTCTTTTTGCACACCAAGACAAGGTTGGTGTCGAAGAGGAGTCTCGACGTGTTGTTTTCATCATAGTCCTCCTCCATGGGATCTTCATGAGGCTCTTCATGCCAACCTTCTCACTTTAGGCATGAGCTCAATGGAGGGGGACGAGTGCGTGTCACGTCGGGGGTGACTTGTGTTTGAACTTGTCACCTTCTTCAACGTGCCGATGAGCTTGATTATTCGCCTTTTTTCCTGGCTGCACTTAAGAGCAAGAACACAAAAGCGAACTCGAGCACGGGTTATGTTAGTGAAAACCAAATGGATTTCCCGTGGGTTGCCTTTGCAAGGATGTCTTTTTATCGCAACTCAATTTATTGAACAAAAACGAGAAGAGAAGAAAAGGAAAATTTTTTTTTCTTAAATTCGAGACGGAAAGCCTAAAAGGGTTTGTCTCAAAAATTATTTTTCCTTGAGAATTTTTTTTTTTTATATATATTTTTTTTCGTGAAAAGAAGAGTTGGAGGATTGCAGGACCCCGATTATGCAACTAAGAAAACCAAAGAGAGAAGAGAAAATCTTTTTCTTGAACTTGGGGCAAACAATGAAAATTCCCAGAAATGCAAGAGTAAGAATTTTGGGGGGGGAAAGAATGCTTGAGTGGAATGAAAGTGAAGGCACCAAGCACTTTGGAAACAAATATAATGAATTGAAGTCCAATTTTGTTGACAACCCTATGATGGCTATATGAAAAATCCAGTAGGGAGTTACGCCAAAATTCCTCCAAAATTTTACTCAAAACATTTTCCATAAAAAGTTGCCTCAAACTCATTTTCCAATACCTAGTAATCGCATTGTGGTTTGAAAAATCCCAAACAAAAGTTGGAAAGATTCAAACATGCAAACGATGGAAATGCATGTCGAGGGAGAATTAAATATGCAAATGAGATGCATGAATGCGATTGAGGAAATTCAAATATGCATGTGGAATTGGAAATCAAATATGAGATAACTACCAATTTACCTTTGGCAAGGGCATCATCGTTTTAAGTCCAATGAGCAAGACTTCTCTCCATTACATTTACCGTGGCGACTTGGTGCTTGATCCTCGGAGATGAGGAAGCAGACAACTTCTCGTGTTGGGGCTGTAATTGTCTTTTCAAAGCGCTTGTACGAAGCCTTCTTCCTCTTTGCTTCCCTTCTAGGGTGATGTTGGAAGGCTTCTCTTTTTGTTGAGAGCGTGGTCTCCACCCTTCACCGATAGCTACCTTCTCAACTAATTTTGTTGCTTCTGCGGCGGTAAGTGAGAAGATGCCCCCTTCGACACGAGAATCAAGATAGTCACGGCATCGTTGTGTCAACCCGTGGTAAAAATCGATCAATATTGTCCAATCGTCCATTCCATGAGCAGGGTATTTTGTCAAATAATCTTGAAGTTTCTCCCATGCTTCAGGAATGGAGTCTTCCCGTGCTCTCCAATAATCTGGAATTTGTGCGTGAAGGGCATAGGTTTTGCCTCTTGGAGAGTATTCATCGAGGAACGCTTCGTAGCAAGCATCCCAAGTAGTCGAAATACTTGGGTTGGCAAAGAACCATTGTCTTACTTCCCCCGCAAGAGAGTAGGGGAACAGACGGAGTCGGATGACATCCCGGTTGACTCCCTCGATGGACAAGGTTTTGCATGCTTTTAGGAATTTATGAAGATGAACTTTTGCGTCCTCCTTGGCCAGCTCCATGGAATGGATTGGCCTCGCACCATGGTGATTTGGCCGGCTGTAAGCTTGAAGTTTCCGTTTCCAGTGTTGACGTGTGGCCCAATTGCCACACGGTTAACATTGGCAGCGTGAGTGTTCGTGGGAAAGCAATCCACCCATAGGTATTGAGCTTGATGGTGCGGATGTAGCTGGCTTGCCTCGTCGAGAGTATTCTTGAGGATGGATGACTCGCGGTTCCGATCGCCTCAAGGTTACTTGATTTTCTCGTGTATTGCCTCGATAAGTCAACGCCAGTGGTATACTACCCTGTTTTCACATAAAGAGAAAACAAAGCAAAGGTAGACCTATCTAGACAAGTGGTAGTTGAAAGAAATATAATTATAAACAATGCTAGTGACTCTTCAACCAAGTGCCTTCCCCGGCAACGGCGCCGTAAATGCTTGTTGGTATTTCTTACGGTCACGATAAATCCGCAAGCGCACGGAGAATACCGTTGTAGCATTTCACCCGTGAGTATTCAAGGGTATCGTATTTTCCACAGGGAAGGCGGTGGTTTACGAGATAGCAATGTTCATAATCATATGACTAATAAGGTACCAAAGCCTAAATAGGGGTAAGGATAATAATGATAGTGGGTAGTAGTGACAACACCACCAGAGCAATCCAATCTAACACTAGAACTAAGCCTAGGCTAAGCGGGGTTAAGGAGAAAGCCGAGATGGGTCCTTATGTACTTCTAATATTCCTCGCTCATGCAACACATACAAGTCTAAGCTCTATGTCATCCTCGGAACAAGGGGATAACCAGCAGGGCTGTCACCACCTACGGGCATTCCTTCTACCAGGCAATCAAGGCTATCTACTATAGAACAAGAGGACTAGGCACGGCAGGGCTGTCACCACCTACCGTTACCCTTCATCCAGGACACGTGACACAAGGGCAATTAGATCCCTATGCCAGCTCCTACGATCACGTGGCAGTTGAAGCAATTAAGTCCTCACCGTCGATCTTATCCCGTTCGAGCAGTACAACCAAACACTCCAAAGCAGCTTTATCAATCTAAGCACCATGCTCACATTGCTAAACTGAACTCCCGAAAGAGTACACTTAATCTTGACCGGCCGAATCAGATCAAGTGCCGGAACATGCAAGACTCGACCCTACGGATCATCAAGTAAATGGGTGAGACATGCCTAACTCTAACCCTACGGATTGACGAGTTATGGGCCATGTCACACATGACTCGACCCTACGGATCATCAAGTCATTGGCCAAAGCATGTCTCACCTCATCATGCATGAAACGAGTGTAAGGACATACACGAATGAATGAAGGCATGTGAAGCATGAAGCAACCTATCATGACTAGACAATAACCACATAGAAAGCACATGATCATCATACTAGTACAATCATAAGGCATGAGGAACAAAGAAGATAATTCTATTGAGGTGAACCTTGATACTTACTTAATATGAGATGCACGATGAATGAACGAAGAACGAACGAAGAACGATGAACGAACGACGAACGAACTTCTATTATAAGCAAGTATCCTCGAAGTACAAGATTGGGCTAAATCCTCACAAAGAGAGGACAACCCTCTCCTCTACTAAACTCCCCCTCTAATCCTCTACAGCCTAGAGACTAGTCTAATGCTAGATGGATTCCTCTTGGTGTCAATGTGTTGTGATCTCTTGAATTGGATGATTGAGAGAGGTAGGGGTGCCCCTTTATTTATAGTCTTGGAAGGTCGGCAACTTGGAGGCGGTTCCCGACGTCGGTGGCATTTAATGCAGGTGGAACCGACCTCCGCACGTCGGTAGTGAACCGCCGGAGAAAGATGGGCCGCTGGGGCCACCACCACAGCTCGGCCGAACCCAAATCCCAGTGTCGGCCGAACCGGGCTGGGCCCCACCGGGTCCGGTCTTCTTCGTGGTGGCTCTCCGTGTTGCTTCCCTCCTTGGTCCAGCTTGCTAGGGATAGATTTGGAGCCTCGTTTCTCTGGATTTTGGGCTGAGAGAGTTGTCTTTTATGTCGGGGAAAGTTAGGCAAGTGCGAAGCCCATGTTTTATGCATACTTGTCCCCGTTTTCATATGGATTGCACCCGCACTCACGAATTCACCAAGACTTGTGGAAATGGTTAGATAAAAGCCCTATGTCTACTCTTGGTGGTGGATATGATTTAAAAAGGTGCATAAAGTTGACGGTAAAAAAGGACCGTAAGGACCGTCAACGAGCATACACGAAACGCGCTTAAAGGACAACCGCATTAACTCGCAAGTATCCACACGGTTGTGCTTCCTCGGAATACGCGTCCACTCCCGAAGAGGCGCGATCGCTCATGTAACGCGCCCGCTCATATAGGATGCGCTACTTTCGAGGCGTCGCGGCTTAAACGTCGACCTAGTTTTATCGCCTATTTAAAGAGAGGAGCCACGGTAACCCCAACCTCCTACTCACTTTCACCACCAGCCAAACACTTTTGTTGTCCTCACGCTTTCGCCTTCGCCCGCTGCCTTCGCTTTCACTTCGAGCGTTAGCCTTCGTTTCAAGGTATTCACCTTCCACCTTCAACATGGCAAGGCGTCGCACCGGCCAACGTGTAGGTCCGAGCAACACGAAGCTTCCCGGCTCCTATCCTGGGACCCAACATCGTGACCGAAGCCCGGCTGGACAAGTGGTCCGGGGAGCACAACCGCTTCGCTCGGGAGCGAGCGCATATTCCCGCACCCGAGGAAACAACTCCCGTGGTATGCCCCGGCGCCTCATCATCTTCGCCAAGCTGCTCGAAGGCGGCCTTCGCTTCCCGTGCTCCCGATTCGTGGAGGAGGTGTTGGATCTCTTTGGCTTGGAGATCCAACGGATCACACTCAACAGACATGATCCGGCTATCCATCTTCGAGTGGGCCTTCCGGATGGAAGGAGCGGAGCCTTCCGCGAAGTCGTTCGCCGCAACGCACCAAGCTACACAACCGAAAGTCGCCTAGAGGGGGGGGTGAATAGGCGATAATCCCGAAAATCACTTAATTTAACAAATTAAATACGCAGGAAAGATTTGTCCGACTCAATGTCCGACTATAGTAGGACAAAGTCCGACTATGGACAAATATCCGACTAGAGTAGGACAAAGTCCGACCGCCTCGTGCGAAAAGTAGATCGGCAACCAAGTTGGACAAATCCACGGTAAATAAACAACAAGCAAGCAGCTAGCACCACTAGAAAGCTAGGGCAACAAGGACACAAGCAAGCAAGCCACTTATGCAAGTTAATCTAGGAATTTAAGCAAGAGCAACCTAGAGCTATAGCACACCAATTGCAATAAACAAAAGGGGAGACAAGGAGACACACGAATTTTCACCGAAGTTCAGCTCCACCAAGAAGCCTACGTCTCCGTTGAGGAGTCCACCAAGGACCGGGTTGCTCTCAACCCTAAACCTCTTCAAGCCACCACAAAGGCCGGCTTAAAATCCACTAAAACAAAGCTCCACGAAGGGAGGGGCAATACAAACGACCCGAGTCTCAACCACAAGCTTGGGAGCTCGCCGGGTAACGCCTAACCGTCTAGGGGATGAATCCCCAAGAGTAACAAACACAACAAGTACCGGCGATGAGAACGAATCAAGTGCTCTTGAGATGGTGATGAAGCTCAAAGAATTTCTCCTCAATCTTCTCACAAATCCACCAAGGATTGGAGTGGGGAATCAAATTGGAAAGAGAGGAGAGCTTGAGTGAGTTTGGGAGTGTTTTTGAGTGTGGGGAGGGTGCCAACCGACCAAAAGTGGACGAGGTCCTCTTTTATAGCCGGGGCACTCAAAAGAGCCGTTGGGCTAGATCCGACTCGGACTTTGTCCGAGTGAGTCGGACAATGTCCGACTCCTAGGGTTTCAAGTTGATGTTTTGGCTCCGGAGTCCGACTCCTAAATCCGACGAGAGTCGGATATATCCCGAGTATTTGGGGGAGTCGGATATTGTCCGACGAGTCCGACTCTAGGGTTTCAAAAGAGTGGCGACGGTTCCGGAGTCCGAGTGGTTTGTCCGACTAAGTCGGACATTGTCCGACTCCATAGGAATTTTTCTTTTGCCAACCTTCCGGAGTCCGAGTCCAATGTCCGAGTGAGTCGGACATTGTCCAACTCCAAAAGTTATTTTGAATTTGGATGGAGTTTTGAGCACTTTCATTTTTCACACCTCATACTTGTGTGTCCCTCTTGATAGTACGGTGTTTCCTATACTCAAGACATAAATAAAAGGCTTCACAACTTGATCTTGAGCATAAGTGGACCATTTTTCAAATCTTGCAAATATGAACGTATATGGCCACTTCCTTTTCGTGTTTCTTGGCTCTTAATTGAATTCTGAATATGCACTGCGCACAAGCTCATTTGAAACATTAGTCCTTTTTAATTGTATTGACGTCAATCACTCAAAACCATAATTGGGGGCCTAGATGCACTTTCAATCTCTCCCTTTTTGGTGATTGATGACAATACAACTAAAATTCACAATTAAGTATAAAAAGAGCTAGAACGAATAGAGCAAAAAGAAGAGAGCTCCCCCTAAATGTGTGCATGAATTGAATTCAATTTTGGTCATTTCAAAACCAAGTGCACATATTTGAGAGAAAAACAAGAGAGCTCCCCCTATTTCCATGCAATTTATCGACAAGGCATATAAAAGGAAGAACAACAATGCATATGACATGTGAATCACACAAGTGCAACTAGAAACGATACAAATAACATTACACCATTCATCATTCAGAGAACATAGTTCATCACATAAGAATTTAATACCGAGTTATACAAATAAAAAGCACACTACCACATAGTTCATCACACAAGCACAAATCCTAGCAACATGTCCATAAATAAAACAAGATACAAGAGCAATTCTCACTTGCTCTACTCACACTAAGGCTGAATTTTACTTCTCCCCCTTTGGCATCAAAACACCAAAAAGGAAGAGAGGGGGCCTACTCATCATCGCCCCAATCCTCGTCATCGTCGTCGTCCTCATCTTCTTCTTCATCGACAGCGGGCCCCTTCCCTTTGGGATCCTCAACCTCGGTCTCATCTTCTTCTTCTTCCTCGGAGGCCGCAACTTCCTCATCCTCCTCATAGTGAAATATGGTGTGAGTGGAGGTACCGGTGCTAGGACCGGTAGGAGCAGAAAACGGTGGAGGTGGAAAGTAGCCAAAGTAGCAAGACTCATCCGGAGTGAATGAGTCCCACGGATACTCAACTCGGAGGAGGAACAGGGACCGGCTCCGGAGAGGGAGCTCTAGGAGTAGTGATCTGAAGATGGTCAATGATAATCTTCCGCCTCTCCTTTATCACATTCCGACGCTGCTCAATATTTTCCATCCTTGCATCCATCCTTCGGCAAATGCTGAAAATACCCTTAAGCATCTTGAAGAGCCCACTCTTGCTCTTCGTGCTAGGACCATGACCACGGGCCCTATTCGGACGAGGAGCAGTGCTAGTGCTAGGAGGAACTGCACTACTAGAGGCGGGAGCAGCTGGAGGTATAACCTCGAGAGGGGGTCTTAGGAGCATTGGCCGGCATCCTAGGCTGAAGAGGTTTGTGCTTGCAGTCTTTGTTGAAGGTCTTCTTGGAGATCCTTTCAATCATGCACATGACAAAAGGCGCATACACACAAGCACGCCTCGCATCCACCGAGCTATGCCACATCTCACCGAAGATAAAGTCCCAAACATTGAACTTACGCCGAGTTGGCAAGACATGAAAGAGGTCCTTGGCATAGGAAGCTACATGATCTGCATTTCCACCTCCGGGAGAAAGAGTGAGGCGAAGCATCCCGTGCAAGACCACATAGAGGGGCTTGAGATCCTTAGCATAAGGTGGGTTGCACAGGTCCTCATCGGTGTACATATACCTCATGAGCTCGGGATTGAGCGAATCCGAATCATGAAGACGAAAATCCCTAGTCATGGTGTCCCTCGAGCCAAGGATGTTAGCAAACCTTGAGAAGGTACATGAGAGCTTCTCTCCATCTGTCATCCACCACATTTTCCCAGCAGCCTTGTCAAAGTACACGGTGGAGTAGAACTGGCACACAATTTCCTGGTTCCAATCACATTGGAAGCCCATGATCCCTTTGATCCCATGAAACTCACACATGGCAATAATTTCATCAAACAAAGCTGTGTGCTTACTTGCCATGTAGTCCCAATCAATGTACTGCATGGGCACTGTGGGCTTGACTTTGCTCTTGTAGGCACACATATACCAATCGGTGTGGAAGTGAGACCAAAAACGGTTATCAAGTGACTCACGCTCCATGTCATACCAGTTGACCTCTCTAGCCTCTGTAGCTGCTGACTCAAGTCCCTTGACATAGTTGATCATTTCCCTGTCAAGTGTGGGATGGACTATCACATCCCTCATCTCCCGATGAATCTCGGTGGGTTCCTCCTCTTCCCTTGGCTCAACAATAGGGAGACCGATGGCCCTACTCCTTTTCTTTCCAGAAAGCTTTGCCCTCTTTTCCGGGTTGGGGTTGGTGGAAGAACGACCCATGCCGACAAAAGAGAATCAAGGAATGGTATGAGATGGATATCATAGATAGATAAGTTGAGGGAGATCGATGCGCAATTTCGGACTTAGTGAAAATTCTGTTGAAGTCGGACATTGTCCGACCGGGTCGGATAATATCCGACTAGTCGAGGGAGTCGGATATTGTCCGACTCACTCGGACATTGTCCGACTGCAACAGGATTTTCACCAAAATTGCTATTCCGCATAGATCTACCACACATTCCTAGCCATATTGCATCTACAGACATCTATAGCATCCTAGGAACAACTTCTATGCAACATCTAGGAAGGGGAAACACTAGAACTTCTAATCCATGGAAGTTGACCTTAAACCCTAGATGGAGAAGAAGGGATAGAGGTAAAACCTTGAAACCGATGAAGGGATCGGATAGAGTCCGAGTAGGAGAAGCCTTTCCCCCACAAATCTCCTCAAAACGCCGGTGGAGATGGGAGATCGCCGGAGGAGAGCTTGAGCCGCCGGTTGGGTGAGGAGAGAGAAGGTTTGTGTTTGAATGAGGAAGATAGGGTGAAAGGGTAAGTTGGATTCGGGTTAAAGGGTAGAAATCCCGTGGAGTCGGACATTGTCCGACGCTTCACGAGCAGATCGGACATTATCCGACCGGGTCGGACAAAGTCCGACTCTCCGAGGAAATGCAGACTTGCTCCAAGCGCAGAAAATTTCTTCAAACCTTTTCTCTCTTGACCTCAATTAAACTCATGAACATGTGCTAAAACTTCATTGGATGTAACCAGCCACATTCAAACACTCCAACAATGATTACATCCAACTCCGTATGATCCAAAGATCAAGAACCAAATGATTTTGAAAATCAATACATACAAGATTTTTCAAGAATTTTATTTTTAAAGCAATTACTCAAATTCACAGCAGATATGCAAGCATTCAAGCCACGTTACTAGAGTCAAGGATATTTAGCTCACTCCTTAAATGACAAAAACGGCTTTCATCTAGTGGCTTGGTGAAAATATCGGCCAATTGCTCATCGGTTCTCACATGGCTCACTTCAATGCCCCCTTTGATAGAGTGATCTCTCAAAAAGTGGTGACGAATGTCTATATGCTTTGTGCGCGAATGCTCAAAGGGGTTATATGCTAGCTTTATGGCACTCTCGTTGTCACATAGGAGAGGAATACGGTTCAACTTGTAACCATAATCCCTTAGAGTTTGTCGCATCCAAAGTAGTTGTGCACAACAACTACCGGCTGCAACATACTCCGCTTCGGCCGTGGAAAGGGCAACGGAATTTTGTTTCTTGGATGGCCATGACACTAGGGACCTACCCAAGAATTGGCAAGTCCCGGAGGTACTCTTTCTATCCACTTTGTCCCCGGCATAATCCGCATCGGAATAGCCTATTAGGTTGAACTTGAACCCTTGGGGTACCAAAGCCCTAGGTTGGGTGTGTGCACTAAATATCTCAAGATTCTTTTAACGGCCACCATGTGGCACTCCATAGGAGTGGCTTGAAAACGTGCACACATACACATACTAAGCATGATATCGGGCCTAGATGCACAAAGATAAAGCAAAGAGCCGATCATAGAGCGAAAAACCTTTTGATCAACCGACTTGTCTTTCTTGGTGAGGTCGAGATGGCCGTTTGTTGCCATGGGTGTCTTGGCGGGCTTTGCCTTGTCCATGTCAAACTTCTTCAATATGTCTTGAGTGTACTTGGCTTGACATAGGAAGGTGCCCTCCTTGAGTTGCTTGACTTGAAATCCTAGAAAGAATGTCAACTCTCCCATCATAGACATCTCGAACCTCTTTGTCATTATCTTGCTAAAATCATCACAAAACATTTGATTAGTAGAACCAAATATTATGTCATCGACATAAATTTGGCACACAAATATATCATGATCAAAACGCTTTGTGAAGAGGGTTGCATCGGCCTTGCCCATCTCAAAACCCTTTTTCAAAAGGAAATCCCTAAGGCATTCATACCATGCTCTTGGTGCTTGTTTAAGCCCATAGAGCGCCTTATGGAGTTTGTACACGTGGTTAGGATACTTGGGGTCTTCAAAGCCCGGTGGTTGCTCCACGTACACTTCTTCCTTGATTGGCCCGTTTAGGAATGCACTCTTCACGTCCATTTGGTACAACTTGAAGTTGTGGTGAGTGGCAAAAGCAAGTAGTATTCTTATTGATTCAAGCCTTGCCACGGGGGCATAGGTTTCATCAAAGTCCAATCCTTCTACTTGTGAATATCCTTTTGCCACCAATCTTGCTTTGTTCCTTGTTACAACACCGTCTTCATTTTGTTTATTGCGGAACACCCACTTGGTGCCCACAACATTTTTGCCTCTTGGTCTTTCTTCCAATGTCCAAACTTCATTTCTTGTGAAGTTGTTCAATTCCTCTTGCATGGCCATCACCCAATCCGAGTCCTCGAGTGCTTCTTCTACTCTAAATGGCTCCAAAGAAGAGACAAAAGAGTAATGTTCACAAAAATTGCAAACACGAGAACGAGTGATTACCCCTTTTTCTATGTCTTCAAGAATTTGTTCCACGGGGTGATCACGTTGCACACTTTGGTGCACTCTTGGGTGTGGTGGATGTGAGCTTGTTTGACCGCCATCTTGTTCAACCTCTTGATCATGCGATGTGGGTTCATCATCTTGTGCTTGAGCATGATCTTCATTACCAACTTCTTGATCTTGATCAACTTGATCATGATTTGTGCATGGTTGGTCTTGACTTGAGGGAGGAGGTCGATCTTGGTTATTTTGTGGTTCTTGCGGTCTCACATCACCAATGGCCATCCTCTTGATTGTCTAGGAGCCTCAATATCTACATTGTCAATAACAACTTGCTCTCCTTGAGAGCCGTTAGATTCATCAAACGTCACGTCCCGTGAAACTTCAACACAACCGGTGGTTTTGTTAAAGACACGATAGGCGTGACAGTTTGAACCATACCCAAGCAAGAAACTTTCATCAACCTTAGGGGAGAACTTTGAAGTCTTGGGTTTCTTGTTGAGCATGAAGCATTTGCTCCCAAAAACTCGAAAATACGAGATGTTAGGCTTTTTACCTGTTAGTAGCTCGTATGGTGTTTTCCTTAAGAGTCGATGGAGATACAACCGGTTGGAGGCATGGCATGCGGTGTTGATTGCTTCGGCCCAAAAGCGATCCGAGGTCTTGTACTCATCAAGCATGGTTCTTGCCATCTCTATGAGAGTGCGGTTCTTTCTTTCGGCTACACCATTTTGTTGAGGGTGTAGGGTGCCGAAAACTCATGCTTGATGCCTTCCTCATCTAGGTACTCTTCAACTTGAGTGTTCTTGAACTCGGTACCGTTGTCACTTCTTATGGCCTTGATCTTCACTTCAAATTCATTTTGTGCTCTTTTCAAGAAAGTCTTGAGTACATCCTTCACTTCACCTTTATCACACAAAAAGAATACCCACGTGAAGCGAGAATAATCATCAACAATAACAAGTCCATATTTGTTACCGCCAATGCTAATGTAGGCAATGGGACCGAAGAGGTCCATGTGTAGCATCTCCAACGGTCTTGTGGTTGTCACAATGTTCTTGGATGGATGGGGTGCTCCAACTTGTTTTCCGGCTTGACATGCACCGCAAATTTTGTTTTTCTCGTTTTCTCAAAGCAAACATCCGTTAGTCCAAGGATGTGACCGCCCTTTTGGAGTTTGTGAAGATTTCTCATACCGACATGGGCTAGTCGTCTATGCCACAACCATCCCATGTCGGACTTTGCAACTAAGCATGTGTCAAGTTTTGCTTTATCCGCGGTAAAATCCACAACATAAAGCTTTCCTTTGAGCACACCCTCAAAAGCAATCGAGCCATCACTTCTCCTTGAGACAATCACACCCTTGTCGTTGAACAAGCAATTGTAGCCCATTCCACAAAGTTGTGAGATAGACAACAAATTGAAGTCAACGTTATCCACAAGCATAACCTTCGAAAGTGAATGCGGAAAGGTTAAAGGAATGTTACCATAACCCAACACATATCCCTTTCCATTGTCTCCGAAGGTGATATACTCATTTCTTTCTTTGCTTGGCTTGAATGATTCGAACATTTTCTTGTCTCCGGTCATATGATTGGTGCATCCACTATCCACCACCCATGATGAGCCACCGGAGGAGTATTCCTACAAAACAATTTATACTTTGTTTTTAGGTACCCAAATTTGCTTGGGTCCTCTCACATTAGTAACAAGTGTCTTGGGCACCCACACACAAGATTTGTGGGTCTTGTTGCGTGGCCCAACATATTTTGCATAGACACGGCCATGCTTGTTCCTCATTAGCACATAGGTTGCATCGAAATCATTGAAGAGAGCACAATAGGGGTTAGGCACATTAGTACGCAAATCACAAATAAGAGAAGATTTGTTAGTGTTCTTGATTTGCTTCTCCGTCTTGACTTGCTTCTTTTGATATCCACCCTCCTCGGTGAACTTGATGAATTCTGTGCCATTCTTGTTGATCCTTGTATTGTGCTTGTCACCTTGCTTGTACCCAATGCCATCCTTCACATGTGGCCGTCTCACATTGGTGTATGCGCCCTTGCATACTCGGCCTTGACATCATCGATGGTCTTCATCTTCTTTTGTGCTTGTTGTTGAAGCTCTTTCACTTGTTTCTTCAAGTCACCAATGGTCTTGATGTTTCTTGTACAAGCTTCAACATCAATCTTGTTGCACCTAGTACACTCATTGCTAGATGGGGGCCAAGACAAAGATTGAGAGGAAGTAGTGTTACACTTAATTTCCTCAAATTGCACTTTAAGCGAATTGTGATCCTTTTGTAAGTTATCACACTTCTCTTGAAGTGACACATTTGTGACTTTAAGTGTCTCACTATTTTCTTCAACCACTTTGAGAGACTCTACCAAGTCCTCATTCTTCTTCCTCTCAACTTCTAGGAGCTTCTCAAGTTCAAGCACCCTTTGCTTTTCTTGAACAAGCATTTCCTCTTGTTTCTCAAGAAGCTCCTCTTGCCTCTCATTAGTCTCCTTTTCCTGCTCAATAATATCCAACAAGTCAAACATGTTAGGAATTTGAGAACTTCCATTAGCATTTACCTTGGAGCCCTTGGCCATCATGCATTTGTGCCCGGCGTCATCTTCATCATCGGTCAAGCTTCCAAACAAGGAGGAGTTGGTCGGTGTGAGCCCAATAGCAAGTGATGCAATGCCTCCCTTCTCTTCATCGGATTCCGACTCGGAAGAGGAAGATGATCCATCGGAGTTCCATTCTTGTCCAATGTGTGCTTCACCCCGACGGTGCTTCCTACGCTTCTTGTACTTCTTGTCACCCTTCTTGTTTTGCTTGTTCTTGTAGTTCTCCGAACACTCCGTCATGAAATGACCTTTATCTCCACAAATGTAGCACTTGTTTTTGGCTTTTCTTGATTTGCTCTTGTCTTGATCATTCTTCTTGAAGCTTCTTTTTGACATGAGCTTGTTGAATCTTTTCACAAAGAGAGCCATTTCATTATCACTATCATCATCACTCTCCTCAACCACCTTCTTTTTCTTTTCTTGTTCGGCATTGAGGGCCAAATCATTTTTACTCCCACTAGCTTTTTCTTTGTCCTTGAGTAGTGCATTGATCCTATTCCCTTGGTCAATTTGCTGTTTTTGGGAGAGCACCTTTCCAATCACTTCATCGGTAGTGAAGTATCTAAAGCCATCTTTGTCTCTTATGTTTGACACTATGTTGGCATCCCATGATTGCAAGGCTTGTAGCAATCTTCTATTCACATCTAAATCCAACACTTTCTCTCCAAGTGCTCTTCTCTCGGTTAACTATCCTCATCATTCTATCATGGGCTTCTCTAGGCCCTTCATCCGATCTCATGACAAAGTAGTTAAAATCTTCTCTAAGCCCTTCTAGCTTAGACTCCTTCACACTATCAATGCCCTCATGAACCAACTCAAGCTTCAACCAAATTTGATGGGCATCCTCCAATCCGGCTATCTTCTCATACTCGGCGGGACTAAGTGCGGACACAAGAGCACTAGCCGCCGTCACATTGCACCTCACATTGAACAAGTCTTGTGCGGTTGGCTTGCTTCTACATTCCCACAAGAATCCGTTTTGAGTCACACTTCTCATATTTTGATGCATTGAGTTCAAATGTAGTAGCATCTTTGTTTTCCAATGATCAAAGTATTGACCATCAAAATATGGTAGTCTTTCGAAGCCGAATCCAATGTGCTCATTGTTGGCATCTCTTAAGGTCACGCGGAAAGAAACACGTGACCGCGGGAGAGCCAAGGGTTTAAGTCACTTGCACTATTTAACCAAATAATCCACATCCAGTACAAGTACTAGATATGTATTATAAGGTGGGTCATGAATATCCGCAAGCGGACGGATAACCCGTTGTAGCATTTCACCCGAGAGTATTCAAGGGTATCGTATTTATATTTTCCCCAAGGAAGACATGGTTGATAAGAGTACTTATGTTCATGGTGTTACAAAAGAATGATGAAGTATTCACATTCCAATGCAGGGGTTAGGAGCAATAAGTTGAGGATAGTGTGACACACACCAAGGCGATGTATTCTCTTATAAAAGGGATAGAGGCGATCCTAGATAAAGCTAAACTAGACTAGCAGACCACTACTCCTAATGATACAACATTCATATGAGTGCGCAGCTTCTACCTAACATCCAAGATCATGCAAGCGCAAGCAAGCGTCTAATGCCTAGGCATCATCGGGAGATCCGTCTTACGCGAGGTCCGCCTCGCGACTCCGGCTTTTTAGACTCCTATGCCATGCCCGAACGTGGAGGATTACTTTGGATGACAAGGCTGTCACTTCTTGTCACCTACCTCTACAAACCGTGGGACACGAAGCACATTCAACGGTGGGTAGATAACCCCAGCACCGTGCCGGCGTCACTAACCACAACTCTAGATCCCTCGAGGCACCGACATGGTGGTAAATCTAGAGCACCCTTGCGGGACGATGAACCCGAAGCCTATTCATAAGAACACTAGCCTAACTAGCATACGCTAGACGAAAGGATCAAAGCTAGCACTAAGTCATGCAAAGGCGTTCGTCGCTCAAGAATGAGCGACGAACGGCAATTAATCAAGTAAGATCGGGAGTAATCGGTGATCAAGTATGAACGAACGAAGAACATTCGATATGAGTTCATCTTCTATTAATGAAGAACGAAGAACGAACGACGAACTCATATGAACGAACGATGAACGATCAAACAAGATCATGATTACTCTATAAAGCTCATGACAAGGATATGAACGAAAGTATTCCATAGATGAATGATCAAGTCTCATAAAGAGAGGATACAAGAGCTATACCCAATTCTCCACAAGACTTTGGGAGCAATGAGGCAGCCCACTACTAAGCCTAGCACTACCTAGAAAGCCTCTAAACTTCTAGTGTGAGGAGAGAATGATCCTTGTGTTGTTGTGTGTGTTAAGGAGGGGGGTACCCCTCCTTATATAGGCTTGAAAGGTCGGCTCCCGGAGGCGGTTTCGTAGGTCGGTGACATTTAATGCGCGTGGAACCGACCTCCGGAGGCGGTGGGCAAACCGCCGGAGAAAAGTGGGCCGGGGGGCCACCATGACGGTTCGGCCGAACCGCCTTGTTGGTTCGGCCGAACTGCCACCGGCCCCTCCTGGGCTGGGCTTTGGCGGTTGGCTCCCCCACTGGATGTTGGTCTTTGATCCAGGTGCGTGAGGCCTTATTTGTGTTGGATTTCGTGGTCGTTGGCCTTTTATCTTGGAGTTGATTCCCGCGGCGAAGTGGAAGTTTTGTAAAAGTGTTGATTTGTCGCCTCGGGGCCTGGAATTCATCATTTTCCACCTGCACACTAAAAATCTAGAGGTACACGTGGAACTAGGTTATTTCTAAGTAAAATGCATGCAAGACATGCCTAGTCCTTCTCATTTATTTGACTAATTGACGGTCGAAATTGGTCCGTAACGACCGTCAACAAGCCCCCCAAGCTTACCCCTTGCTCGTCCCGAGCAAGTAGTAGAACTTTAGGTTGTTGATCAGGAGTTGCTACAATGCCTACTTCTCAAAGGTACCAAGTGTATAACAAAGATACTCATCCTTGAGTTGAATAAGTTGGCAATGGTAACTCACCCTTCCCCTTAGTCCTCATGGGGCTTTGTGCTTTTCACTTTACCTTGGGCGGTTGAGAGAGAGAACGGTGTATAGAGCATTTATTTTCTCTTCCCTTGTCTTGCTTTTTATTCTCCGGACGTTTTCAAAAAATATTTTTTTTTTTTTTTTTCAAGTAAAACCACGTTCCACAAGTGATGCTCTCGAATCGCTCTAATGGTGTTTATATTCCTCACCAAGGCATGTGTATTGCCTCATCCTACATCTAATAGGCTTTTGTGGAGCTCAAGGTAGGGTATGAAATGAGGCATACTTGCATTCATATTTTTGCGAAACCAAAAGAGTGGATCCATGGAGATAGCAAGTCATACAATCGTAGATCAAGATGTGCAAGTGTGAAGATGATGGTGGTGGTGTATTTGACTACTCCTCTTTTTGTTTCACCTCTTTTTATTTTGGATTTTGGGCATGGCTATCTTTTCTTCTTTCTTTTTCCATGCTCGAATGAGAGCAGCATCTTTTTCTTGCTCATCTTTTGTGAGCCTTATTTTCTTTTTCTTTTGCATAGCCATGCCTTCTTTTGATATTTTAAGAGAGGTGATAAAATGTGAGGAGTGTCTTTATTTTGGGTGGATGGCATGACATGTTGCTAACTTCCGGTGTAGAAGTGTAGCATATGAGGTGGAGTGTGTACGTGATCTTGATCATGAGAGTATGAAAAGCATCTCACTAGGGTCACACAATTTTGATAAAGCTCAATGAAGTAACAAGTAGCAAATGAGTAAGGTTTTCAAGGGAAATTTGCATATGGCTTTGGTAGGAATTTATCATCACTTGGGAACTTATAGATTTTGCAATTTTTGGGAACAGAATTCCGGAGATTTTAAGCTCAACTTAGGACAAGATCATAGCAGCTCTTTTTACCATATCATCATCTCACAACAACTTAGGTGCAGCTCAAGCATGTGCAGCCCACAAGTTTCAGGTTCTAAGCAAGTTTTGCTAGCCACCAAACTCAAAACTAGGAGAGTTCTAAATTATAGACTAGGCACATGAGAGAAATAAAACAGAGCAACTATTCATCATCTCAACATAGAAAGACTAGCAACATACTTGCAGCGTATAAAAGGGAACTAAGCTACTTCTTTTTGTTCTTTTTAGTTTTATCATTTTTATTTTGTTTTTCATATGAGAGGCAAGAACAAGCAAAAACAAGAGACAATAAAGGATACAAGTTGCGATACATGATACCTTAGCGGGGGTGCTGCCCCCAAGCTTGTTCTTGCTCATGGGTTTGGTGGAATGAACCCCATGTGACGGAAGTAAGCCAAAAGATCGGCTCGTTGTTGCTCCGTCATGTTGGTGAGGGCGGTGAGCTGGGTGTCGGTGCGCTCTTGCCATTGATGAGTTTGCAAGATGTGTTGGTTGAGCGCATACTCGGTGTCTTCCGCCGTGGTTTGGAGTCTTCCCATTTGTGAGGAGAGGTTGTTCATCTCCTGCACAAAGTTGTAGCCTTGGGCTGATCCGGAGTCGGTGGAGTGTTCCTCCCATTGTTGTTGTGGAGAAAACAGCCCCGGGCCATATCCCGGAGTTTGCCACGCCGATCCCCCGGCTCGCCATGAGTCGTGGGGTGCGGTGTGGGCATCTCGGAGGTAGATGGTTGTTCTGATCTGTGCGCCCCCTGCGAGAAGATACACTCCTGCGAGACCGCTGCGCTTCTTGGAGCTCAATGGTTAGATTTTTGAGAGTATACAAACGAAGGTCCGGGTTAGGTAACCGAAACTCGTTTGCATATCCCACAAAATAATATATGAGGGAATCGTTCGGACCATTCTTAAGAGAGTGACCTTGAATAAGATAATCTTTATTTATAAGAGAGCGAGGTGTAGCAAGGTATTCAACATTAGCATCATGTAAAGCTCCCACCCGCATGGCAATTCGTGTCACTAGAGAGGTACATTCAATTGGTCCTATCGTCCCAAGATTTTCTATCCATTGGCAAATCATGGCTTTCACGGGAGCAATCTTAATCTTATCGACCGCAGCAAAAAGAATTTTTAGCTCATCCTCGCGCACAATTCGAATATCACTCCTTGGAAAAAGAGTGATAGCAATCCACATGTGCATAAAACGCAAGGTAGGATGATGGATGTGATTAGTTCTAGGTCGCACGCAACTAGGAAGACCCGTAATCCTTTCCCAAAAAGCATGCTTTGAAAACCGAGGAAGGGCACCATCCAAGTCGGTATTGCAGCGAGTATTAAAGCCAAGAAGAGTGCTAAGTTCTTTCCAAGTCAAACGGTAGGATTCACGGAAAAACCGAAAAGAAATTCCTTCATCTACCGTTTGTAGGGTGCATAAAAACTGAAGTGTAAGCAAGCGGGAACCCGGCTCATTTACACTAGCAAAATCTGTCCACCCTAAGGCTTTAAATACTTGAGCAAATTCAGCATCCATACCTATTTTGTGCAGCAGCTCCGTGTCAAATGCTCGCGTAGGAGCAAAGAGACGGTGTTGGAGAAGCGTGTAGGTGCGCGTCTCGTGCTCGCCCACTAAGTCGAGGTCGGTGTCGGTGAGGAGACGATGCTCGATGTTGCCCTCTTGCCCTTCTTCCTCGACTTGTGGTGGTGAACTTGGCGGTGACTCGACTACGGGGCGTGCGCGGGTGCTTCGACGTAAAGAGCTTGAACTTGAGCGTGAGCTCAAGGACCTCTTGATTGACCCGAACAGCTTCTTGGCACCGGTCATGGCTGCACACAAAGAGAGCAAGAATGCAAGAACAAAAATTCCGAACGGGTCATGTGAGGGAAAAAATCAAATTAGCGACACCGTCGGTTGTTCATGTGAGCAAGAAATCGCAACTCGAGAAAACCAAACAAAAACAAATCAAACCAAAAACTAGACAGCACACCAAGAGCAAAAGATTTATGCAGAACTTTTAGGCAATGAGCAAGTGAGGACAATGGAAAACTTGAGAGTAATGAGAATGAAGTGAGTGAGGAATGGAAATGATAGTGTGAGAGGGGGAGAGAGCTCCGGCCAGGCCACCTCTACTTATAGCT
>JAUNZO010000642.1:0-277719 GCA_031894775.1 Chloris gayana
AGTTTCAAGTTAGTAAAGGTTTCCAGTATCATAATAGTCTAAACACCAAAGGCAAATGCTCAACACTAAAATTTGTACTTTATCATGAGAGAATAAGTATTCTCATCAATATTAAGGTGATTATACCAGAAGTCTAATATTCACAGCATGATACTGAAATGCAACATGTCAGGCATACATTTTCTAAAGTAATTTTATTGCAGAAGTGGGGCACAACACAAACAGTTATGAGGTGTTAATTAAGCATTGTTATTTGTAGCAATTGGGATGCATTGTTATTTGTAACTGCTTATTGCAATAATGAAGACCAGGTAAATTACAATATATGGAAGTTATTTGCAATAGAGCACATTCAGGAATGCATCATTGCCTCAAGAACCACAAGTCCCCATGTTTATGACAATGAGAAACTTGCAGCAGCATATGTTTTGGAGCAAACCAATATGATGGGAGATAACCTTGCAATTGTAGCTATTAGAAACAGATGTCCTTAAACAGGCTATTTAAAAAGTCAAACAATGTAGTTTGAGCCAGTTCTAATAAATAATCTAAAACATTATAGTTTTTCAGTATACTAAATATGCTAGTGCATATTGAAACGATGCCAGCAACACTGAATATAGTGCATGGTGCTCTCACGAAAATATAATTATTCTATTATAATACACTGTCAAGATTAAAGAGGTCAATAAACAGACAACCATCAAGATCGACACCTCGATATAAAATAATGAGGTCATCAAGCAGTTTATGGTTCAAATATTTCTAATACAAATATCCAAAAAGAATAAAAATAAGAAGTTCTTGATAAAATACCTTGATGTTGAACCACAATTGTCTCAGTTTCTGGTTATACTTATGGAAATCAGTGCCAAGAGCTTGATATGCAGATTTTTCTAGGGCAACTATTATTGGAACAGCATCATCGAGAACATATGTTTTCTCATTGTTCTGGTTAGAGGAAGGAAAAAAAGCATCATCACATTGAAAAGGATCAACAAAAGACAGAAATTAGAGGAGTTCAACAGGGCTTTAGTATAGGAAAAATAAAGATAGAATTAACAATCAACAGCAAATCATAAAAGGAAGTGTGCATGTCCCAACACAAAAAAAAAAACAATACAACAATCATTCAATCAATAGTAAATACAACAGGAAATGTATGATTTCAGCACATAAAAATGACAGATAGAGAGCAAAGTATATCTAGCATACTTTAATTAACCGCATCAAGAAATGTGATGCTGACAATTCACATTTGAACATGGCCTAAATGTGAATTCAATATCTGATTATTAAACCATAAGATGTATCATAATCTACAGTCTTAAGCCATGAGCATTAAAGAACATACATAATTACTCACAATATTTAATATCAGCGTTCTAAGTTGTCTAAAACTAATCAATCAAGCAGATTATACTAATAACACTTGTAGAGAAGCTGATAAGTGTCTAATGTTCTAACCCTTATCCCAATAACACCCAACGATATGTACAAAGGTACTCTGTCCCAGGCTCCACAAATTCAAAATGCATTGATATTAACTCAAAATGCAGGGTACTGGAGCACATCAGAATCCCATTGCACCAAAAAAAAATGAAACAGTTTGATTAATTTGGCTAATGAGTAGTGGGTAGTGACCCTGTGGAACACATGCTTCACTAGGTAAGTTGTACAGTGAGCAAGGAACTCATTAATCAATTACTGTTATGTCTAATAATTCACAGATTATGGCAGATAGAAAATAAATGTCCATGGAACATAATAAGATAAGAAAGGACAGGCCCCAGTGCTTGCACCTCCCACGTGATGTGGGGTCTGGGGGAGGAATAATTCCTGGAGAGGCCGCTCGAACCCAGGTCTCCTGGCACCAGTGGGATAGTTTTACCACTGCGCCAGGGCCTGTCCTGGTTATAAGATAAGAAAGAGTTGGAATATTTTAATCCTAAGGGTAGAAGAAAACTTACATCAGAACTAGCATCCTTCGCTGAAATTTTGGAGGCAGCAGCAAGATCAGCATGAGATAACCCATCATTTTCCTTCAAAGCCAGTGGGATGCTCTCTAGCAATTTATCAAGCCACTTATCACGAGATTGTTCACCAGTAACTGCTTTATATTTGACAAGAATGGCATAGTTCTTTGGTTTGTCACTTCCAGGCGTCTCTGCCTTTGCAAACTGCTCTGATTTTGTTGGAGGTTCTCTTGTAACATCTATGGGGTTTACAGCTTTCTTGCGTAGGCTTCGTTTATTGGAGATATGATCGTTGTTGTCACTGGGCAAATTTTCAGTCCTTCTCTGAAGTTTGATATCATCAAGTTCAATGTCAGGAAGCTCCCCAATACGGTCCACTGTTTTCTTAACAAGGAGATCAATCTCTTGTTGTTTGCTATCCTCATAGTCCTTGTCAGTTAGGTTCCACAATTTCTTCTCAACTGCATCATAGACCTTCTGAACAATGAATCCAGGGTGCTCCTTTCGACTTGGGATCTTCTTGCGCAGAGGGATGAAATGGACCACACATTTGTGCATGACCGACTCTGCAGGTACATCATCGATATGAAAACTGTAAAATAGCTCTCTTGTGTCACGTGTTGTCCAGCTTCCACCACCCTTCCTGTCAGCCTCTTCGGGTCTATAAAACCACTGGCCAGTTACATTTAAGTTCCCCTCTGTTTCTGTTATATCCTGTTCCAACACGTCAAAAAAAATGTGTTACATAAATAGGACACTGGGAACACTCAATATCCCAGAGATATTAGCAAGAACCTTAACGAAATTAAGGATCATTGTCTCAAACATTAACATGCCAGGCAGCAGTACAATGATAAGGTGTTTTATCCTCATAACTCACTATTCATCATAGAATTGCCAATTTACATCCATGCTTATTAGGAAGCATTTAAATTACAGTACATGTTAATGCTTCCTTACGTTAACTTTCTCACTATTCACGCAATTCTTCTATACAACTCAAAGCTGCATGTCGAATTTAATAGCAGAGATAAGCATACCTCAACCACCATCCCATGAAAGACTAGCTAAATTCGGTCAGTACAAGAAATTTAATCATACAAACATCTAGTACATGCTATCGCAAGTTTATGTTACCCCATCTCAATGAAGACAAGAGTCGCAAAAAGTTAATGCAGGTCTGCATTGCGATCAATAATATAAAACATTTTCAAATGAAAAAAGAAGCAAGCATTAAAGCTGGACAAAGGGTTTGCAGAACGAGGTAAACAGTCCCACAGGGCTTTGTAAATGATATAAGTGCTTGGACACACAGCAAACCAAACGGAAAAACAAAACTGTGCCTAATGCAGTATAAGACTTTGAATTATTTCCTGCTTAAATAAACAAAAGACAAGGAACTATGGTAGCAGACAGGTGCAAGGCACAACACAAGTGGTTCAAAGACCAACAGATGCCACATTCATGGACACATTTTGGTCACAGATTGGTAGAATTAGGCCAAGTCCTTGATGCTAATAAATACGAATTGTTATCTAAGCATAATGTTAGCTTATAACTAGAACAAAAAAACCATCTGAACCCATGTGCCTAGTTCGTCACTACCATCCATGGTCAAAATAAAATATCAATCTTAATAACTTTCATAAAGACAGGTCACCGGCATCAAATTTTTAGTGCGCAGGTTTATGGAACCCTACGGATTACAGGTTAAGTCACGAAATCAAGCTGACCGACGTTAAATCCCATACCTTGATGATGGCGACGTAGGGCTTCTGAGTGCGGTCTTCTGGTGTGAGCAGCACCGGGTCCTCCTGCACAAGCCCCAGAGCAATAAATCATCAGAAACAATCGAAAAATGCCAGGAGAACGAGGGGAAGGAGCAGTGACAGCGCTTACCAGCTCAAATGTGTTGCCCTCGTACTCGAAGGAGGCGTAGTGCTTCTTCTGCTTCTTCCCCTTTCCGGTGACCTTGACCGGCTTCCCGATGGGCACGGCCTCCGAGTTCTCCTCCTCGCGGGTCTCCTCTTCCTCTTCCTCCTGCCCCACCTCCTCGTCGCTCTCCGGGACGGGGCGCTTCCTCGGCCTGCCCCGACGGCGGCGGGCCTGCGTCTCCTCCTCCCTGCGCTCCTCCTCCTCGTCCCTCCGCATCGCCTCAAGTTCTATCTCGTCTTCCTCCTCCTCCTCGAGCTCTAAGTCCTCCTCCTCATCTTCGTCATCATCCGCGACGCGGCGGCGCTGCTGTTGGTGCGGCGGCTGCTTCTTGGGGTTGGAGCCCGCACCGCCGCCGGAGGGCTTGACCTTTGGTGGCGCCTCGGCTGCCCTGCCATCGTCTTCTTCGTCGTCGTCGTCCAGCTGCGCCAATCGGCGGCGTCTCCCCATTCCTCCGCGGCGGATTCAAGGGTTTGTGTGATTTCTCTCTGCCAGAATCGAAGGGGAATAGGTTCGAACTTGGGAGATGGTTTGTGTTGGTGGCACATGCAAACAACGGTTCTGACCTGGCCTTGGCCTACCTGTCAGCCAGCATAAGTTCTGTGCGCCGTCTCCGGTCTGCCGTGTGTGACACGTCGGGTTCCGCTTCAGCCGAGTTCCATCAGACCGGAAGCGGAAATTTAATTTTGACCCTGTTTGGGGAGCTTTTTTCAGCTTTTCTTCTCCGAGCAGCTGGAGAAGCAAAAACTCCCCCAAACGAGGTCACGGCTGGACCGTTTCTCCTAATCGTCAAAAGCTAGAAAAGCTCATTTTATACTAAAAGCGGAAAAGCTCCTCCGTGATTGCTTCTCGAGCTTTTATGCCCAACCGTGTTCATATCCGGTGGTGTTCGTCTTTCCTAGCCTTCTCGCATCACGAATCCCTTCCCAACCACTACGGTCCCGCTCCCCCAACCTCCTGTGCTTATGGCTTCACCGTTGGCGTCATCCTCCTCATGGCCGGAATCCGAAATCGAGGCCATCTCCCTCCTCACGGCCGAAATCCGGACAGGCCCAAATCAAATTTATCTTCCTCCTCACGGCGGAATCCGGAATCGAGGCCACGTTCCTCCACAGCTGTCGGAATCGAGGTCATGTTCCTCCTCGATTCGCTGCGGAAGTTTTTCCCTTTTGCTAATTTCTTCATCTTTTTGCTGGTATTTTTTCCAATTTTATTTTCTTCCTCCGTCCACTAGATTAATTGTTGATTTTTCATTCTCTTCTCTGTCCATTCGGGTATGGTATTTACCATACGGGAGAGGCCTCTACCCGCAAGAACAACAATGGTGGCAAGCTGTGCCACCTCGCATACGTCTTGAGCCGAGTAGAACGACAGGCTACTGCCGCTCTCTCCTTCAAAAGCGAAAAGCTTGGTAGCCCCAAACAGGCCAGCCTCTCCTTGTCATGATTACGGGAAAAGAAGAGTTTTGGACAAGCGGGGCAGCGCTTCTCGAACAGCGCTTTTGGAAAAAAAGCAAAGAAGTTGCCGCTACACCAAACAGGGCCTTTATCGTCTTCCCTAATCTATAACGAGACGCCGCTAGATGATATATGCTGTTATTTTTTTAGCATTAAAGACAAATTGCTGGCATGTTTGGTAGAATGAAAATATGTACTCATCTACATATAAAAAAATACAACCCACTAAAAATCCTTAAATACTATTTCTCTCAAACCTGGTCTAGCCGCGTCACTTCATATCGAGCACTAGGTTTTGAAGTCCAAACTTTGACAGGACCAAGAACCAAACCTCTCGAGCAAAGACGCAACCAACCCGCACGTGTTGCACCATTTCATCTTCCTTGTCACATATCGGGCTATGCTCCGGATGGTCTAGTCCTCACCGAGCTAGACGGTCGGAGGTCTAACACATATTTCGAGATGAAAAACTTGCATTTTTCGGGTGCCCACAACTTCCATAGTGGCCACCATGGCTCGAATGAGATTGACCCATTAAAGTACGCTCGATACGCCCATTTGGCTGAGTAGACGCTTGACCCACCAATGTCCAAATATGTCGGTCTTCCTCTTTCGTCAAGATTATTTCCGAAAGGCGGACCCCTAGCCATAGGAATTCTATGAATCCAACCGGTGGGAGGTCACTCACCACATCATCCATCGAGGCGTCATGATCCAAGGCTCGTCCACCGTGCTAGCTGGTCTTTATGCGCGGGCGACACAAGCTGCCACTGCTTGGTACAAGTTCTTTCATTGAGTAACCGAGGAGCCGGCGTGGCCAGTCCAAAACATGGTGTTGGCTCCATTACCCACCCGTGAACGGACTGCAATCTTCCGAGGAGGGCTAGAGAATTGGCATGGCAAGGCAGTTCTAGATCAATCCAAGGCTGAGTCCGCACACGTCTTCTTGAACCAAAGCCATCTCACTTGCAAGCCCACCCCATCAACTCCAAATTATGAATTCCAAGACCACCCAAATCCGAGTGGGCATTGGACCTTGTCCGAGCCACTAGACAACATCTTCAATTGGCTCGTTCTCTTCCTGTCCACAAGAAACAACGTCCGATTTTATCATCTTTAGAAACCACTTTGGCACGTTGATGGCAATCAAGAGGTGAATTGGCATGGTAGTGAGAACAAACCCCACCAAAATGACCCTCCCCGACTTGTGCATGAGAGAAGATTTCCATTACGGCAACTTATCCGTGATTTTTTTTTTTGATTCAAGGCATCGACTTCGCTTTGTACAATTGTTTGTTAGAGAGGAGGAGGCCCATAAATGGAAATTCAGCAGTTTGGCACTCCATTGTGTTACTCACCTCTTGTACAATTCCTTCTTTGCACTGAATGGGGATGATGCAACTCTTAAAAAAAATTAGAGTAGAGACCCGAGGCCCGACCAACGATCTCGAGAACAACCATGGTTTTTTGAACAAGGCGACATCATCGAGCATAAAGCGATAGGCGCCGACTCACCATCCGATTGGAGAGAGGTTGCAGCAAGCCTTGTTCATTGTCTTTGACAAACAAGCTATTTAGAACATCCATCACAATGATAAAGAGCATCGAAGAGAGAGGCTCCCCTTGCCGCAGATCCCCTTTGATGTTTAATAACTTCACCTGGCTGTCCATCAAGAAGAATTCTTGTTGTTGAAGTGGTGAGAAGATTGGAAATAAGCTTGCACCATATAGTTCCAAAACCCAAATGTGAGAGCACCTCCAACAAGAAAGCCCAAGAAACTGAATTGAAAGCCTTTGAAATATCTAATTTGAAGAAGAGACTTGTCACCCTTTTGGCATTGGAGCAGCTTGACGATTTGTTGAAGCAAGATGAAGTTATCATGTATACACCTCCTGTGGATGAACACACTTTGATTAGTAGAGGTGATGTTATTTAATTTTAGAGCTAATCGATTAGCCAAACCCTTGGCAATGAGCTTAGCAAAACTATGGATGAAGCTAATAGGACAAAAATTAGAGGGAGGTACAACTTCAACCTTTTCGGGGATGAGAGTTAGTTATGCGGAGTTCGGGAGTTCCAATTTGTGTGCATTGCCTTGTTGTATTGTGATGATCGCAGCCATGTGATGGCCTTGATGACCGACCAATATTCCTTATAAAAGCGACACTGTATATCCATTCCATGTGGGGGCACGATCAACGAGGAGTGTTTTCATTGTGTTCCACACTTCGTCCTCCGTGATGGGCTCATCAAGATCGGTCAAGTCTACAGACCACTCTATGGAATTGTAGCAAATTAAGAGTGGTGGAACGTGGCAATGATGTACCAAGTAGATTCTCATAAAATTCCATCATGATTTGCTTGCTAGTCCTCCTGACGGGTAGCGATATGTTCTCCCACTACCAACTTGGGTATAAAATCCTTCCTTTTCCGGAATGCATCTTATCCGTGGAAGTATCACGTGTTTGCATTACCTTCCTTGAGTTGCCGGACCTGGATCTCAAGCGTGCGATCGTTCTCTCAAGCATAGCCAACACCAAACATTGACGTTTTAGTGCTTTTCTCAATCAATCTTCATCATCCAAGAGCAACCAATGATCGTGTGCGACTTCCGGGTGGTGGAGGACTTCTCTTGCTAGCGCTACGTGTGTTTTCACATGTCCCACCTGTTTAGAGCACCACGATTGGAGGACCATGCTTAATCTTGACGGTGTTACGAACTAACACCTACTAGTAAATTTGTTCATATTGAGGTTGCGCGCTTAGGGTTGGATGGTTCGTGAGAGGCGGACACGAGGATGTATACTTGGTTTGGGATAAATCCCTATGTCCAATGTAGTGGGGTCCTGTTTGTGTTACTCACGGGGTGTACAATGGAGGTGAGAGAGGAGAGAGCTCCAAGTCTCAATGGTGTGTGTGGTGGTTGTCTTGTGTTGGAAGCTTGTCTAGGGAAGAAGAACGCCTCCCCTTTTATATTTCAAGAAGCTCATCTTGGTAGCGTCGTCTTGGGGGACCCAGCTGGGTCCTATCCTCCTGTCGTCTCAACGGTGGTGTCGCCTGAATGCTCGCTTGGTCGGTCCGTGCTGTTGCTTCGGCGAGCATGACGATCTAGGCGCGCAGTGCCTAGCAACGTCCCATTGGATAGGGCATGATGGTGTTTTCGTACAATGGCTCGGGGATTTGACATCCCGTCACTATAACTACACGTGTTCTCGTAATCCTTGCAGAGGCACAAAGATGTCGAGAGGGTTTTCCGCCTCGCCCGACCCCGAGGCCTGAGGTGGAGTGAGGGAAAGCATGGCTCAAGCGCCATCGCCCTCGATGGTTTTGTTGCGTAAAGGTTGGTGGGGCGCCTTTGAACCGGATCTAGGCTCATTAATGCGATGGATACGGGATCCCTTTTCCTTAACTTCACCTATTGAATGGTTGTTGTGCCCTGTCCCGTCGTCTCGCCCTCCGACGGGGGCCCGAGAGGAATGGTGTCGAGCATACATATTAATGGTGACACATGGCATATTAATGCCCGCTAGGTAGGGAGCGGTCCAGGAAACATTACCGAATGAGGGCCTAGGACAAGGAGACCGAAAAAAGTCCACGAAGGCGCAAGAATGGAACCTCGGCTTACCTCTATTCGAAACCAACTAAGGGTACGATGGAGTCGTGCCTCGCTCAACCCCCGCGAGAGGTTCGAGAGACGCCCGCCACGCTCTACCCCGGACGAAGGGGTCAAAGACCTCATGATCCGCTTGACCCCCGAATGGAACCCGAAAGCCCCTCACCTCACTCGAAAACTCTAAACACGGTCATCAAGGAGCACACGAGACCGAGGCAACGGTGTCCGAGTTCACCTCATTACTCGAGCACCTGTACATGTGCTTGGGACGCTGCCCAACGACACTCGTTTCGTCGGGTCCCTCCTATCGAGAAGACGCGACACAATGACAATTTGACCGACAAGATCGGGAAAGGGAATCCCGGATCTGTCTCATTTATGCATATAGATACGATCCAAGGATATCCCACCAACCACTACGCGAGAAAAGCCAACACGGTCGATGGGCTCGCCCCCCCCCCCCTCTCCCCGCCTTGTCCCAACCTTCTCTCCACCTTGCTTCGACCCTCAACGCCCGGCATCAAGCGAGGCATAAAATCCGCTATGACCCACCACGCGGCCTTGGGAACCCACGTGGCTACGGTGGTGAGGTGTCCGGTCCTCCGGCCACCCTATGAAACACCATCATGCCCCGTTTGAACGACGAACGGCTAGGGCAGGTACTTAGGCTGCCGTGATGGACGGAGTAATAGCATGGAGTGGCCGGGAGGGCGGCGGCCCTCAACGAAGCAATGAAGCATGCTCTCTCTCTCTCTCTCTCTCTCTCTCTCTCTCTCTCTCTCTCGCTCGCTCTCTATGTACACGGCCTAACCCTTGAGATATAAAAGGGAGGCCTTCTTCTTCCTTGAAGGGCGAGGGACCGTTCGTGTCGTATATTTGCCTTATGGGTATATAATTATCAAAGGAATGACTAATCAAAGACATAGTGGCATGATAATGAAGATAAGGCTGGAGGAGAGGGCCCATGAGCGGCGTCCGACCGGTATGGAATATTATAAGGTTCCATACACCGGTATGGAAACAAGGTGGACGTGAAGACCGATATGATATAGCTTGATCAACAAGTAAAGAAGCAATTCTAGTCTATTAGGACTACGAATAAACAAGGAAAGAGTACGAATAGACCTTCCGAGTATGTAATCTTTGTAGCCGACTAGGACTCGCGGGTAACCCTATCTCCCTGGATATATAAGGCGAGAGGCGACCCCTCAAAAACTCTCCGACAATTGGCAATTAACAATCTGCTAAAGAAAATACACAACATACGGGACGTAGCGTATTACTCTCAATCGAGGGGCATGAACTAGTCTAAAATCTCGTGTTCTTGTATGTTTCATGTGTTGCACCATCGAATTCCGTACTCGTGAGGGACCGGGTAGTTCCAGTGCCGAGATTAAAACTCGACATTTGGCGCGCCGGGAAGGGGTCCCGGCGAGTTCTTGGCGAGTTCGATGGCTTCTTCGTTCGACGTCGACTTCGCACCGACTTCACGATCCGCTTCGGGTCTCGGGACTTCGAGGCTGATTCTGCCGGCAAGCTTCACTTGATGAACCCTGCTCGTGATCCGGCCGTTGTTGTCTTAGCGCGACCACCGGATGCGATCTTGGCTTCAACCTCGGATCCGACCAATCCGACGCTGTCTGTCTTGTGGCGCGACCAATCGGACCGGTCAAGTTTCCCTTCGGTCTAGCCAATCGAGGCTCATATCTTGACCGCTATCCGATCTGTAGCGATAAGCGGCTCTTTTGAGCCTTGAAGTGACTTTGAGGAAGGTCCTCGGACCTCCTTTCAAGCTTTTACGCTTGGGTCGGTTGTCGTTCGACTTGACCCCGCTAAAGCTCGAGAGATTGGCTAAACGCGTAGAGTATCGACGTGCGCGTGAGGACGCGGCAATGGACGCGAGATAATGACGACGATCAATCGCCTCCGCCGGAACAACTCCGCGTCCTCTCACGAGATGCTAATGCTCAGGGAACCGGTCGGCCGGGGCCCTTGGAACGGGAAGACCGAGCTGGAAGGGCAGCTAGGGCAAGCGACCGAGCGAGCTAATGCCGGAAGGGACACTCGACGAAGCGAGTTACAACGAGCATCATTTCACACAAGCCAGAATATATACATCATGGTATAATACGACCGGGTTTTTGAAATACAAACATTCATGCAGCGGAAACATAAACATTATGGAAGTTTAACATCCTACGAGTACTTGCAGCGGAAACTTGTACTTTATACAACAAAAGACTACTAAACGATCAACGTGATGTACGGAGCCCATCGTACATCACGGTCATTCCTCTTCATGGCGTGGGGATACGTTCCCATTGGAGGGAACCTCCCTCACGGACATTGCTCTTCTTCGGGAAGCTACCATATAAGTCGTGAAAGTACGACTCATTCCCTGAAAGATAACGAACAAACCACTGAGTATTCTAATACTCGAGCAAGACCGACCCGATCAAAATGGCACGCTAAGGCCGACGCCTAGTATGCAAAAGCTTTACGGTTGTGGGGTTTACTACTTTGCGAAAACAACACTAAAAGGTGGATCCTTACTTTCAATGTTTTAGCTCAACATTAAGTTCATTAACCTTGATATTTGCAAGCTATAACTATTGCAATCGAGTTCACAAGACAAGATCGAGAATATATCCAAGTTTCTTTCATCTCTCATCCTCTTCATCCATGTTGATTAACTACGATGTGACGAGCTAAACAAGCGGTACTCATTACTGCGAGGGACAACAATTCGAATCGATTTATACCAGGTGGCAAAACCCGACTACACGACGTATACGCACCACACCGGTCGTATACGATAACTTTCCCGCTAGCACCGGACGGAAGACTAGCCATTTCCAAACTCCCCGGGAATATGGCGACTCCACGACTTCCCGCGTGGCCGACCCATTTCCCTCCCGTGAGACTCACCTCTCACTAATAGCCGGTAAAGAGAGCTGGCTACGCTACATCTCCGGGGCGGTAGGGTACATCGACTTGCTGGGTCCATGATACCAGCATGTAGTACGGTACGTTCAAACTTGTTCAACTAAGCCGACAACGGTACGGTCCTTGGCCAGACACGAGACGGGGCTACCACCTTGCAAGACCTCATCTCCGTCTTGCCCTTTCTCCTACGGGGCCCGTCCGGTCTCAACTTCATTAACACTCTCTTCATCTTAGTGTCAACACATCAACCCTTAAAGCATCCATGCTTTAAGATCCCTAAACATCTACCGTTGTGACTATGAATTAAGCCTAGCTTCTATTGAGCTACCTGTACCGAGTATAGTATAAACAAACGGAAACCTATCTCAATGCATCTAGGGTATCAACCATTCCCTAACACTTAATGCACAAACATAACTTAACTATGTGATAAAATAAAATATTTAAAAACATAGGTGGGATGCACCGGGGCTTGCCTTGATTTGAGTCGAGGTTAGCTTCCTCGGCGTGTGGGTCGACTTCGAGATTCCCGTCTCTGTCTCGACCTCGAGCGGAACTTCGATCACCTCCGGACCTAGGTCGACCAACAATACGTCGCGAATCACAACCATGCATGCATGAATGATCATGATATGATTATGCCAAGGTTTTATTAATTATGTTCATCAACTAATAATTAATGAGTAATTATGTTCATTAATTAGCAATTAGCAATTAACAATTAATAACTCATCGGGTTTATTAATTAACAATTTATAATTTATCATGTTCATTAATCAATAATTAACAATTAATCATGCTCATTAATTAATGCTTAATCATGGTCATTAATTAATAATTAATCATGTTCATTAATTAATAATTACTTAGGTTCATTGATTAATAATTAATCATGCTTATTAATCAATAATTAATAATTACTTAATGACATGTGATAACACATAAGATAATAAATTGGAATCACATAAAATGATAATGGTTAAGTTTAATTTTGGAAAATAAGTTTCATAATTACTTTCAGTCTGCAGTATTTCCTTCATTTAATTAAATTCTTTTCTCAAATTAATTATTTCATTAACATAATATGATGGCTTCTATAAATCAAGAATGTAATTAATTAATATCTATGAAATAAAAATACTCAAAATAGACTTTTATTTCATAAACAGATAGATCTTTTTTTCCGAGCCTAACAAAATTAATTTCACATTTTTCTGATTTTTATTGAATTTTCTACGAATTTTTGAAAATAGAAACGGTGGCTCGTGCCACACGTTGGGCCACGGGGTTGCCACACGGAATCCTCACGTGGCCACACGCGATCCAGCGCGTGTGGTCTACGGTGTGGCTCCGCCGCGGCGGCGAGCTCACGGCGGCGCGGCCACCGGAGACGGCCGGCGGTGCTCCAAAGCTCACCGCGAAGCCTCCTAAATGATCTACGCGACTTGGCGAACTCCGTGGAGTGGATGAACTAACATGAGCTTGCCGGAAGCACACCGACGGCGAGGCTCGGACGCGGCGACGCTCCGGCACGGTGCGGAGCTCGCTCGAGCGCCAAAAATTGGGGAAAAAGCAACGGGGAGCTACTACGGAGCATGAGCAAGCTCGACATGATGCTCTAGAAGCTTGAGCACGGCCGGGAGGGGTTGCTCACCGTGAGTGGCGGGGACGGCGGCGGCCGGGCGTGAGGAAGACGACGATTTCCGCGGTGACTCGTGGAACAAGCTTGCGATCAAGTTGCCAACCAAGATGAGAACCCTCTTGCGCATCATTGAAAAGGAAAAGGAAAGCAAATGGCTCACCACAACTCGCCAATTTGGAGGTGCGGCGGCGACGACCCGGCGGTGAGCTCCTCGGGAAAATGATTCAATTCTCCGGTTCCGAGAGGGCTCGAGGGCGAGCGGCGGTTCGGAGAGTAGGCGGGGGCTACGGCAAAGCTTGTGGCGGGGTGGGCTCGGACGGAGGGTCGCCGGAGCGGCCCGGCGGCGGCCTGGCGACGGTGGGAGCCGGACGGTGGCAATGGCGGTAATGAAATGAGAGGGAGAGAGGGATAAGGCGGGCGAGGAGGGGGGTCTTATCCCGCGGCGAGAGGCGGTGTAGGAAGCAGCTGCGCAGCAGCTGCGTGGCTGCTGCGTGGCAGCTCGGCCGGAAGGCGGCACGGTCGCGGCGGCAGCGAGGTGCGGGAGAGAGAGAGGAAGAAGAGAGAGGCTGGCGTCGGGCCAGGCACTGGTCATTTTGCAAAAAGGCCCCTACGCTTTGCGTAATTAAAAAGTAACCTTCCCGAGCTGAGAAAATTCCCCAAAAATTCAGGGTTACAAATAAAATTATTTCAAACCTTTTTCCTATTAAGTCCAAGTTAAAATTCCAAATAGTTTTTGGATTAAAAATTCATAGTTAAATTAACAAAAGAGGCTTTGTTTATTTCTTGTAAATATTTTTACAAAGCAAAATAATTTCGGGGACTTTCATAACTCTTTAATTGTTTTGTTTTATCAGTAGAAAATGTTAAACTCATTATTTACTCTTATTTAAAGATAAAGAATTTTAAGAATTGAATTTAATCTTTAGTAAATTTGATATTTCATGTACATTTCTTAACTCAAAAATGAAATATTTCACAATGCGGTGTGATGACATGCTCATGAATGACATGAAATGCACTTTATTTTCTTGGAGTTATTACTGACCCTCCCCCTTACAGGAATCTCGTCCGAGATTCACGATCGAAGCGACTAAACGATGGTGCTAAAGAATTCGGGATAATTAGATCGGAGAAACTCTTCTTGTTCCCAAGTAGCTTCAGCTTACGAGTGATTACTCCATTGAATCTTGTAGAACTTGATGGTTCTATGTCGAGTCACTCGATCCTTGGTGTCGAGAACCTTGATCGGGCATTCGTCATATGTCAAGTCCAGTCGTAAGCTGTTCCACCTCGAGTTGTCGGTATATCCACTGGTGATTTCAAACACTTCTTCGGTTGAGATACGTGGAATATATTGTGTATACCCGACAAGTGTCTTGGCAATTCCAAACGATATGCCACGGCTCCACATCTTTCTAGGATTGGAAAAGGTCCGATGTATCGTGGTGCTAATTTGCCCTTGATTCCAAACCTTTGAACACCTTTGGTAGGAGATACTCAAAGATAAACTTGATCTCCAACCTTGAATACCAACTCTCGACGTCTTTTATCGGCATAACCGATCTATCGAGATTTAGCTCTCTTGAGATTCTGCTGAATGAGACGTACTTGTTCCTCTACATCCTTTACCGAGTCGAGTCCGAAGATTACTTTTTCTCCACTTTCGGACCAAATCGGAGGTGTGCGGCAACTACGTCCATACGAGCTTGGAACGGTGACATTCCGGCACTCTATTGATAGCTGTTGTTGTAAGAGAACTACGCCAGTGGTAAACATTTCTCCCAATCTTTACCGTATGTCAAAACACATGCTCGAAGCATATCCTTGAGATATTGGTTGATCTTTTACGTCCATCCATCCGTTTGAGGATGATACGCTGAGCTTCGTATCGGTCTTGTTCCCAATGATTCATGTAGTTGCTCCCAAAATCTGGAGACAAAGCTGCGTTCCTCTATCCGATCTAATGGTCTTTGGTACTCCATGTAGACGAGAGAATGCGAGCGATGTACAACTCCGCATACTTCTCGGCGAGTGTACCGAGTATGTACCGGTATAAAGTGAGCTGACTTCGTCAATACGTCCACGATAACCCGGATGGAGTCGTGTTTCAGTGGGCTTAGTGGTAACCCAATGATGAAATCCATGATGACGTATTCCCACTTCCATTCGGGAATACTCAAGGATTACAATGGTCTGCTTGCTTCAAGTGCTTGGCTTTGACTCGTCGACGGACATCACACTCATTAACATACTTGGCTATTTCCCTCTTCATGCGTGTCCACCAAAATCTTTGTTTCAGGTCTTGATACATCTTGTTAGTTCCGGGATGAATTGAGTACTTAGATGTATGTGCTTCATCCATGATCTTCTTGCGAAACGATAGATCCTTCGGCACCACTAGTCGATTATTAAACCAAATAACTCCTTCATCATCTTCTCTAAAACATTTAACTTCGCCTTTCTTAAGTCGTCTTCTAATATGTTCCATACCAACGAGTTTTCCGTTGAGTTGCTACCACTTGTCGAGTCTTAAACTCGACACTAGTACTACCGGTCCCTCACGAGCGCGGAATTCGATGGTGCAACACACGAAACACACAAGAACACAAGATTTTAGACAGGTTCAGGTCCCTCGAATTGAGAGTAATACCCTATGTCGTGTATGTTATGTATTGCCTTTAGCGGATTGCTAATTGCAAGATCTCGGAGCCTTTTCGGGGGTCCTCGCTCCGCCTTATATATCCAGGGAAGCTAGGGTTACATGTAGAGTCCTATTCGATTACATGAATTACATATATAGGAATTCTATCTCTAGCTTTCTTTATTAATTCAGAGTCCTAACAGATTACAAATTACTCCTTAACTTGCTCCTCAAGTCATTGTACGCCGGTCTTAATACCCGCCTTGTTTCCATACCGGTATACGAGAATCTTCGCTATCCCGGACCGGTCGGGGACCGATCTGTTGACTATTTTCATCATCTTTATCTTTATTAATTTGTTACCATGTCTCCGCGCATCCATTCCTTTACCATCTGTATACCCATAAGGCAAGTATACGATAGCAGCCCCCGAGTAATTTTTGATTTAACCTTGAATAGGACCGACCAGTCTTACGCATGTTGGTCTTGATTCCATGGTAAAATTAGAAAGAACTCTAATCTGCTGCAAGCATTCTTCTTTCTTCAAAGCGCTTTAAGAAAGCCCAAAAAATTAGTGTTTTCACCCTTCATATCACCTAATTAGGTAATCATTGCATATTCTTCTTCCGGCGCACCGACTAGGTGCACCCAATTGGGTATAGCCGCCGACTCTTGGATCATTTGAACTCCTTTCAAATAATGCAAGAGTCCATTAGTTGATTCTTCATTATTTCCTTTATATGCAATCTTTAGAGACTGATCCATTGAATTTTCCATTATTTTTCAACTCTCGCGATCGTTACGGACCGCTCCGAGGTACGGTGCACCAGTCAGGTGCACCTAATTAGGTATAGCCCTCGACTCTTGTATTATTTGAGAATCACAAATAATGCAAGAGTCTTTCTGAGAGACTATGCTTTATTATCTTTCATGAAATCATATTCCTCTTAGCAATTTCCACCAAGAACACATTTATCGGATCGGTCTAACCAGTCATATCACATTTAACTAAAATTTCTGGTTGATCGGACCAATTTATTTCCCATATTCTCACATCGACTCGAGTCTCCAAGGCCTATGATCAGTCGGATGATTAATACCCACAGCCTAAGGCATCCATTATCATCGAATTAGGTAAAGTCTAACTCTTTCATACTTGCTAAATTATGAAATTCAGCATTACTTTAATTCCAATATGAAAATTTCATATTTCGGACCGCTTTTTATTCACCTTATGATGGCTTATCCTTATGATCGTTAGGTCATAATTAACGCAAATAACAGATCTTTAATATCCTTATGGCCGTTAGGTCATAATTGCATATCTACAACATAAGTCATTTAATGCTAAATCCATCGGGCCTTGCAAAATAGCCCGATAACTTTTCAGCCCCGGGCCCATCCCAGTGCCTATAAAAGGAAACGAAAGGTCGACCTAGGTCAAACCCATTGCCGAAAGCTCATTCGTGCCCGCCATTTGCCCTTGTTCTTCGCTCTCCTCTTCCACACAATCCAATCTTAGATTTTCTTCTTTGATCTTCTCAAGATGGGTAAAAAGAAATCTTCCGCCAATCCTGCATCTTCTTCCTCTGTTCCTTGCGACCGGCTTCCTTTTGGCGTTCGGGATCTTGGTAGTAGCAAAGTCACGGAAACATCTCTCAATGATGCGATCCGTGACGGATACCTTCCTCCTCGGCCAATCTTAAACTTTAGCGTCCCTTCCCCGGCCAAGTTCCATGGGGAATAGACGACTCTCAGCAATTGGTTTTCAAAGCTTTTTTCCTCCGTGGCCTTGATCTTCCTTGCTTCAACTTCTTTAGGGGTCTCCTTTTCTTTTATGGATGGGAGTTAGTGAATCTTAACCCTAACTTCATCCTGCAAATTGCTTTTTTCATCCACGTCTGCGAGGCTTTCCTTGGAGTTCTCCCCCACTTCAAATTATTCCAATACCTTTTCCAAATCCGCCCACTTCCCTCATCGGACCGCCGGGCTGCGGTAGGCGGGGTAGGGATTCAATCTTTGGAGCGCAGATGAACATTTGTCTATTTCTCCGAATAAAAGCATAGCTCATTGGAAACAAGGATGGTTCTTTTGTGATAATCCCCAGCCTGCACTTCCTCCCTTCGAGCGCTAAGATAGCCAAAAATTTCCCTACACGCAGATACTAGGGAAAAACTTAAAGAAGACGGAGAAATCCTTTCGCTCTTGGCTTGGATCAAATATTTAAAGGAAGTCAAAGGCGTCACCACCGAGACAGATCCTTTGGAGCTTCATAGTGCGAGGAGTCCGACCACTCAAGAGACAAGAACACCCGGCTTGGTGTTTCAATGAAGACGTTGCCATTCCGCTGGATGGAACTCCTCTTCACGACAACGAACGATTAGAAGCTCGCATCGAGCGGATGCTCCAGTCGAAACCGGATCTATCCGGATGCACGAGAGTAGGTCCGGCTTTCAGCTCGTCCAACCTCCGTGATCCTGTAAGTATCTCTTTCTTTATCTTCGAATCTTGTTATTTTTAACCTTCATTCTCTTATGCAAACTCGACCGCTCAATACGGAAAATGGACAACTTCAAGAGTCACCCTCCTCTACCTCCCAACGATACTTGGGGGAGGACTATGCGAACAATACCACTCCCCTGGCTATTCAAGCCGGTCCGACTCAAGGGACTTCGGACCGGTCCTTCCCTCCGCCTCCTAGCATAGCTCCCAAGATTTCCAAAGCCGGAAAGGTGGTTCAAGCGCCTAGTATGAGAAAACGTACTTCTTCCTTGACCATTGGCGGACCTACTACATCCTCCACTACAGGTGGCGATACGCGCACGGAGGCGCAAAAACTTGAAGAGCGACAGAGAGAAGCGAAGCTGTTGAAAGAGATCGCCAAGCTGCCCTAGCCGCCTTTGAAGCTGCCCTAGGAAAATCTCAAGGAGCTCCCTCTCTGAGCGACTCGTTATCCAATGTTCCCAAGAGGTCCCGGTATGGCTGCCGGACCGGTCCCGATGATGGAGGAGAAACGGTCCCAACACCGCAAGTCAATCCAGCGGCAAAAGGACTACGAGAGGGAACCGGTGAGGATACTCAAGGTCCCCCCAAGAAGGTCAAGACCTCCATCGGCTTCAGGAAAGCCTCCTCGTAAGTCTTCTATATCTTTATGCCTTTCCGAATTGCTTTTATCCCAGTCTTATAGTATTCGCTTCTTTTTGCAGAATCCCTTCTAACTTCCAAGCTAGCATAGCTAGCTTTTTGAGAAACAAAGCTGCTTCTCCAGCTCCCACCGGTAGTGCTTCTACTACCTCCTCCACTGCGGCTCCAGCTAGTGCCAAATCTTCCGAAGCTCCAAGTGCGGCACCCGCAAAGGAAATCCCTGCTGCCTCCAACGCAGGAACTTCGTCTCAAATCACTGAAGATCAAGCTGTCAACATTGGAGGCTCATCTGCTAGCAACCTCCCTACCCGAGCAACGCTATACCGGATTCCTCCGGAGCTCTCACCGGGACCGATCCGGGTGGAAGAAATTCCTCGTCGGCCCGGGACGACACGCAAATCTCAAGGAGAACCCGGATCGGCCAAAATGGTAGTCGGAGACGTGGAGGTGGACAGCTCTAGTGGAGCTAGAACTTTTACTGCAATAGCTCAATGGGACGCCCTCTAAGAAGAACTTCTCGAGAATCCGGCCAGGTACATTCTTACGCTTCAATGGTTTCTTCAAGTAATTTCCTTTTAATAATTGAATCTCTTACTTCTTCCTTCTTTTAGGTTCTTCGAAAAACTCCGAAGCTAAGAGTGCTATAATCGCTCGCTCTGGAGGAAGAGCTATGCACCAATCAAGAGCGACTGGTCGAACTGGAATCTCGGACCGCCGATCCGAAATCCAAGGAGACCGATCTGCAGAGAAGAGAAGCCAATCTGCTAAACACCCATCGATTGATGGAGGAATGCCGGCAAGAGATCATCAAGCTCCACCGAGAAATCCAAAGTAATAGTCTTAATTTTTATCTATGTATTCCATATTTTTCCTTGTTGCCTCTTTCTCCGACCGGTCCTACTCCTTATCTCGGCACTTGAAGGCCTCTTTGCCGCTCACAAGAAGGCAGAAGAAGTCCTTTCTAAGAAGGCAGCTGCTCGGGAGCAAGCACTTGAAGAGGGCTCTCGTGTTGAAGAGCAACAAGCGGCTCGAATTGGAGAACCGGAGGGCGAGCTTACCGCCAAGGATAACATCCTGGCTCAAGCACTTCGCTCCAACAGGATGCTTGGAAATCGAAAATGCTCGCCTAAAGGCTGAACTAGCTGAAGCTTTAGAAGCAGCAAAAACAGCGCAGTCGACAAAGAGAGCGCTACGAGGACCACCCATGAATCTGCTCGGCTTGCTCTTTGAGCAAAAGAACGCGAGATCCAGCGTCTGCTGAAGATTGAGACCAAGCTGAGAGAATCCAATACTAACATCAAGGGCAGATTTAGAGCCGCAGAAATTAGGCATAGACGTAAGTCACTTCTTTCTTATGAAATTGTTTTTAAAATACCGGTCTGCAGTGATAACTTTTTCTTATATTTTTTGCTTTTTTCAGAACTTGCTGCAGGTACAGTATGCACTCGGAATATCTCAATGGCGGTCAAACTATTGATCCCAACGAGATAGATCTTGAGTCCGCCATCCGGGCTTTCCCTAGAAGAATCGAGAGAGCATTCCAAAATGGTTGCCGTTGCGGGAGGAGGCCATATAGCCGCTATAATTCAATCTTGGACTCCGGTCTCGGATTGTGATTTCAACTTTATCAAGGATGGCGCCCACCCGAACACCATCGAAGATCGGTTCAACGAGCTGAAGAACTCACTCATCGGTACTTGTTTCGGAGTTGATAGAGGATATTCCTCTTGATCCAACGAGTGCTCCGCTGAACGTAGCGCCAGCAGCTTTTGCTCTAGATCAAGATGCACAAGATGCAGCAAGCTGCGGCCAGACAGACGATAGAAGACGCATTTGAAGATCTGGATGCTGATTTGCCACTGTCTTCCTCCGATTCCGAAGACACGCTGGACGATAGACTAGTTGAGAATCCTAAGACCGGTGATACCGGTACTTCCAGCGGTCCTGCTCTTTAGATTTTGTATTAGGGCCAACTTACTTTTGTAATCAAACATCTTGATCATCATGCTATTTAGATTTCTTTTCTATATGAATACTCGGTTTCACTATCATACTTATTAACTTCTTTGCCCAAGACATGATAGTTATTTTAGCTGAAACTAACTATGACTAAATTCTGGCTCTAATCAGCACATATCACAATTCATAGTTATAGCTTACTTTAACAAGATCACGTAATCATAGGAAAAAAGCTAAGTTGTAAGATCTAAGATTTCACAGATCTGCTCTCATTGCAGCCTACCAATCAGTATTCATAAGAAAAATGCTACACCGTTTCCTTTCCTAAACGTACCAGTCTTAAACTGAAAAGAAACAGATCGCTCTCAACACAGCGAGCCTACCGACTATATGACTGGTCTTATTATTCGGGAATAGCACAATATCACGATCTGCTCTTAACATAGCAGCCCCCTGGCTCGATGATTTAATACAAAATTAAAATATTGAGACACAAAAGCAAACACATTCTCATTAGACAAAATTACTTTATTATAATATGAAAAAATTTACAAAAAATACTTGTCAAGTATAAAAGCGACGAAGCTGTTCAATGTTCCAAGAATTTGGAATTTCTTCTTCCTCCAAGGTCATAAGCCTATAAGACCACTGGTCCGGAAACCGATTGTAACGTCCCGCCACTCCGGGCCGGGCCCGCTTACACCTGGTAGCTTAATAGGCCCTCAAGATTTCCCCACGAGACCAACACTTGTCTTTTCTGCGCACTTTGTCCTCACTCATGCGCACCTAGGAATCACTTCCCGGTCGGTCACCCATCCCTAAATTGCTCCAGGCCAAGCACGCTTAACCTTAGAGTTCTTTAGAGATAAGCTTCCCGAAAAGAAGTTGCAACTTGTTGACATGAGTATTCTATCAATCCTATTAAGCCCCGGGCCGAGGATGTTACACACTCACCCCCTTAGAAGACCGACGTCCTCGTCGGTCAACCCTAGGCCGGGAACTTCCTCTCTTGGCCACGTCCATGTGTCCACTTGCCGGCGCATGTGCCATGCTGTATGACCACTCCGGGCCCACACCGGCTATGCATACCATGCACGCACACGTGCGACACACGCGCCCGTGAAATCGCGAGAGTCGGCTACGATACCATCCGCAACGTCCCACCACTCCGGGCCGGGCCCGCTTACACCTGGTAGCTTAATAGGCCCTCAAGATTTCCCCACGGACCAACACTTATCTTTTCTGCGCACTTTGTCCTCACTCATGCGCACCTAGGAATCACTTCCCGGTCGGTCACTCATCCCTAAATTGTTCCAGGCCAAGCACGCTTAACCTTAGAGTTCTTTAGAGATAAGCTTCCGGAAAAGAAGTTGTAACTTGTTGACATGAGTATTCTATCAATCCTATTAAGCCCCGGGCCAGGATGTTACACCGATTTAACCGAGAAAAGGTCCCTCCTAGACTAGTGACAACTTATGCCTGTTCTTGTTGGATTGAATCTTCCGAAGAACCAAGTCTCCTACTTGGAATTCCCGTGTTCGAACATTGCGATCATGATAACGACGCAATCCACGATGATACTTAGCTGCTTGAATTAACGCTTGATCCCTCAATTCTTCCACAGCAATCAATTCAACTTGGCGCTAATCTTAATATTTCTCTTCATCATAATACTTGTACTCGAGCAGACACCATATTCACTTACGTAGGTAGCATGGCTTCGGATCCATACACCAAAGAAAAAGGAGATTGCCCTGTAGCCACTGCTAACATTAGTGCGTAGTCCCCAAAGCACCCGGGGCAATTCCTTAACCCATTTTCTGCGTACGGCTTCAAACGGTAAAAAATTCTAGGTTTAAGACCGGTCAAAATCATTCTATTAGCTCGTTCCACCTGTCCGTTGCTTTGTGGATGTGACACCGACGCATATTGTATCTTAATTCCCAAACTTTCAGCATAATCCTTGAAGAATTCTGAAGTAAGCGAGGCCCATTATCGGTAATGATATCGTGCGGGACTCCAAAACGCACGAATATGTTTTGCGAGAAACTTGATCGCTCGGGCCGAAGTCGTACTAGTGACTGACTTCGGCCTCAATCCATTTAGAGAACTTATCTACCGCCACAAAAATATGCGTGAATCCTCCTGGTGCCCTTTTAAAAGGTCCAACAATATCCAGCCCCCAAGTAGAAAAAGGCCAAGTCATTGGAATTTATTGCTACTCGTGAGTTGGAGCATGAGGTCGTGCGGCGAAGAATTGACATCCTTGACAATTCTTGACCACTCTGTGTGCATCGTCCGCCGTTGTAGGCCGGTAGAATCCTTGTCCGAACACCTTCCCAACTAGTGTCTTTGAAGAAGCATGATTTCCACAAATTCCTTTGTGCACGTCTTTAAGCAATTGAATGCCATTAGAAACCGATACACATTTCATCGAATATTAACTCCACGCCTATATAACTCTCCTTCGAGAATTAAATAACTGCGTGCTCGAACCTCTAGTGTTTGCTTCTCCACCTTATCTTCTAGAGTTTTACCAGACTGCAGATAGTCAAGGTATGGGGTACGCCAATCGAGAATCGATAATCATAACATCAAGTGACCGAATATCGTCGGCATTGATTTCGCTCACTTGTCTTATCCGGTAAGACCGCTTCTTCGAGACTGGTCCTTCGAGACTACATTTCTTCCTGGTTCTTCAAGACTGCATCATCCACAAGCTCTGTAATAGTAGCCTTGCGCTCCATCTTTATGGATGGCTTATCCAATACTTGAAGGAAAACTCCGGGTGGAACTGCTTGTCTTGAAGACCCTAGTCCGGCTAACTCATCCGCAACGAGAATTATTTCCGCGCGAGTATATGAGAAAATCGCAAACCATCAAATTTGTCTTCAAGTTTCCTAACCTCCTGTCGATAGGCGACCATGTGATCATCATGAGCATCCCAGACCTTGTTAACTTGACTTATTACCAACATTGAATCACTATATATATCCAATCGTCGACTCCTAACGAAATATCTACTCAAAGCCCATGAAGCAAAGCTTCATACTCCATGATATTATTTGAGGCTACGAAATGCATTTGTAATACATATCCGAGTGGTTCCTTACGTGGGGTGAGAAGTACGACTCCGACCCCGCGCTCGAAAGCTGCGGGGACCCATCAAAGAACATCTCCCAATACTCCAACGTTTGAATGCCCTACGGGACTTGTGTCTCCAACCACTCTGTTATGAAATCAGCTAAAGCCTGTCCCTTAATAGCTGTTCGTGAAGAAAACGTAATCTCATATTGGCCAAGTTCTATAGCCCACTTAGCAACCTGGCCCATTGCCTCTCGGTTCCGCACAATATCTCCAATAGCAAACCTAGTCTTAACTTCAATGGGGTGCGCTTGGAAATAATGTTTCAACTTTCGAGAAGTTATCACTACTGCATATATTAACTTCATAGCTGGAGATATCGCATCCGTGATTCGGTAAGAACTTCACTTACAAAATATACCGGATGCTTTGTACCAATTGCGGATGTCCCTCTTCCTTCCGATCGACCGCCAAAACCGTGCTCACCACATGGGTTGTTGCTGAAATATATAAGCTGAATGGTCTCGTGCAGTTGCAGGGGTACCAATACGGGAGGATTGCTAAGGTATTCCTTAAGTTGATCAAGCGCGGCACTGTGCCTCGTCTGTCCACTCAAACTTATCTTGCTTCTTAAGCAACTTGAAGAACGGAAGTCCACGAACTCCCGGTCTTGAAATGAAAGCAGTGAGAGCCGTCATACTACGCGTCAACTTACGAACATCCTTCAAGCAACTCGGGGGTTTCATATTGATGATCGTCTGGATTTTTTCCGGGTTAGCTTCAATGCCTCGCCATGACACTAGGTAACCCGGTAATTTCCCAGAACGAACTCCAAATACACATTTTCCGGGGTTGAGCTTCATGGAAAAATTCCGCAGACTGCGAAGGTCTCTGCTAGGTCGGAGTGAAGATCCTCGGTTTTACGAGATTTTACCAGTATATCATCAACGTAAGCTTCGCGTTCCTTCCCAATTGCGAATCCAAACAACGTTGTATAATGCACTAATATATAGCTCCGGCATTTTTTAATCCAAAAGGCATGGTCGTATTATAGTATGCTCCAAAGGGGGTGATAAACGCGGTGTTTATTTGATCTTCGACTCTTAGAGGTATTTGATGATACCCTGAGTAAGCATCAAGAAAACAAAGACGCTCGCAGCCAGCGGTCGAATCAACAACTTGGTCAATCCGAGGCGGCAGCGAAAGGGTCTTTGGGGCAAGCTTTGTTGAGATCGAGTATAATCGACACACATTCTTAATTCTTTAGTATTCTTTTTTGGTACAAGGACTTGATTGGCAAGCCAATCTGGATGATACACCTCCCTAATGAACTTAGCTGCTAATAACCTAGTTATTTCCTTCTTGATGGCCTCCTTGCGGTCTTGAGCAAACCTCCGGAGCTTCGTTTGGCGGCTTTGCATCGGGACGCACTAACGGTGCGTGCTCAATCTTCTCCCTAGGAACACCTGGCATGTCATCGAGGCTGCCATGCAAAGATATCCCTATTTTCCTGGAGGAAAAGAATGAGCGCGCTTTCCTATTTATCCCGCAAGTCAGCCCCTATATGGGTGACCTTGGAGGAGTCGACTCATTAAGCTGAATAGTCTTGGAAACTACTGCATCGGCTTTCAATTTCTCCTTTGCGACCTTCTTGATTGGAACTTCATCCTCCGGCCTTGCACTGTACTTCTAGAGCCTCGAGTTGCTTCTCCGATTTCTCGACGTTCATCCTCCGAATTGGCCCGAGAGGCCAACTCGGTGCTATGTACTTCACAAACATAAGCGGTCTTGATATCACCCCGGAATGACAAGACCCCATTTGGTCCTGGCATCATCGGCATTAAATACTGGTAATTCGGGATGGCCATAAACTTTGCCAAAGCCGGTCTTCCAAGTATCGCATGATACGCTGAATCAATGTCGGCTACCGGAAGATAATATTCTCCCTCCTGTAGTTCTCCTTTGTCCCAAAAGTCAGCGGCGAGAGAAATCTGCCCCAAAGGATAGCTGTTCCGCCCGGGTATTATACCATGAAACGGTGAAACACTGCGCTCCAAATCAGCTACGAGAGAGGCCAAGCTGCGGCGAGTTTTGGCAAACAAGATATCCGAGGCAACTTCCTCCATCAATGAAAGTCCTCTTCAATCGCACCTTGTGAACGATGGGGGCCGGGATGAGTGGATATTTACCGGCTTTTGGCAATACCTCGGGATGATCGGCCCTGCTTGAAGGTAATGGGCACCTCGGACCACCGTAGGTATTCGGGTGTGGCGGGAGCGACGACATTAACTTCTCGAAACGCTAACTTTTGCTTTTGCTTTGACTCGTATGCGTCCGGGCCTCCATAGATCATGTTCACCTCTCGAGCCGGTTCTTGAAAGCCTTCGTCATCCCCATTATCATCGTGCTCTTTATCCTTGCCCTTGTCGTCTCTCCGGTTCCTATGAAGCGGTCGGGGCACAACCTTTAAGGCAAGGCGAGCGAACGGCCTTAACAGGAAGCACTCCTTAGCTTTATGATTCCCATTATGAATCATGCAAGGGCCCTCTAGAAGTGTTTCGAACGACAATCGTTCTCTTGGACCTCTCTTAGGAGGTGCCGACCGATCTCCTCCATGAGGCCGGTCGACAGCTGCAACAAGGTGATCCGCCTTGCGCTTATTGTTGTTCTTGGATCCAGACTGGTTGCCTTGGTCATGCTTCGGTTCCTTCCCTTTGTTCCCGCGTAAATTGACCACGTTTGATTCACCGAGCAGCGTAATCATCTGCTATCTTGAAGCACTACGACGCCGTCATGGTAAGGTTTCGATTTCGCCTTCCAATCTTGTGAACTAATGCTTCACTTCGGACGCCGACTTGAAACGCCGCAATTACTTGCTGATCGGGAACATTGGGGATTAAGGCCTTCTTGTTGCGAAACGTTTGATGAAGTCCGTGAGAGTCTCGTCGGGCTTACGCTCGGCTGTTGAGGTCGAAGTAATTCCCGGCTTCTCACAAGTCGCTTGGAAGTTCTCTACGAACTTTTTGGTGAGGTCGCCCCGGGAAGAGATAGATCTCTCGGGTTGGTACTGCAACCACAAGCGTCCGGCCTGCTCCATGCACATGGGGAGGTAATTAGCTAGCACAAACGTATCTCCTCCTGCTGACCGGATGGCGGTGGTATACATGCGAAGCCACTCAGCGAGGAGGTGCTTTACCATCATACTTATCAATGGCCCCGGGCTTAAATCCCCTGGGGTATTTGCAAATGCGTAAATCTCGCGTGAAAGCGGGGATCACGGAGTACTCGTCATCTTCCGGACCGGTCCAGGACCGGTGAAGGGGATCGTCGACGAGGGTAATGCCCGTAGTTGCGATCTCTATCATCCATCCTAACGGTCGTTATTGGCCGGTTGTGCGGTCTGCGAAGGAGGAGGCGGAGGCGGAGGCGGAGGCGCCGCTTGGCGATCATTGTTGTCTCGTCGAGGCTCCCCATCTCTGTCTTGGTTGTCTCATCAAGGCTCCCCATCTCTGTCTCTATTGTCTCGTCCCCTTCGATCTCCGGTATCATGACGATCTCGTCTTGGCCGGTAATCCCGATGAGCATGTCGGTTGCCTTGTCCTCGTTGGTCATTGCGCGGAGGATTTCCACTAGGGGCGGCGCCGAAGCGGCTCTGTCCACGCCGAGGCGAATTAGTCACGTGCGGGCGAGGCGGGGCGAGATCCCGCGGACGATCATCCACATGACCGGTACGATGCCTCTCATCTTCTTCTTGTCTCCGGCGTTCTACCGTTCTCTCGCATGGCGGTCGATGAGGACGTTACGAGCGTCACGGTTGCCATTGAGTGGTACGCGCAAATCTTAGTCCGGAGCTCGTTCATGTGCCTCCGCGATCGGGGTGTGTCGAGGCCCAAGCCTTCCACTAGAAGAGGCTCCTTCGGACCGGGCTCTTGTAGGCCGCTCCGAGCGAGAACGCGAGCGGCTTGAAGATTCCGATCTGTCATGAACAAGTTGATTTGTTTGTAGAGCAGCCGCATCTACCAAATTCAAAGTGCGTTGCGACCGTGGTGTTGCATTGAAGACTTCTTCCGGTATTGTCTCAAGGATTTGCTTCACTCCCACAATATTGTGAACTAGCGACGTGAAGACCCGAGCGCCATTTAATTTCACTTCCATGGAGCTCAAATCCAAAGCTCTACAGACCGCTCCTTTCAATTTTCCCTTATTTTCCACTTCCCGCAATCTCTGCAGACCGCTCTTGAACACGGTGCACCGATCAGGTGCACCTAATTAGGTATAGCCCCGACTCTTGTATCATTTGAGGATCGCAAATAATGCAAGAGTCTTTCTGGATAGACTATGCTTTATTATTTTCCATTAAATCATATCCCTCTTGGCAATCTCTGCTAAGAGCACACTTTTAAGACCGGTCGAACCAGTCATACCGCATATCCTTTTAAGACCGCTTAAGTCGGTCTTATCTTTATCGTTTTTAGTAATTTTAACTAAGAAGCAAAATTCTGGTTGATCGGACCAGTTTTATTCCCAGATTCTCACATCTACTTGAGTCTCCAAGGCCTATAATCAGCCGGATGATTAACACCCATAGCCTAAGACATCCATTAACATTGAGTTAGGTAAGATGTTACTCTTTCATACTTGCTAAATTATGAAATTTAGCATTACATTAATCCGGATCTGAAAAATTCATATTTCGAGACCACTTTTCTATTCACGAGAAAATTTCTTATGACCGTAATAATCACTATGACTTCTCCTTATGGCCGTTAGGTCATAATTTGCGCAAATTAACAGCAAATCTTTAATGTCCTTATGGCCGTTAGGTCATAATTGCACGATCACGACATAAGTCATTTAATGCCAAATTCACTGGGCCGTAAAAAACAGCCCAATAACTTTTCAGCCCCGAGCCCAGCTCGGGTGCTTATAAAAGGAATCGAAGGGTCGACCTAGGTGAAACCCATTCCCGAAACTCCATACGCGCCCGCCATACACCCTTGTTCTTCGGACATCACGATCATTGTCCTTCCTTTCCGCACAAACCAATCTCGGATTTCCTTTTTTCATCTCTTAAGATGGGCAAAAAGAAATCTGCGGCCAACCCTGCGTCTTCCTCTTCCGTTCCCCGCGACCGGCTCCCATTCGGTGTTCAAGATCCGGGTAGCGGTAAAGTCACCGAGGCATCGCTCAATGAAGCGGTTCGTGATGGATATCTTCCCCCTCGGCCGATTCTCGAACCGGAGTGTCCCTACCCCTGGCTAAATCCCATGGGGAATAGACGACTCTCGGCAGTTTGTTTTCAAGTCTTTTTTCCTTCGTGGCCTTGATCTTCCTTGCTGCTCCTTTTTTAGGGGGCTTCTCTTCTTTTACGGATGGGAGTTAGTAAATCTAAACCCTAATTCCATCCTTTAGATCGCTTTCTTCATCCATCTTTGCAAAGCTTTCCTTAGAGTCCTCCCCCATTTCAAGTTGTTTCAATATCTTTTTCAAATCCGCCCACTTCCCTCATCGGACCGTCGGGCTGCGATAGGTGGGGTAGGAATTCAATGCTCGGAGTGCGGATGAATACTTCTCCCTTTCTCCGAACAAAAGCATAGCCTTTTGGAAAAACGGGTGGTTCTTCCGTGACAATCCCCAGCTCGCACTCCCTCCTTTTAGCGCCAAGGTAGCCAAAAATTTTCGTACCCCGGATAGCAGGGGAGAAACTCAAGGAAGATGAAGAAATCCTCGCTCTCTTGGCTTGTATTAAGTATCTAAAAGAAGTCAAAGGCGTCACCTCCGAGGCAGTTTTTGGAGCTTCATCGTGCGAGGAGTCCAGCCGCTGAAAAAGCAAGAACATCCGAGCATGGTGCTTCATTGAAGACGTGGCCATTCCACTGGACGAAACTCCTCTCCCTAATGTAGAGCGGTTGGAAACCCGCCTCAAGCAAATGCTCCAACCAAAGCCGGACCTATGAGGATGCCATAGAGTGAGTCTTGTCGTATACTTGCCTTATGGGTATACGAGATGATAAAGGAATGGATGCGCAAAGACACAGTAACAAATTAATGAAGATAAAGGTGATGGAGATAGCTAATAGATCGGTTCCTAACCGGTCCGGAATGACAGAGGACTCCATATACCGGTGTGGAGATGAGGCGGGTATCATGACCGGCGTATGACAACGTGAGAAGCAAGTTAAGGAATAATTTGTAGTCTCGTTAGGACTCTAAATCAATAAAGAAAGTTAGAGACAAAACTCCCATATATGTAATCCGTGTAATCGACTAGGACTCGCATGTAACCCTAGCTTCCCCGGATATATAAGGCGGAGCGAGGACCCCCCCGAAAACTCTGCGAGATCTTGCAATTAGCAATCCGCTAAAGGCAATACATAACATACAGGACGTAGGGTATTACTCTCAATTCGAGGGGCTCGAACTCGTCTAAAATCTCGCTTTCCGTGTGTTTCATGTGTTGCACCATCGAATTCCACGCTCGTGAGGGACCGGGTAGTACTAGTGCCGAGTTTAAGACTCAACATTTGGCGAGCCAGGAAGGGGTCCCGGCGAGTTTCCGGTGAGTTCGATGGCCTCTTCGCTCGTCGTCGACTTCGTGCCCGGCTTCAAGATCCGCTTCGGGTCTCTCGACTTTGAAGCCGATTCCACCGAAAAGTTACGTTCGACGAATCCGACTTGTAGTCGGGCCACAACTTCTTTAGCGCGATCACCTGCTACGGTTGACGCCTCTTGTCCGAAACCTTGCGGATCCGATGCAGCTTTAGCGCGAATCATCGGATCGCTCATGCCCCGAACCGGTACCCGATCCGTAACGCTCAGCAGTTCTCCCGGTCTTGATAAAAGACTTCGAGGAAGGATCTCTAGCCTTCTTCCAAGTGTTCATGACGGGTCCAATCCTTCAAGAACTTACTCCCGAGGAAGCAGCTGCTGAAGAAGCTAGGATGGCGAGAGACGAATCCGATCGCCGTCGCCGCGAAACAGACGAAGCGGACGGAGATGAACAGCCTCCACAACCTTCAGCCGCGAATCATCGCGTAAACGTCGTTGGTACTAGTCGGGCCGGAGGAAGCGTTCTCGCGACCGCTCCCCCACCACGGGTCCGCTCGCTGGAGCAGCCTGGAGACTCGGAAGAAGCGTCCCCAGGATACAACAGCCGACGTGGATGCCGCAGCGGAAGGCGCCATTGTTCTTCAAGCGAGCTTTGGACTTGAGGTCCATGGAAGTGGAATTAAACGGTGCTCGGGTTTTCACGTCGCCGATCCACAACATTATGGGAGTGAAACAAATCCTTGAGACAATACCGGAAGAAGTCTTCAATGCAATGCCAGGGCTGCAACGCGCTTTGAATTTAGTAGACGCGGCTGCTCTACAAACAAATCAACTCGTTCACGACGGATCGGAATCTTCCGGTCGCTCGCGTTCTCGTTCGGAGCGGCCGGCGAGAGCTCGGTCCGAAGGAGCTTCTTCGGCGGAAGGCTTGGGCCTCGACACACCCCTATCGCGGACGAACATGAACGAGCTCCAGCACCAAGATTTACGCGTACCGCTCAATGGCAATCATGATGCTCGTAATGTCCTAATAGATCGCCATGTAGAGAGGACGGAAGAGCGCCGGAGACAAGAAGAAGATGAGAGGCGCCGGACCGGTCACGTAGATGATCGACCGCGGGATCTTGCCCCGCCTCGGCCGCATGTAACTAATTCGCCACGGCGTGGACCGGCTGCTTCGGCGCTGCCCCCGGTGGAAATCCTCCGCGCAATGATCAACGAGGGCACGACAACCGACATGTTCAACGGGATGACCGTCCAAGAAGAGTTGATCGTCGTGATACTAGAGATCGAAGAGGACGAGACAACCGAGACAGGAACGGGGAACCTCGACCAGGTGACAATGATCGCCAAGCGGCGCCTCCGTCTCCGCCTTCGCCTCCTCGCTCACGGCCCGCAGAGCCGGTGAACAACGATCGCCGGGACGGTTCGGGGATCGGATACCAAGATGATCGCTACTATGACTACTCGGACGATGATAGGGATCGTAACTATCGCCATCTCCCCGGTCGACGATCCCCTTCACCGGTCCGGACCGGTCTAGAGGATGATGAGTACTCCGTGATCCCTGCGTTCACGCGGGATTTACGCATTTGTAAATACCCCGGGGATTCAAGCCTAGGGCCATTGATAAGTATGATGGCAAAGCGCCTCCCGCCGAGTGGCTCCGTATGTATACTACCGCCATCCGATCAACAGGAGGAGATACTTTTGTGCAAGCCAACTATCTCCCCATGTGCATGGAACAGCCGGACGCCTGTGGTTGCAGTCCTTACCCGAGAGGTCTATCTCTTCTTGGGGGGATCTCACTAAAAAGTTCGTGGAGAATTTTCGGGTGACTTGTGAGAAACCAGGGAACTACTTCGACCTCAACAGTCGAGGCGGAAGCCCGACGAGACTCTTGCGGACTTCATCGAGCGCTTCGCAGCAAGAAGGCCTCAATCCCCAATGTTCCCGATCAGCAGGTAATTGCGGCGTTTCAAGTCGGCGTCCGGAGTGAAGCATTAGTTCACAAGATTGGAAGACGTAATCGGAACCTTACCATGACGGCGTCGAGTGCTTCAAGATAGCAGATGACTATGCTGTCGGTGAATCAAACGTGGTCAATTTGCGCGGGAACAAAGGGAAGGAGCCGAAGCACGACCAAGGCAACCGATCTGGATCCAAGAATAACAATAAGCGCAAGGCTGATCACCTTGTTGCAGCTGTCGACCGGTCTCATGGAGGAGATCGACCACCACCTCCTAAGAGAGGTCCAAGAGAACGGCTTTCGTTCGAAACACTTCGGAGGCCCCTTGCATGATTCATAATGGGAATCATAAAGCTAAGGAGTGCTTCCTGTTAAGGTCGTTTGCTCAATTCGCCTTAAAGGTAGCACCCCGGTCCGGTCATAGGAACCAGAGAGATGACAAAGGCAAGGACAAAGAACGTGATGATACTGAAGATGACGAAGGTTTTTAGGAACCAGCTCGGGAAGTGAACATGATTCATGGAGGCCCCGATGCGTACGAGTCAAAGCGGAGCAGAAGTTGGCGCTTCGGGAGGTCAACGCTATTGCTCCCGCCACGCCCGAATACCTACGGTGGTCCGAGGTGCCGATCACGTTCGGTAGGGCTGATCATCCCGAGGTATCGCCAAAAGCCGGTAGATACCCGCTCATCCCGGCCCCCATCGTTCACAAGGTGCGATTGAAGAGAACTTTCATTGATGGAGGAAGTTGCTTGGATATCCTGTTTGCTAAGACTCGCGCGAGCTTGGCCTCTCCGTAGCTGACCTGGATCGCAGCTTTTCGTCATTTCATGGTATAATACCCGGTCGAAACAACTATCCTTTGGTGCAGATTTCTCTGTCGGTGACCTTCGGGACTAAGGAGAACTATAGGAAGGAGAATATTATCTTCCAAGTAGCCGACATTGATTCAAGCATATCACGCGATACTTACAACGTTGCTTGGATTCGCAATTGGGAAGGAATGCGAAGCTTATGTTGATGATAATTGGTAAAATCCCGAAAACCGAGGATCTTCTCTCGACCTGGCAGAGACCTTCGATAATCTGCGGAATTTTTCCATGAAGCTTAATCCGGGAAAGTGTGTGTTTGGAGTTCGTTCCGGAAAATTATCGGGATACCCGGTGTCATGGCGAGGCATTGAAGCTAACCTAGAAAAAATCCAGACGATTATCGACATGAAACCCCGAGTTGTTTGAAGGATGTCGAGAAGTTGACGGGTAGTATGGCTGCTCTTAGCCGTTTTATCTCAAGACTCGGGAGTTCGTGGACTTTCGTTCTTCAAGTTGCTTAAAAACAAGATAAGTTTGAGTGGACAAACGAGGCACTGAGCCGCGCTTGATCAGCTCAAGGAATACCTTAGCAATCCTCCGGTATTGGTACCTCCGGAGCCGGATGAGACTATTCAGTTGTATATTTCCACGACAACCCATGTGTCGAGCACAGATCGGCGGTCGACCGGAAGGAAGAAGGACATCCGCAATTGGTACAACGTCCGGTATATTTTGTAAATGAAGTCCTTACTGAATCACGGATGCGATATCTCCGATTACGTGAGTTAATATATCCCGTAGTGATAACCTCTCGCAAGCTGAAACATTATTTCCAAGCGCATCCCATTGAAGTTAAGACCGGGTTCGCCATTGGGGATCTTGTGCGAAACCGAGAGGCGATGGGCCAGGTTGCTAAGTGGGCTATAGAACTTGGCCAATATGAGATTACGTTTTATTCGCGGACCGCTACCAAGGGGCAGGCTTTAGCTGATTTGATAACAGAGTGGTTGGAGACGCAAATCCCACAGGGGGTCCGGACGTTGGAGTATTGGGAGATGTTCTTTGATCGGTCCCTGCAGCTTTCAGGTGCGGGGGCTAGGGTCGTGCTTCTCACCCCGCAAAAAGAACCACTCGGATATGTCTTACAAATGCATTTCAAAGCTTCGAACAATACCGCGGAGTATTAAGCTTTGCTTCATGGGCTTCGGGTAGCTGTTTCGTTAGGAGTTAGACGGCTAGACATATATGGTGATTCAATGCTGGTAATAAGTCAAGTTAACAAGGTGTGGGATGCTCATGATGATCATATGATCGCTTATCGATAAGAGGTTAAGAAACTTGAAGACAAATTTGATGGTCTGCGATTTTCTCATATACTGCGCGGAAACAATTCTCGCTGCGGATGAGTTAGCCAAACCGGGGTCCTCAAGACAGGCGGTTCCACCCGGGGTCTTCCTTCAAGTATTGGATAAGCCATCCATAAAAATGGAGCGTAAGGCTACTATTACAGAAATCGTAGATGAAGCGGTCTTGGAGGACCAGAGCGGAGAAAGTAGTCTCGAAGGACCGATCGAGGAAGCGGTCTTACCGGATAAGACAGAGAATGTAATCAACGTTGGAGATAGTCGGCCACTTGACGTTATGATTATTGATTCCGATTGGCGTACCCCATACCTTGACTATCAGCGGTCCGGTAAAACCCCGGAAGATAAAGTGGAGAAGCAAAGATTAGAGGTTCGAGCACGTAGTTATTTAATTCTCGAAGGAGAGTTATATAGGCGTGGAGTTAATATTCGATGAAATGTGTATCGGTTTCGATGGCATTCAATTGCTTGAAGACGTGAACAGGGGAATTTGTGGCAATCATGCCTCTTCGAAGACACTCGTTGGGAAGGTGTTTAGGCAAGGATTTTACCGGCTTGACAGACAACGGACAATGCGCACGAGTGTAGTTAAGAATTGTCGGGGATGTCAATTTTTCGTCAGACAGACCCCATGCTCCAGCTCACGAGTTGCGGTTAATTCCGATGACTTGGCCTTTTTCTACTTGGGGGTTGGATATTGTCGGACCATTTAAAAGGGCGCCGGGAGGATTCACGCATATTTTTGTGGCAGTAGATAAGTTCTCTAAGTGGATTGAGGCTGAAGTCGTTACCAATACGACTACAGCCCGAGCGATCAAGTTTTTGCGAGAACATCTTCGTGCGCTTTGGAGTCCCGCACAGTACCATTATTGATAATGGGCCTCGGTTCACCTCGAGTTTTTTTAAGGATTATGCTGATATTTTGGGCATTAAGATACAATATACGTCGGTGTCACACGCGCAAAGCAATGGACAGGTGGAACGAGCTAATGGCATGATTTTGACCGGTCTTAAACCTAGAATTTTTTATCGTTTGAAGTCGTACGCAGGAAAGTGGGTCAAGGAATTACCCTGGGTGCTTTGGGGATTACGCACTAATGTTAGTAGGGCTACGGACAATCCCCTTTCTCTCTGGTATATGGATCTGAAGCCATGCTACCTACGGAAGTGAATATGGTGTCAGCTCGGGTACAATATTACGATGAAGAGAAGAGATCAGCGCCAGATTGAGCTGATTGCTGCGGAAGAATTGAGGGATCAAGCTTTGATTCAAGCAGCCAAATATCATCGAGGATTGCGTCGTTATCATGATCGCAATGTTCGCACACGAGAGTTCCAAGTAGGAGACTTGGTTCTTCGGAAGATTCGATCCAACAAGAATAGGCATAAGTTGTCACCGATCCGGGAGGGACCTTTTTCGGTTAAATCGGTCTCTAGACCGGGGCTTATAGGCTTATGACCTTGGAGGAAGAAGAAATTCCAAATTCCTGGAACATTTAACGACTTCGTCGTTTTCATACTTAAAAGTACTTCTTGTAATTTTTCTTTTTCATATTATAATAAAGTAATTTCATACTAATGTGAATGTGTTTGCTTTTTTGTGTCTCAATATTTTAATTTTGAATTAAATTATTGAGCCAGGGGGCTACTATGTTAAGAGCAGTCTATGATATTGTGCTATTCTTGAATAATAAGACCAGTCATTTAGTCGAAGACTCGTTGTGTTGAGAGCGGTCTGTTTTTCAGACTTAAGACTGGTATATTCAGGAAAGGAAATTGTGTAGTATTTTCTTTATGAATGCTCGACTGGTAGGCTGCTGTATTTAGAGCAATCTGTGAAATCTTAGATCTTACAACCTAGCTGTCACACCCCTATCCCGAAAGATAGTTAAGTGTGGTACGGATCGCCTTGGGAGATGATTGACGAAGCAACCATACATAGCATCACATTAACAAACATACACGATTTGCAAGGTTACATAATTAAGTCTTGATTACAACATAGAGTTCGAATAAAAGATACATTAGGTTCGAAATTAAGTCTTACATAGCCATGATCTTTGTTCGAAATTAAAGTGCGGAAGCGAAATACATAACTCGACGATACATAGATAACTTAAAGGAACCATGCCGGCCTAGGCCATGGCTCACTCATCATGGGTCGGAGAGCTAGGGACCCATTCAATGGTCCACTCTTTGGGCTCTTCTCCATCCCAAACCACCTTACCACAACAATCACAAAACCCGGCTTGCGGGAAACCCGTAAATCAACATGTAGTGGCAAAGCCCGAGTATCTAACATACTCCGCAAGTCTTACCCGTCAACTTGGTCATCTAAGACCGACTCCTAGATGCATGGGCTTGACCGGTTTAACTTGGCCTTTTTGCATAAATAGCACCTATGCTAATTAGGTTGGCAATTTTATTACTTAGCCAAATTAATAGGGTTGTTGCATAAAAGAAATTTTAGTGAGCATGATAACAATACAAGAGTTTGCAATACAATTTAATATCAATATAAAATAGCAAGCTATTCAATCTCTTTCCATTACTACACATTGCGAACTGCTCGAATCAAGTGGTACTCATTAACCGAGAGGAAACGGCGATAATTATCGAATTATTAATCCTGCAGGAAAGAACCCAAATGCACGACATACGCATCATTTAAGAACACGTATGGCCACCGTTCGCGAGTTCATCATAAAGTAAAACACGGGGCCACCGACCCCGAGTACACGTCCCCTTGCGACCGTTCAACAACGCGCCCAAGGCTTAACCCATGTACTCTCCAACGGTCCTCAACCCGTGCAACCACCGTGCCAAACACATCACCTCCGGGTCGGTGAGATATCCGGCTCACTTTACAACTTACAAGCTACATAGGTTTACCAATCCCCATAAGAAAGGTATGCAAGTGGTACACAACTCAAACTTGTTCGCGGAGCCACAATGGGGTGTTCTCAGTTTTAACCAAATTCATCATGTTCACATTTAGTCATAAGCCATGAGTGAGATCCCCAATTCTATCGTTGACTCCAAAAACATAGCATAGCACTTCTAACGAGGATATGACACATAATCGACATAGGACATATAGGAATTTATGCACGTGGATTTCCAATCAACGCCTAAACTTAAATGCACATTCATCATCCTTAATATAGTGATAAAAGAAAGACATTTCAAATAATAGGAATGCACCGGGGCTTGCCTTGAGAGTGATTGAAGTTAGCACTAGCCTCACAAGCGTTGAGCGTGGCAACCGTCTCTTCCGGTGGAATCAATTCGACGTCGTCACCTATAAGATGAAATGCAATGCATAAGTGACATGAATACAAGGTCGATGATGACGGTGATGCAATGTGTGCTGTTTTTGTAAAGATTCATATGAGTATGTAATTCAAAAGTTTTGTTTGCTCAAACCCTAACAATCATCACATGCCTCTTGTTTTCTTTTACGGGACCCAATTTACATGAACAAGCATAACCATACTAATATAATGGGTAATGACTTGGTGGCATAGACATGAGTGCTGTGGTTAGTGTAGATTTGGCACTAATATCTTAGCAAGTTTCCATAGTACAAAACGAAGAAATCTAGGCTTATGTATTTTAACATCACATGCGATGACGATTTCCTTTTGAAATAGGAATTCGATTTCAAAATTCATACATACGTGAAATACATGAAACCTTTTGACTAAACCTGCCATGAGGTGCTAAAGGACATAATGAACAGTGTAAATTACATAAACATGCATGAACATGATTTTTAGTGACATAAAACTATTTATGCTTGTGCTGAAAATGACTTTGTAGAAATTTAGATCTAGGGTTTGCAAAAATCATTACTTAACATGCTCAAAATTCAACATGCGATTTTCTACATATGCACAGTACCAAAAGGAAATTAATTACCAAGTTTCATGCAAAAAGAATTTATACAGATTTAATTAAAAATTAAATACAGAGAATGCAAGAAATGCAATAACTTGAAAAATATGAAATGAAATGCAGATCTTCTAGTGCAAAAAATTCATGTGTGTCTGGGTGAAGACTTTGCCAAGTGGCATTTAATTTGGATTTATATTTTTAAAGTTATGGCTTAGTTAAGTTTTCAGGGGTTGACTTTTGTCATTTTTGTAAAAATGTGAAAATGACCAGATCTGCCGAGTTCATGTTACTTTTATGAAAGTACACGTCTTCTAGTTTCCAAAACATTTTAGTTTGAAATTTTTGGATGATTCAAACGCGAGATATGGATTTTTCAAACTTGAATGAAGTTCGGGTGTATTTACGAGAATGCCACCGGCAGTTTTTCAAACAGAGGCGGCGCGCGGGCTTCGGCGGACGGTGGCCGGCGCCGGCGAGCTCGCTCACGGCGGCGCTGCGCTGGAGCTCATGCTCCGGCCTTTGGGGAAAATGATGCGCGTGGTGCGGGGAACACGCGCGTGGCGACGAGGGCCCGTGCGACGGCCGGAACGCCGGCGACACGGTGCGGCGGCGGGGCAGCACTTCGGCGGCGTCGCGCGCCGCGCACGGAGGACGAGAGGAGGTGCGATCTTGGGCAAAATCTCCGCCTCACCTTGGGGAACGACGGCGTCGGCGTGGGTGGAGATGAAAGGGACCGGAGGTGGGGGCTCGACGGAGACCCGCGGTGGCGACGGCGGCGGCGGCTCGATTTTCTCCCAAATTCGCGGTCGCGGCTGCACGAGAGAGAGCCGGAGAGGGAGGGGGTTAGTAGGGTGCCTGCGCACACGTTTGGGAGGAGGGTGGAGCCTTGCCTAGACGGGGGAGCTTGCGGCGGCGACAATGGCGGCGGCGGTCCAACCCCGGGCTCGGCGCGCGTGGAGAGGAGGGGGGCACCGGTGCGATGAGATGGGGAGCTTGGCAGGGTTGTGGCGAGACCGTTTGCGTCGCAGAGGGGGCATTCGGCTTTGTTTAGGGGTGACGGCAGGGGAGGCGCAGGCGGGTCGGGCGGCGCCATTACTCCGGTGTCCGCTCGATTGGGCGCCGGGTACAGGTGGTTGGGGAGACGTGTTGGGGCGTGGGGAATGACGGGACGGGGCGGGAGCAGACGCGCGCGTGCCGGGGCAGGCGCGGGAGGTGGCGGACCGGCGGGCGCGGCCGCCATTGCCCGGCGGTCCCCGTAGCTCGAGGTCAAATTTTGAAGTTTGAATCTGTCGTTCAGAAATTTGGATAAAATTCATAGTTCTGTTGCTCCAAAAATAAAACAAAAAATATGGGGAGATTCAGGATGATGTGCTCTAATTTTCATCTTAAAGTTTGAAGTTCTAAACTTGCTTCCAAAAATTCTTACAAAATTCACAAGTAACAGCATTTCAGATTTGAATTTGAATTTTTGGGCATTCAAAACTTTGTTCAAAAATTTTGTAAAAATATTGTAAATTCATCTTTTTACATGAGCAATCCAATGGTGCAAAAATCTAGGGGTGGTGTCTTTATAATTTTTGCATTTCCTTTAGGGGTGGTTAGGGTTAGGGTTTAGTTTAGGTTTTCTCCCCTTTTCTCTTTTTATTTTCTTCTTCTTTTCTTTTTCCTGGTTGGGTGATTAACCTTAGTACTTGATTAGGGATGTGATTAGGGTAGTGATCACGTGATTAGCCTTAAGCGTGACATGGGATGTCACACTAGCCTTTTTCCTATGTTACATGATCTTGTTAAAGTAAGCTCTAACTATGAATTGTGATCTCGTGCTGATTAGAGCCGGAATTTGATCATAGTTATTTTTAGCTGAAATAACCATCATGGCTTAGGCAAAGAAGTTAGTAAGTACGATGGTGACATTTTGAAACCAGTATTCATAAGGAAAAGAAGAAGATATTGAAACTTCACTATCATCAAAATAACATAACACTACAAGAAAAATGGCCTCTAGGTACGTTTATATTGCTACGTTTTTGTAAGCGTGCCTACATAAGTAGCTAGACACACTTTTTGACACGATTTTGAGAATGTGTCAACATGACATGCTCTTAGAGACGCTTTAACGTAAATAAAACCATAAACACGTTTTTTGACATACTTTGTAAAACATCACAAAGTGTTACGATTTTAGACACGCTTTGAACCATCGAGTATCCAACGTAAAGACGTTTGTTGACATGTTTTAGAGGGAATCTCAAAATGATATGGGATTGAGAGATGCTTTAATCGTATCCCACGACATCGGACACATTTGCTAACACGTTATTGAAATCGTATAAAAAGTGAGATGATATTAGACACGTTTTTATCGTATCTACCCTCGTTTAGAGACATTTTTGACATGCTATTGAAAATCCTAGAGACGTTAATGCACTAAGAGAACATGCATATAAAACAATATATGGTCAAAGAATGTCAACTTTGTTTCCTAGGTGAGTTGGTTAGATGAGCTTGTAGAAAATGACGAAGTCGCAGGTTCAATTCCTACTAATTGCATGAATAAGTCAATCGTTTAGAACAAGTTTTACAAGAATATTTTTTTGATGCATTGTATACAATGTGTCTATATTGATAGAAACACAGTCTAAACGTATCAATAAAATCGTGTCTAAGATTATTAACATGTCACAAAACGTGTCTACTATAATACATACAACGCATTCGTGAAAACGTATCTATAAACATATCTATGCTTTATACCATCTCTATTAAACGTCTTATACTTCAATAGACATGTTTTCAAAAATCATATTTACCAAGCTTTGACACGGCACGTTCGGAGACGCCTCGGACACGATTTATGAAGACGTCTCTATTTTTTGATTGAGATAAAATAAACGTATCTAGACCTTAAATAAAGCGTGTCTACAGGGGGTGTTTTCTAGTAGTGTAAGTAGCATGATGATCAAAATGTTTGATTACAACAATAAGCTGACCCTAAGACAAAATCTACTAAGCAGGACCGCTAGAAGTACCGGTATCACCAGTCTTAGGATTTTCGACTAATCTATCGTCCAGCGTTTCTTCAGAATCGGAAGAAGATAGTGGTAAATCAGCATCTAGATCTTTAAATGCATCTTCTATCGTCCGCTTAGCGGCGGCTGCTGTATCCCGAGCATCTTGATCCAGAGCAAAGGCCTCCGGCACTACATTCGGAGGAACACCCGTTGGATCAAGAGGAACATCCTCTATCAATTCCGAAACAAGTACCAATGAGTGAATTGATCTTCGATGAGTGTCCGGGTGGGCGCCATCCTTGATGAAGTTGAAATCACAATCCGAGACCGGAGTCCAAGATTGGATTATAGCGGCTATATGGCCTCCTCCCGCAGCAGCAACCATCTTGGAATGCCCTTTAATTCTTCCGGGGAAGGCCTAAATAGCAGTCTCGAGATCTACTTCATTAGGATCAATAGTCTAGCCGCCATTCGGATACTCCAAGCATTCGCACCGTACCTGCAGCAAGTTCCGAAGAAGGCAAAAATATAAGAAAAGATTATCACCGACCGGTATTTTAGAGGAGTTTCATAAGTAGAAATAAGGAAGAAAGAACTTACGTCCGTGCTCGATTTCCGCAGCTCCGAATCTGCCTTTGATGTTAATGTTGGATTCCCTCGACTTGGTGTCAACTTTTATTAGACGCTGGATCTCGCGTTCTTTTGCTTTGAGAGCAAGGTAGGCAGATTCGTGGGCAGTCCTCGCAGCGCTTTCTTTGTCTCGCTTGCTCTGTTTTGGCTGCCTCTAGGGCTTCAGCTAATTCGGCCTTCAGAGCGAGCATTATCGCCTTCTAGCATCTTGTTGGAGCGTAGTGTTTGCGCCAGGATGTTATCTTTGGCGGTAAATTCAGCTTCCAGTTCTCCAATTCGAGCTGCTTGCTGTTCTTCAACTCGAGAGCCTTCCTGAAGAGCTTGTTCCCGAGCAATTGCCTTCTCGTAAAGGATTTCCCCGCCTCCTTATGAGCGGCAACGAGATTTTCAAGTGTCTGAAGATGGCAAGTAAGACCGGTCGTAAAGAGACAGAGGAGGAGAAAAATATGAGATGTACGAATAAAGCTAAGAGTATTACTTTGAATTTCTTTGCGGAGTTTGATGATCTCTTGCCGACGCTCCTCCATTAGTCGGTGGGTGTTCATCGAGTTGGCTTCCCTCTTCGAGCAGGTCGGTTTCCTTGGATTTCGGATCGGCGGTCCGAGATTCAAGTTTAACCAACCGCTCTTGATTGGTGCATAGCTCTTCCTCCGGACGAGCAATTATTGCATTTTTGGCTTCGAAGTTTTTCGAAGAACCTAAAAGGAAGAAGAAGTAAGAGATTAAATTATTAAAAAGAAAATTGCTTGAAGGAATCATTGAAGAAGCAGGATGTACCGGCCGGACTCGGAGAAGTTCTTCGTAGCTTCTTCCTCTTGGAGGGCGTCCCATTGAGCCGTTGCGGTGAACTTTCTAGCTCCACCGGAGCTGTCCACCTCCACATCTTCGATTACCATTTTGGTCGGTCCGGTGTAACATCCCTCCGGGACACCCAGGAATCGGTACAGAGGGACACTCGACGAAGCGAGTTACAACAGAACATCATGTCATACAAGCCGTAATATATACATCATGGTATAATACAACCAGGTTTTCGAAATACAAACATTCGCACAGCAGAAAATAAACATTATTGAAGTTTAACACCCTACGAGTATTGCAGCGGAAACTTGTACTTTTATACAACAAAAACCCATCACCGATCAACGTGATGTACTCGAGCCCGTCGTACACCACGGTCCTTCCTCTTCACGGCGTGGGAATACGTTCCCATTGGAGGGAACCTCCCTCCGGACACTCGCTCTTCTTCCGGAAGCTACCATATAAGTCGTGATAGTACGACTCATTCCCTGAAAGATAACGAACAAACCCCGAGTATTCTAATACTCAGCAAGACCGACCCGTCAAAATGGCACGCTAAGGCCGACGCGTAGTATGCAAAGGCTTTCCGGCTGTGGGGTTTACTCCTTTGCGAAAACAGCATTAAAGGGTGGATCCTTACTTTCAATATTTTAGCTCAACATTAAGTTCATTAACCTTGGTGTTTGCAGCCTATCGCTATTGCAATCAAGTTTTCGACCAAGATCAAAGTAGATCATTATTCCTTTCATCTCTCGTCCTCATCTTTCATATTGTTTACTACGATGTGACGAGCTAAACAAGCGGTACTCATTACTGCGAGGGACAACGATTCGAATCGATTTTTATACCAGCTGGCAAAACCCGACTACACGACGTATATGCACCACACCGATCGTATACGACAACTTTTCCCTCTAGCACCCGACGAAGACTAGCCATTTCCAACTCCCCGGGAGTATAGCGACTCCACGACATCCTTCGTGGTCGACCCATCTCCCTCCCGTGAGACTAACCTCTCACTAACAGCCGGTAAAGAGAGCCGGCTACGCTACATCTCTCGGGGCGGTAGGGTACATCACCTTGTCGGGCCCATGATACCAAGCATGTAGTACGGTACGTTCAAACTTGTTTAACTAAGCCGACAATGGTACGATCCTTGACCGACTCGGACGGGGCTACCACCTTGCAAGACCTCATCTCCGTCTTGCCCTTTCTCCTACGGGGCCCGTCCGGTCTCAACTTCATTAACACCCTCTTCATCTTAGTGTCAACACACTAACCCTTAAAGCCTCCATGCTTTAAAATTCCCTAAAACCTCTACTCGTTACGACTATGAATTAAACCTAGCTTCTATTGAGCTACCTGTACCAAGTATAGTGTAAACAAACGGAAACCTATCATAATGCAACTAGGTATCAATCATTCCCTAACACCTAATGCACAGACATAACTTAACTATGTGATAAGATAAAATATTTGAAAACATAGGTAGGATGCACCGGAGCTTGCCTTGATACGAGTCGGGGTTAGCTTCCTCGGCGTGTGGGTCGACTTCGAGATTCCCTTCGCCTACCTCGACCTCGGGTGAAACCTCGATCACCTCAAAACCTAGGTCGACCAACAATGCGTCGCGAATCACAATCATGCATGCATGAATGAACATGATATAATTATGCAAAGGTTTCATTAAATTATGTTCACCATCTAATAATTAATGATTAACTATGTTCAGTAATTAACAATTTATACTTAACAATTAATAATTCATCATATTTGTTAATTTAACAATTTATAATTAAGCATGTTTGTTAATCAATAATTAACAATTGATTATGCTTATTAAGTAATGCTTAATCATGGTTATTAATTATTAATGAATCATGTTCCTTAATTAATAATTAATATGTTCATTGGTTACTAATTACTTAGGTTTAGTAATTAATAATTTAATCCTGTTTATTAAACAATAAATAATCATTACTCAAATGACATGTGATAATAGGATAATAATTTGGAATCACATGAAATGATAATGTTTAAGTTTAATTTTGGAAAAAATAATTTTCATAATTACTTTCGTCTGCAGATATCTCCTTCAATTAATCAAATTATTTTCCTTCATTAAACATTTAATTAGCATAAAATAATAACTTTTCTTTAACCAAAGAATGTGATTAATTACTATCTATGAAATAGATATGCTCAAAATAAATATTTTATTTCATAAACAGATAGATCTTATTTTTTTGAGTCTAACAAAATTGGTTTCGTATTTTTCCGATTTTTATTTAATTTTATACGAATTTTCGAAATTTTAAAACTATTCCGGGCCACACACGGGGCCACAGTGGTGGCCACACGATCCCCAGGTGGCCACACGCGATTCCGTGCGTGTAGCCCGCGGGGTGGCGCCACCGCGGCAGCCATGGCACGGCGGTGCGGCCACCGGAGTTGGCCGTCGATGCCCCCAAAGCTTACCGCGAAACTACGGAACTACTCTACGGTTCATGGCGAAACACGACGGTGCGTAAGCGCTTCCCCGAGCCCAACCCTAGACACGCCGGCGGCGAGGTGGAACCATGGCGGCGCTCCGGCATGGTGGAGAGCTCGCCCGAGCACCCAAAAATTTAGGGAAAAATGGATGATGAGCTCCCACGGAGCATGAGCAAGCTCGATATGGAGGCCTACGAACTTGAGCACGACCGGAAAGTAGTGCTCACCGTGGGTGACGCGGACGACGGTGGTCGGACGTGGAGAAGAACGACGATTGCTCGGCTCTCGTGGAACAAAATCGATGATGAGTGACTAGGAACAGAGAGCAACGAGTTGCGCCCCAGCAAGAACAAGAAAATGGACGAACGGCTCACCGGAGGGGGCGAATTTGAAACCACGGTGACGGACGACGGTGAGCTCCCGAAGAAGAAGAACGGCCTCGCCTAGACGGAGTAGGGCGTCTCGATTCAATTGAAGGGTTTGAGAAGCTCCAAGGGGTTGCCGCGGAGCTCGCGGTGGCATTGGCTCGGACGAGGAGTGGCCGGAGCGGCCCGGCGGCGTCGTTCCGCAGACGGCGGTGGTGGCGGTAAGGTGTGGAGAGAAATGGGAGAGAGGAAGAGAGAAGAGAGGGCCGGCAGGGTCTTTATCCTCGCCGCAGGCGGCAACGGAGCAAGCGACTGCGTGGCTCCAAGCTCGCTGCGTGGCCGGGGTGGCGTGGCGGCCGGCCGGGAGGCGGTGCGGCTGTGGCGGCGCCGAGCGCGGGAGAGAGAGGAGAGAAGGAAGAGAGGCTGGCTCGTAGGCCAGGCCCGGTAATTTTGCAAAAACACCCCCGGCCTTTCGCGTAATTAAAAACTAAGCTTTCCGTGCTCGGAAAATTCCCCAAAAATTCAGGGGTGTAAAAGAAAGTATTTTAGACATTTTTCCTATTAAGTCCCGGTTAAGATTCCAAATTATTTTCGGTCTAAAAATTCATAGATAAATTAACTAAAGAAGCTTTGTTTATTTCTTGTAATTATTTTTACCAAACAAAATAATTTCAGGGAACTTTGATAAATCTTTATTTATGAAGTTTAAGCAATAGAAAATGTTAAACATATTATTCTCTCTTATTTAAACTCTTTTTAAACATTTCCTTTGATCTTTAGTTAATTTGATATTTTATGTGCATTTTCTTAACACAATAGTTAATAACTTCATAAATGCAATATGATGACATGCTCATGAATGACATGAAATGCATTTATTTCCGAGAGTTGTTACAGCCCTCCCCCTTACAGGAATGTCGTCCCGAGATTCATGATCGAAGCGACTAAACGATAGTGCTAAAGAATTCGGGATAGTTAGATCGGAGAAACTCTTCTTGTTCCCAAGTAGCTTCAGCTTCCGAGTGATTACTCCATTGAATCTTGTAGAACTTGATGGTCCTATGTCGAGTCACTCGATCCTTGGTGTCAAGAACTTTGACCGGACGTTCATCATACGTCAAGTCTAGTCAGTAATCGTCCCACTTCAGCTCTCGGTATATCCACCGGTGGTTTCAAACACTTCTTCGGTTGAAATACGTGGAATATATTATGTATACCCGACAAGTGCGCCGGCAACTCCAAACGATATGCCACAGCTCCACATCTTTCTAGGATTGGAAACGGTCCGATATATCGTGGCGCTAATTTGCCCTTGATTCCAAATCTTTGAACACCCTTGGTAGGAGATACACGAAGATAGACTTGATCTCCCACCTGGAATACTAACTCTCGTCGTCTTTTATCGGCATAATTGATCTGTCGAGATTTAGCTCTCTTGAGATTCTGTTGAATTAGACGTACTTGTTCCTCTCGCATCTTTTACTAGGTCCGGTCCGAAGATTACCCTTTCTCCACTTTCGGACCAATTCAAAGGTGTGCGGCAACTACGTCCATATAGCGCTTGGAACGGTGACATTCCGACACTCTCTTGACAGCTGTTATTGTATGAGAACTCGCCAACGGTAAACATTTCTCCCAATCTTTACCGTAGGTCAAGACGCAGGCTCGAAGCAGATCTTTGAGATATTGATTAATCCTTTCTGTCCGTCCATCGGTTTGAGCATGATACGCCGAGCTTCGTATTAGTTTTGTTCCCAGTGATTCATGCAATTGCTCCCAAAATCTGGAGACAAACTGCGTTCCTCTATCCGATATAATGGTCTTCGACACTCCATGCAAACAGAGAATGCGAGCGATGTACAGCTCTACATACTTCTCGGCAGATGTACCGAGTATGTACCAAGTATGAAGTGAGCTGACTTCGTCAACCCGTCCACAATAACCCGGATAGAGTCGTGCTTTCGTGGGCTTAGTGGTAACCCAACGATGAAATCCATGCCGACGTCTTCCCTCTTCCATTCCGGAATACTCAAGGGTTGTAAGGGTCCCGCTCGCTTCAAGTGCTCGGCTTTGACTCGCCAGCGGACATCACACTCATTGACATACTTGGCTATTTCCCGCTTCATGCGTGTCCACCAAAATCTTTGCTTCGGATCTTGATACATCTTGTTGGTTCCAGGATGAATAGAATACTTAGAGGTATGTGCTTCGTCCATTATCTTCTTGCGAAGTGATAGATCTTTTGGTACCACCAATCGATTCTTAAACCAAATAACTCCTGCATCGTCCTCTCTAAAGCATTTAACTTCACCTTTCCTGAGTCGTCTCCTTATGTGCTCCATACCAACACTTTTCTCGTTGAGGTGCTACCACTTCTTCATGAATGGTAGGGATAAGAGCTAAATTGGTCAAAGCTTCATACGGAATGATACGAATATTTGGCTCATCACTTTCGGGTGGAGGTGCTTGAATCTTAAGTTGCGCCGTGAGATTATGGCAATGAACCTTGCTACTTAAAGCATCGACTACCACGTTTGCCTTGCCTGGGTGATAGTGAATCTCCAGCTCATAATCCTTGATTAATTCTAGCCATCTTCGTTGACGCATATTCAGGTCCGCTTGAGTGAAGATGTACTTAAGACTTGTGGTCGGAGTATAAATGTACCAAATTACCCAAGAGATAGTGCCTCCAACTTTTCAATGCAAGAACCACTGTTACTAGTTCCAGGTCATGGGTGGGATAGTGTTCCTCATGACGCCTAAGTTGTCGAGAGGCATAGGCGATCACTCGACCTTCCTGCATTAGAACACATCCGAGTCCTGTTCCCGATGCATCACAATACACATCGAAAGGCTTCGTCGGATCTGGCTGAGCGAGTACTGGAGCTGTTGTCAGCAATTTCTTTAATGTTTGAAAAGCTTCTTCACATTCTTTGCTCCATGCATACTTCTTATCCTTTTCCAATAATTCCTTTAGTTGTACCTTCAACTCGCTAGCTCGTTTGGCGGCATCCGATACGGTCTCCTTGATGTTGGTGCTGTTCCAGTGCTGTAACTCTATCTTAAATTCTACCGCTCGGTTCGGCGGCGAGTCCCGCTAGTCGTCCGGAAAGACATCCGGGTACTCACAAACTATGGGTATATCTTCCGGACTCTTACCTATAACCTTATTAACCATTGGCAGCATAGTTCGGGGAAAAGTTAAGAGTAAGCAATCTCGACCATGAACATAAGAGTTCAAATATACAGCTCGAGATGCTATATCTAGTATTGCCTTATGGAAATCCATCCATTGCATACCAATGATTGCATCTAACCCTTGCCCATCCAATATGATCAACGAAGTGGGATAAATCTTGCTACCCAATTTTAATGGCATATTGGCAGCTTCTTCATTGGTAAGAATTTTACCCCCGTGTGTTGAAATGATATGAGCACATAGCAACTTGGATGGCATGATGTGATGCTTAACAACATATGACTTGTTGATGAAATTATGCATGGCTCCTGAATCAAATAAAACCATAGCAGGATGATCAGCTGTGGGTAACTCCTTCGGGTAACTCCTCGGCCGTGGTAAAATTTGCACGGCCAGTCTTCACTTGAGCATTCTTGGCCTCGTGCTCTTGACCGATTCTCGCGGCTGTCCTTGAGGTCTAGGTGCATATGGTGCCTTCTGTGGATATGGACAACTGCGGTAATAATTTCCTGGACGGCCACAATTGAAACACGGCGGTCCATCCCGCTGCGGTGCTTGATTCACCGGTCCGGGATTCCGAGCATTTTGCTGCCGATAAGGCGGACGATATTGATTCGATCGCTCGTTGCTCGAGATTGTTGGGGTGGTCGAGACTCGCCGATAGTAATTTGGACGAGAAGGCGTGTGCTAGTAGCGCCGACCCGAGGGTGCAGTGTAGACCAGCCTATACTTCGACGGTCCGCCACTTCCTTGTCCAGCAGCCAGCCTCTTCTCGGTTCTTCTCCGTCCGATGAAGGCGGATAGAATCTTCCAACGCGATAGCATCGCTCACAAAGTCATTGAAGCTATCGGTCTTGTTTAGCACCGGGCGTGATCGTAGCTTGGTACTCATTCCTTCCTCGAACAGATTCTTCTTCTTGGCATCCGTGTCCACATGTTCAGGAGCATACCGAGCAAGACGATTGAATACCTTAGAGTAGGTATGCACATTCATGTCACCTTGCTTCAGTGATAAGAACTCCTTCCTCTTCTCGGTTCATTAAACCTTCCGGAATATGGTGTTCCCCGAAGGCTTTGGTAAACTCTGCCCAAGAAACTTGATGTCCTGGAGGAAACATCGCCTTGTAGTTGGCCCACCACTCTCCGAGCAAACCCTTGCAGCTTGCTCGGGAGGCGAAGAGTGTTTTCCGATGATCGGTGCATGGGAACAGCTCCAGCTTCGATTCAATGGTGCGGAGCCAATGATCAGCCTCCGGTGGTTCACCCGCATCCGAGAAAATCGGGGCGAACCGATAAGAAGTCCGAGAAAGTCACCCTCTCTTCGGTGCATTCCGGCCTTGGTGACGTTCCTGTGGAGCGGTGTTGCGGACCAATTGCTCCAATAATTCTCGCTGCTCCGCGCGAGAATCCAAGCACAGCTGCGATGGCTCTGTGCCAATGTCGGGGTGGTGGTGGTGTTTCCGCCCCGTTGAGAACTTTCGGGCTCATCACGTCTCCTGGTTCCAACCATTTCTGTCCAAGAAAATTTTACGTTAGACATCTCCATTCCAACATAATAATGGAAGGAACAGGAATACATGAGAAATTTCCAATGACTCTTATGCAACAACCATCTTTATTAGAACAACCACCAAATCCATAAACACATGCTCACACATCCATGTCACAATGATTCCTAATGTACACTCATGCGTGGTTACATCACTCTCGCTATTTAACTAACGCCAATTTTACATACTACCTTTCTCACTTGCTACTAGCTAGCACTCTACTCTTCTTCGCGAGGCCCGGACGTCACTTCTCGGCTTATGGAACCGCCTGTCTCGGATTCTACATCCTCTAGTTGTGGAATCTCCGTGAAGTCTATGACTGAATCCACGTCCATTATCTCTTCAGGATCCTCCTCTTCTTCTTCGATTCAGCCGCCACGGGATTTTCCTGCACTCATCGGCTCATCCTCAAGAGGTTGCTGTCCTATTGCTTCATTCGAGTATCGCATTGTGTGCTTGTAGTAGATCTTGCTCCAATTGAGTGATCGGGGCATGCGCGGTTGCCGCTTGTTGATCCTTAAATTGAATCTGCTGCTCCTTGTTCAGCAATCGCGCCTCTCTAAGTGCTAACAACTCCTCCTTTTCCTGCAGTTGTCTCTCCAGCCTTACTACACGAACATCCCCCTTCGTCCTCTTACTTTACTAACGACGGTACTCGTGCTGTCCATCTCTCGTGAGAAGTAAGCATATCGGACACAAGCAAAAACTAATCCTATTATTTCAGCAATTCTTTTATTCTAGTAACTCGCATAGATATATTACTACCACTTCTTTTCATTATTTATTGTTTGTACAGACTCGGACCCACTTTTCATACACTACCATCCGACCAACACCTGCTAGTACCCTATCTACACCTGACCTATGTCAGCAAAATGTGACTACCCTCCTACATCAGCAAGGTCAGAACACAACTAAGCCGACGGCGCGTGGCTGTCGGCGTCCGACTCGACGTCCTCCGCGGGTGAGGCCGGTGGTGGCTCGAAGTCCATACCGGAGACCTCCTCGGCGTCGTCCGGTGGACCCCGCTGCTGCTGCTGTAGCTGCTGAAACTGCACGAGCAGTGCGTCGTGGTCGTGTATCGGCGTGTGGTGCGCGTCCGCTAGCCCGTCGTACGGTCCCTCAAGCTGACCCATCCGGAGCTCTATCTCAATCAGCGTCTCCACGACGTGGTTACGCCGTGCCGTCATCCCCGCCAACTCGGTCGCGTGCGCCTTGTCGGCCTCGAGAGCGGCGTCTCGCTCTGCGGTGACCGTGGCCAGCTGTGCGTCCAACGCTATAGCCGCCCCGTGAAAACCGTCACGATCCAGGGTAACCTCCACCAGCTGCTCCTACAGCTCGGCGATCCTGGCGTGGGACCTCCGTACCTCCCGACAGTTCACTCGGCAGCGGTTCTTCCAAGCACCGAGCTGTCGGTCCCGGCTCGCGTCCGCAACTCCAAACCGTGGATCTGCTGCTCCAGCTCGCGATGCGTGCAGCCCGTGTGTCCTCCTCCTCCCGAACGCGCTTCCTACCGCGAGTCATCGACATCTGCAGGGAACATGTTTAAACTTGTTAAACACTTCTTCCCACGTAAGAAAAACGAACGTAACAACCTATACAAGTACTACGAAACTAGCTAAGTATACCCCAATATTTATTTAGCACACAATAGGACATGATGCATGCTCGGTAAACTAACTATACGTACTATAGTGTATAAAACTACGACGAATAGTTAGCACTTCCCAAAACCCGAACATCGAAAAGTTAGTAAAAATCTAACTATTCTACATCCTTATAGGGCTCCGTATTCTCTCTAACGTACTAATGTGTTAAGTTTTGAAAACGAGCTTGTAATGATGTACTATTGCCTCTCGAACCGCTCCGATACCAGCTGTAACATCCCTTCCGGGACACCCAGGAATCGGTACGAGAGGACACTGGACGAAGCGAGTTACAACAGAACATCATCTCATACAAGCCGAATATATACATCATGGTATAATACAACCAGGTTTTCGAAATACAAACATTCGCACAGTGGAAAAGAAACATTATTAAAGTTTAACACCCTACGAGTATTGCAGCGGAAACTTGTACTTTTATACAACGAAAATCTATCAACGATCAACGTGATGTATTGAGCCCGTCGTACACCACGGTCCTTCCTCTTCACGGCGTGGGAATACGTTCCCATTGGAGGGAACCTCCTCCGGACACCGCCCTTCTTCCGGCAAGCTACCATATAAGTCGTGATAGTACGACTCATTCCCCGAAAAATAACGAACAAACCCTAAGTATTCTAATACTCAGCAAGACCGACCCGTCAAAATGGCACGCTAAGGCCGACGCCTAGTATGCAAAGGCTTTCCGGTCGTGGGGTTTACTCCTTTGTGAAAACAGCATTAAAGGGTGGATCCTTACTTTCAATATTTTAGCTCAACATTAAGTTCATTAACCTTGGTGTTTGCAGCCTATCGCTATTGCAATCAAGTTTTCGAGTCAAGATCAAAGTAGATCATTATTCCTTTCATCTCTCATCCTCATCTTTCATATTGTTTACTACGATGTGACGAGCTAAACAAGCGGTACTCATTACTGCGAGGGACAGTGATTCGAATCGATTTTTATACCAGCTGGCAAAACCCGACTACACGACGTATACGCACCACACCGATCATATACGACAACTTTTCCCTCTAGCACCTGACGGAAGACTAGCCATTTCCAACTCCCCGGGAGTATGGCGACTCCACGACTTCCTTCGTGGTCGACCCATCTCCCTCCCGTGAGACTAACCTGTCACTAACAGCCGGTAAAAGGAGCCGGCTACGCTACATCTCTCGGGGCGGTAGGGTACATCAGCTTGCTGGGCCCATGATACCAGCATGTAGTACGGTACGTTTAAACTTGTTCAACTAAGCCGACAACGGTACGATCCTTGACCGACTCGGACGGGGCTACCACCTTGCAAGACCTCATCTCCGTCTTGCCCTTTCTCCTACGGGGTCCGTCCGGTCTCAACTTCATTAACACTCTCTTCATCTTAGTGTCAACACATTAACCCTTAAAGCCTCCATGCTTTAAGATTCCCTAAAACCTCTACCGTTGCGACTATGAATTAAACCTAGCTTCTATTGAGCTACCTGTACCAAGTATAGTATAAACAAACGGAAACCTATCATAATGCAACTAGGTATCAATCATTCCCTAACACCTAATGCACAAACATAACTTAACTATGTGATAAAATAAAATATTTGAAAACATAGGTAGGATGCACCGGGGCTTGCCTTGATACGAGTCGGGGTTAGCTTCCTCGGCATGTGGGTCGACTTCGAGATTCCCTTCGCCTACCTCGACCTCGGGTGAAACCTCGATCACCTCGGAACCTAGGTCGACCAACAACGCGTCGCGAATCACAATCATGCAGGCATGAATGAACATGATATAATTATGCAAAGGTTTCATTAAATTATGTTCACCATCTAATAATTAATGATTAACTATATTCAGTAATTAACAATTTATACTTAACAATTAATAATTCATCATATTTGTTAATTTAACAATTTATAATTAAGCATGTTTGTTAATCAATAATTAACAATTGATTATGCTTATTAAGTAATGCTTAATCATGGTTATTAATTATTAACTAATCATGTTCCTTAATTAATAATTAATTATGTTCATTGGTTACTAATTACTTAGGTTTAGTAATTAATAATTTAATCATGTTTATTAAACAATAAATAATCATTACTCAAATGACATGTGATAATAGGATAATAATTTGGAATCACATGAAATGATAATGTTTAAGTTTAATTTTGGAAAAAATAATTTTCATAATTACTTTCGTCTGCAAGTATCTCCTTCAATTAATCAAATTATTTTCCTTCATTAAACATTTAATTAGCATAAAATAATAGCTTTTCTTTAACCAAAGAATGTCATTAATTACTATCTATGAAATAGATATGCTCAAAATAAATATTTTATTTCATAAACAGATAGATCTTATTTTTCCGAGTCTAACAAAATTGGTTTCGTATTTTTCCGATTTTTATTGAATTTTATACGAATTTTCAAAATTTTAAAACTATTCCGGGCCACACACGGGGCCACAGTGGTGGCCACACCAGATCCCCACGTGGCCACACGCGATCCCGCGCATGTGGCCCGTGGTGTGGCGCCACCGCGGCAGCCATGGCACGGCGGCGCGGCCACCGGAGTTGGCCGCCGGTGCCCCAAAGCTTACCGCGAAACTACGGAACTACTCTACGGCTCATGGCGAACACGACGGTGCGGACGCGCTTCCCCGAGCCCAACCCTCGACACGCCGGCGGCAAGGTGGAACCATGGCGGCGCTCCAAGCATGGTGTAGAGCTCGCCCGAGCACCCAAAAATTTAGGGAAAATGGATGATGAGCTCCTACGGAGCATGAGCAAGCTCGATATGGAGGCCTAAGAACTTGAGCACGGCGGAAAGTAGTGCTCACCGTGGGTGACGCGGACGGCGGTGGTCGGACGTGGAGAAGAACGACGATTGCTCGGCTCTCGTGGAACAAAATCGATGATGAGTGACTAGGAACAGAGAGCAACGAGTTGCGCACCGAGCAAGAACAAGAAAATGGACGAACGGCTCACCGTAGGGGGTGAATTTGAAACCGCGGTGACGGACGACGGTGAGCTCCCGAAGAAGAAGAACGGCCTCGCCTCGACGGAGTAGGGCGTCTCGATTCAATTGAAGGGTTTGAGGAGCTCCGAGGGGTTGCTCGCGGAGCTCGTGGTGGCGTTGGCTCGGACGAGGAGTGGCCGGAGCGACCCGGCGGCGTCGTTCTAGAGACGGCGGTGGTGGCGGTAAGGTTTGGAGAGAAATGGGAGAGAGGAAGAGAGAAGAGAGGGCCGGCAGGGTCTTTATCCTCGCCGCAGGCGGCAACGGAGCAAGCAGCCGCGTGGCTGCAAGCTGCCGCGTGGCCGGGGTGGCGTGGCGGCCGACCGAGAGGCGGTGCGGCCAGGCGGCGCCGAGCACAGAGAGAGAGAGGAGAGAAGGAAGAGAGGCTAGCCCGTAGGCCAGGCCCGGTAATTTTGCAAAAACACCCCGGCCTTTCGCGTAATTAAAAACTAAGCTTTCGTGCTTAGAAAATTCCCCAAAAATTCAGGGGTGTAAAAGAAAGTATTTTAGACATTTTTCCTATTAAGTCCCGGTTAAGATTCCAAATTATTTTCGGACTAAAAATTCATAGATAAATTAACTAAAGAAGCTTTGTTTATTTGTTGTAATTATTTTTACCAAACAAAATAATTTTAGGGAACTTTGATAAATCTTTATTTATGAAGTTTAAGCAATAGAAAATGTTAAACATATTATTCTCTCTTATTTAAACTCTTTTTAAACATTTCCTTTAATCTTTAGTTAATGTGATATTTTATGTGCATTTTCTTAACACAATAGTTAATAACTTCATAAATGCAATATTATGACATGCTCATGAATCACATGAAATGCATTTATTTCCGAGAGTTGTTACATCCGGGTTCTCCCGGAGTCTTGCGTGTCGTCCTAGGCCGACGAGGAATTTTTTCCACCCGCACCGGTCCTAGTGAGAGCTCTGGAGGAATTTGGAATAGGGTCGCTTGGGGAGGGATGTTGCTCGGTAGATGAGCTTCCAGTATTGACGACTTGGTCTTCGATGATTTGGGATGAAGCTTCTACGCTGGAGGCGGCAGGGATTTCCTTTGCGGGTGCCGCACTTGGAACTACTGAAGGCCCGGCACTGGCCGGGGGTGCGGCAGAGGCGGTAGTGGAGGCACTACCGGTTGGAGCTGGGGTAGAAGCTTTGTTTCTTAAAAAGCTAGCTATACTAGCTTGAAAATTAGAAGGGATCCTGCGAAAAGAAGCAAGCACTATAAGACCGGGATGAAAGTAATTCGGAAAGGAATAATGATATAGGAGCCTTACGAGGTAGCCTTCTTGAAGCCGGTGGAAGTCTTCATCTTCTTGGAGGGACCTTGAGTGGCCTCAATGGTGCCCTCTGCAGTCCTTTTAGCCGCTGGATGGACTTGCGGCGATGGGAATGGTTCTCCCGTGTCGCTTGGACCGGTTTGGCTGCCATACCAGGACCTCTTGGGTACATTGGATAAAGAATCCGTTAGTGAGAGGGGCCCTTGAGATTTCCCGATAGCGGCTTCGAAAGCAGCCAAAGCGGCTTGGCGATCCCTCTCGACAGCCTTCCGCTTCTTTTCGTCGGTCTTCAAGCTTTTGCGGTTGTGTGCGCGTATCGCTAGGCGCGGCAGAGGATATAGTGGGTCTACCGATGGTCAAGGAAGTAGTACGTTTCTTCGTACTAGGTGCTAGTACCACTTTTCCGGATTTGGATATCTTCGGAGCTATGTCTGGGTGGCGAGGGAAAGACCGGTCCGAAGTCCCTTGAGTAAGACCGGCTTGAACAGCGAGGGGAGCAAGATTGCCCGCATAGTCTTCCCCCCAAGTATCATTAGGAGGGGTAGAGGGGGTGGCTCTTGAAGTTATCCATTTTCTGTATTGCGCAGTTGAATTTGAATAAGAAGATGAAGATTGAAATATAACAAGATTCAAAGCTAAACAGAGAGATATTTACAGGATCTCGAGGGTTTGACGAGCTGAAAGCCGGACCCACTCTCGGACATCCCGATAGATCCGGTTTCGGCTGGAGCATTTGCTTGAGGCGGACTTCTAACCGCTCTTTATCGGGGACAAGAGATCCATCCAACGGAATAGCAACATCTTCGTTGAAACACCATGCCGGGTGTTCTTGCTTCTTGAGTGGCTGGACTCCTCGCACTATGAAGCTCCAAAGGACCTGTCTCGGCGGTGACGCCTTTGACTTCCTTCGGATATTTGATGCAAGCCAAGAGTGCAAGGATTTCTCCATCTTCTTTGAGTTTTTCCCTAGTATTTGGAGAAGGGAAGTTTTTGGCTACCTTAGCGCTAAAGGGAGGGATTGCAGGCTGGGGATTATCACGGAAGAACCACCCATTTTTCCACCGGGCTATGCTTTTATTTAAGGAAATAGAGAAATATTCATCTGCACTCCAAGCATTGAATTCCTACTCCGCCTTCTGCAGCTTGGCGGTTCGAAGAGGGTGTCGAGTCTTAAACTCGACACTAGTACTACCCGGTCCCTCACGAGCGTGGAATTCGATGGTGCAACACACGAAACGAGACAGGAACACGAGATTTTTAGACAGGTTCAGTGCCCTCGAATCGAGAGTAATACTCTATGTCCTGTATGTTATGTATTGCCCTTAGCAATTTGCTAATTGCAAGATCTCGGAGAGTTTTCGGGGTCCCCGCTCCGCCTTATATATCCGGGGAGCCGGGGTTACATGCAGAGTCCTAGTCGATTACACGAATTACTTGTACGGGAATTCTATCTCTAGCTTTCTTTATTAATTTAGAGTCCTAACAGACCACAAATTACTCCTTAACTTGCTTCTCAAGTCATCATACGCCGGTCTTAATACCAGCCTCGTCTCCATACCGGTATACGTAATCTTCGTTATTCCGGACCGGTCAGGAACCGATCCGTTGACTATCTTCATCATCTTTATCTTCATTAATTTGTTACCATGTCTCTACGTGATGAGGACATCACTCCTTTGGAGATGATGAGGACATCACTCCTTTGGATACAAATGACACTCCTCCGTTGAACATTCAAGGACCAATCACTAGAGCTCGCGCCCGACAATTAAATTTAGAGGTGAGCTCGTTCCTAAGTCTTTCCTTTCATAATTTTGAGAATAGTTTGCTACCTAATGATTTTATTATGATTAGGAATCAAGGAGAGGACCATAATATGAATGGAATAGGGCTTGGAGGCGTGGAGGTCCAGCAAAAGGCGCAAGGCATTGTGGAGGCCCAAAACCAAGTCGACTTCGATTCTGTTTCGGAGTCCAGGAACAGTCTAAATTAAAACGGACGCCCAGATCGCATACGAAGTCGGATTTGGACGTTCTACATATGGATGGAAAGATAATTTCATAAGCTTTCCACTGGAACTGGTCCCACGTCAAATTTCATCCGGAGTCGCCAGGAATCATCAAAACATTGGAACGTCCAGAATCTGTTTTTGGTGCTGCGTCACCGTTTTTGGCCTTTGGGCCGTGTATCTCGTGTGAGCCCATTAGGGGAGCGTCCAGGGGTTCTTGCACGTCCCCAAGTCTTTATTAGCAGCAGCTGCCACCCATGTTAGGGTTGGGTTTTGCTTAGATTATTCTGCTTAGACAGTTTCGCCGTTCATCGGTTTGTGAGACCCCAACTTGTGAGATTAATCATACATCTGCAAATTTGGTTGCGTTCTTTCTTATTCTTGCTTGTGTTCTTGATTCGCAGGCAGGGATTAGCCTTCAGGCGAGGTCAACCGTGCAACGCCGGTTGATAACCATAGAGGACGTGGTGCTGCGATTGCGGGGTTCGAACGTGTTGTTCGGAGCCGGATCGATGTGTGTCACATCTTCGCCAAATCAAGAGTTATCTGAACCTTTCGGAAGATCGGGACCCTAGTTCACATCAAGTGGTAATCAGAGCTTCGGGTGCACCATCAGGTTCGCCCTACCTTTAGTTTAGTTTGTTTCTTTATTATCCTATCATCCACGAAAAAGCCAAAAAAATTTAGTTTTAGGGTTCATCCTGTCCAAGCCGTGTTTAGCCTTTGTGTGTTTCAATTTCAGAGTCCGTAGTGTTGAGTTTGTGTTCTAGTGATTGTTTTGTTGCTGGTTTAGTTCGTGTTCTTGTCGTCGGTTTGTGCCACCTTGAAACCCTAGCTGAATTACCTCAAGTTTTGCTTTGTCTCGAGAGTTTTTGTCACCTCCGCTGCATCCACCATAGTCCCACCCTACACTCCCACCCTTTTCATTTAGAACTCAACACCCCACGGACAAGACCTACTCCTGTTTCCGTTGCATACATTAATCGTCAAAAAAAAACAAAAAAATCCTACCCGATTGCAATTCCGTCCACCGAAACCCTAATTCGGAGTCCCTTCCTTCAAACAGCCATAACTTTCGCATACGGACTCGAAATTAGGCAAAAAAAATTTTGAAATTGGGTAGAAAAAACTTTCGCATCTGCTCGTCCCGGCTTCGCCGGGCAGGAAAAATCTCAAAAAAATAAAAAAAAATAGTTAAGCCCACTGATCCGAGGGAAAAAGTTTGGAACCCGTCGTCGTTGCATCTTACGAGAAAATCTGTAGGTCACATTCCTTCTCTGTTTGACCTGAAACTTTGCGTGGTTCCTATTTTGTTGCCTCCGAGTGGAAGAAAAATATCAAAAAACAAAAATTTGTGATTTCTACTAGTGCTAAAAGACAAAACAGGGTTTTGGCCTGTTTTTTGTGTCTAGTTGCTTGTTTCTTCCTTGCTAGTTACCTTTTTGCTTTGTTTCCTTTGTGCCTGTCATCCTTGCTTTGCCTGCACTACTGTTCTAGGATACGTGTAGACCAGCAACTAAGGACAAGTAGCTTTGGACATTTATTCAGCATTACTATCTGTTTTTGAATTGTGTTCCACTCACATATTTGGCCCTCCTAGCTCCATATACTACTTACGTACAGCACAGGTTTTTGACCCTTGCAATCGTGGTACACGCCTTCTAGGTATCCTTTGCCTTGCTTGGTAAGATCCTTGTAAGAACTTGGTAAGACGTTCCATTTGCTTTTGTGAGAGTCACCACTGTCCACCATAGTAGTAGTGTTTATTAGGGATAACCTTCACTTGTTTGTTCCTGTTTTGGTATTTGCTATGGCAGGAGATGCTGCAGACGTTGGTACCCCTAAAGATTTCCACGAGTGTGTTAGTCAAGGACAGCTTCGATCTGTTCTTGACAGGGCACGTGAGGAGATGACAGAAGCTGTTAACAAGGCCGTTACCGACGGCATCAACAAACTCAATCTCGGCAACCGAGTGAGAGGATCGATAAGCGTGTGTCCAAGATGACAGACACGGTTAATACTCTAGCAGAAGTGGCGACAACGTTGGTCGGCAAGCTGACAAAGGTGGAGAACCGTGTGAAGATCCATGAAGATGAGGCCGGTAGCAACGCCGGAGGAAACAGAAAAGATGACACGGTGAATGATGCCACTTTCGACGCCGATGACGCAGACTATACGAGCACAAAGGCTTCACCGGCGTCTACAACATAATACCCAAGGTATGGATGGCCTACATCGACAACAAGGTAACAATAATCGAGTCCCCGATGATCCTTATGCTAAGATTAAGTTTACCATTCCACCTTTTTCGGGGCAATATGATGCGGAGGGTTACCTAGATTGGGAGATGACAGTAGATCAAAAATTTTAGTGGCCACCTAGTTCCTGAGTAGCATAGAATTAGACAAGCCACTAGTGAGTTTAAAGATTTTGCTATCATTTGGTGGAATTCTCTAACTGCTGATGATAGTCCTGGAACTTGGACTCAACTTAAGAAAGCTATGCGTGATCGTTTTGTCCCTCCTTATCATAGAGATTTACGAAAAAAACTTCAACGCTTAGAACAGGGGGATAAATCTGTGCAGGACTATTATGGTGAGCTTCAAAAGGGTTTACAACGCTGCATGATAGTAGAGGATAATGAGAGCTCTATTGTTCGTTTTTACTCCGGTTTGAGACGTGATATATAGGACATTGTTGATTATAAGGAGTTTAACACCATCAACCGGTTGTTCCAGTTTGCTATGCTTGCGAGAGAAAGAATTGCATGGACGGGAGAAGCAACGAGAGGAGCAGCAGTACAAGCAGGCCTTCTTACACCCCACGGTCGACGCCGTCTTCGGGGTTTTCTTCCCGGCCATCTCCACCAGCAAGCAAACGGCCTCCCGCGTCCGCGAGTGGTGTTATGGCAGCCCCACATGCACCTCCTACACGCCCTGCAAATTCAGGTAAAAATTCTGTGCAGGGTCCTGCTCAAAGTGCTTCATCGGTCGCCTCGACGGGACGCACTTCCAACATTCAGTGCCACCGCTGCCATGGACTGGGCCATATGCAGAAGGATTGCCCAAGTCAGCGGGCATACGTGGCCACTGAAGATGGAGGATACATCAGCACCTCCGACTTAGAAGATGATGATGAAGACGAAGTCGCCGACGACACCAACGAGGGCCATGTACTTGGTGGAGAAGACACTTCGGGTTTCATGAACATTATTGTACAGCGTGTACTTAGCACGCAAATTCAGACTTCTGAAAAGATATAGCGCCACAACTTGTTCCAGATTTTCTTCGTCATCAAGAATCGACGAGCACGTGTGATCATTGATGGAGGAAGCTGCAATAACTTGGTGAGTTCAGATCTGGTTGAGAAGCTTGGTTTGGCCAAACGACCACATCCTCATCCATACTACATTCAATTGTTAAATGACTCGGGAAAAGCTAAGGTAGCACAAACTTGCCGAGTTCCTTTTTCCATTGGTGTTTATTCGGATTATGCTGATTGTGATGTCGTTCCTATGCAAGCTTGTTCACTTTTATTGGGTCGTCCTTGGGAACATGATAATGATGCTACACACCATGGTAGAAGTAATAAATACACTTTTATGTATAAAGGACAGAAAATTATTTTAGTACCTTTGACCCCTGCTGAAATTGTAGAAGCTGATAGAGAACGAGCTGCTTCTTTGAATAACTCTAAATCTGAAAATCAGCAAGTTGCTAATTCTGTTTTCCCACCTATAAAGGATAAGTCTGCACCTATTTCTAAGGGAGATGGAATTAATTTGAAAGGTCGTGTTATGCTTGCTACAAAATCAGACCTTGCTGAAATTTCTAATGATGATATTTTTTATGCTTTGATATGCAAACAAGCCTTGTATTCCTTTGATGATTTTGCTAGCTCTTTGCCTTCTGCTATCACTGACCTTTTGCAGGAGTTGGAGGATATTTTTCCAGCTGAGATTCCTCCCGGATTACCACCTTTGAGAGGAATAGAACATCAAATTGATTTGATTCCGGGAGCTACCTTGCCAAACCGTGCTGCTTATAGGACCAACCCCGAGGAGACAAAGGAAATTCAACGACAAGTCCAAGACCTTTCGGACCGCGGGTATGTACGAGAAAGCCTTAGTCCTTGTGCTGTTCCTGTACTTTTGGTTCCTAAGAAAGATGGTAGTTGGCGCATGTGTGTTGATTGTAGAGCCATTAACAATATTACTATTCCCTATCGTCATCCTATTCCTAGGCTCGACGACATGCTTGATGAGTTATGCGGTTCTCTAATTTTCACTAAAATTGACTTGCGTAGTGGTTACCACCAAATTAGAATGAAACTTGGAGATGAATGGAAAACAGCTTTTAAAACTAAATTCGGATTGTATGAGTGGTTAGTAATGCCTTTTGGGTTAACTAATGCACCTAGTACTTTCATGCGCTTAATGAATGAGGTTTTGAGGGCTTTTATTGGGCGTTTTGTGGTGGTTTACTTTGATGATATCTTGATTTACAGCAAGTCTTTAGATGAACATATGGATCATTTACGTGCTGTTTTTACTGCTTTAAGAAATGCACGTTTATTTGCTAACCTTGAGAAGTGCACCTTTTGCACCGATCGAGTTGCTCTTCTTGGCTATGTTGTTACTCCACAGGGTATAGAGGTGGATGACAAGAAAATTGACGCTATTGCTAGCTGGCCGCAGCCCCAAACCATCACACAGGTTCGAACTTTTCTTGGTCTTGCAGGTTTCTATCGCCGCTTTGTCAAAGATTTCAGCACTATCGCTGCACCGTTGCATGAGTTGACAAAGAAGGGTGTTGTGTTTCAATGGAGCAAAGCACACGACGAGTCCTCTACCTCTTTGAAGGACAAGCTTACACATGCACCGCTGCTGCAACTACCAGATTTCGGTAAGACTTTTGAACTTGAGTGTGATGCTAGTGGTATTGGCATTGGTGGTGTTTTGATGCAAAATGGCAAACCAATTGCTTATTTTAGTGAAAAGATAACTGGCCCTGTTCTGAATTATTCTACGTATGATAAAGAATTATATGCTCTTGTACGTTCTTTGCAAACATGACGTCATTATTTATGGCCTAAGGAATTCGTTATTCATTCTAATCATGAATCGCTTAAGTATATTCGTTTTCAAAGTAATTTGAACCGTAGACATGCTAAGTGGGTTGAGTTTATTGAGTCTTTTCCTTATATTATCAAGCATAAAAAAGGGAAGGATAATGTGATTGCCGATGCTTTGTCTAGACGATACACTATGTTGTAACACCTTGATTGTCGCATTTTTGGGCTTGAATCCATTAAAGAACAATATGATCTTGATGCTGATTTTAAAGATGTTTTGCTGCATTGTAGAGAGGGTCGTACATGGAACAAGTTTGTGATAAATGATGGATATTTGTTTAGAGCTAACCGTCTTTGCGTTCCGGTTGGTTCCGTTCGTCTTTTGTTGTTACGGGAAGCGCATGGAGGCGGATTGATGGGACATTTTGGTGCAAAGAAGACGGCGGATGTGTTGGCCACACACTTCTTTTGGCCACAGTTGAGAAGAGATGTTGAGCGCTTTGTGGCTCGCTGCACTACTTGTCAAAAAGCGAAGTCTCGCTTGAATCCACATGGTTTGTATATGCCTCTTCCTGTTCCTTCAATACCTTGGGCGGATATTTCTATGGATTTTGTTTTAGGACTGCCTAGGACTAAGAGGGGGAGGGATAGTATTTTTGTTGTCGTGGATAGATTTTCTAAGATGGCTCACTTTATACCTTGTCATAAGAGTGATGATGCTATTCATATTGTTGATCTATTTTTCAAAGAGATTGTTCGTTTGCATGGTATGCCTTCTACTATTGTTTTAGATCGTGACGCCAAATTCTTGAGTCATTTTTGGCGCACTCTATGGAATAAGTTGGGAACGAAGTTGTTGTTCTCTACAACATGTCACCCACAAACTGATGGCCAAACCGAGGTAGTGAACCGCACATTGGGCACCATGTTGAGAGCTATTTTAAAGACAAATCTGAAGATGTGGGAGGAATGTTTGCCTCATGTGGAGTTTGCATACAATCGTGCAACACATTCGACCACCAAGGTAAGTCCTTTTGAGGTAGTGTATGGTTTTAAACCCCGTGCTCCTATTGATATTTTGCCTTTGCCTACTAGTGAGAGAGTTCACTTTGATCCTAAGGAACGTGCTGAGTTTATTTTAAAAATGCATGAAACAACTAAGCACAACATTGAAATGATGACTGAAAAGTACATGATTGCTGGTAGTAAAGGTAAAAGGGAAGTTAAATTAGAACCGGGTAATTTAGTATGGTTGCACTTGAGAAAGGATCGGTTTCCTGAGTTGAGAAAGTCTAAGTTAATGCCTAGAGCTGCTGGTCCTTTCAAGATAATTGAGAAGATTAATGATAATGCATATAAACTTGAGTTGCCTCCCGAGTTCGGGGTTAGTTCCACTTTTAACATTGCAGATTTGAAGCCTTATTTTGGTGAGGAGCATGAGCTTGAGTCGAGGACGACTCCGATTCAAGAGGGGGAGGATGATGAGGACATCACTCCTTTGGATACAAATGACACTCCTCCGTTGAACATTCAAGGACCAATCACTAGAGCTCGCGCCCGACAATTAAATTTAGAGGTGAGCTCGTTCCTAAGTCTTTCCTTTCATAATTTTGAGAATAGTTTGCTACCTAATGATTTTATTATGATTAGGAATCAAAGAGAGGACCATAATATGAATGGAATAGGGCTTGGAGGCGTGGAGGTCCAGCAAGAGGCGCAAGGCATTGTGGAGGCCCAAACCAAGTCGACTTCGAGTCTGTTTCGGAGTCCAGGAACAGTCTGAATTAAAACGGACGCCCAGATCGCATACGAAGTCGGATTTGAACGTTCTACATGTGGATGGAAAGATAATTTCATAAGCCTTCCAGTGGAACCGGTCCCACGTCAAATTTCATCCGGAGTCGCCGGGAATCATCGAAACATTGGAACGTCCAGAATCTGTTTTTGGTGCTGCGTCACCGTTTTTGGCCTTTGGGCCGTGTATCTCATGTAAGCCCATTAGGGGAGCGTCCAGGGGGTTCTTGCACGTCCCCAAGTCTTTATTACCAGTAGCCGCCACCCATGTTAGGGTTGGGTTTTGCTTAGATTATTCTGCTTAGACAGTTTCGCCGTTCATCGGTTTGTGAGACCCCAACTTGTGAGATTAATCATACATCTGCAAATTTGGTTGCGTTCTTTCTTGTTCTTGCTTGTGTTCTTGATTCGCAGACAGGGATTAGCCTTCTGGGCGAGGTCAACCGTGCAACGCCGGTTGATAACCATAGAGGACGTGGTGTTGCGATTGCGGGGTTCGAACATGTTGTTCGGGAGCCGGATCGACGTGTGTCACATCTTCGCCAAATTAAGAGTTATCCGAACCTTTCGGAAGATCGGGACCGTAGTCCACATCACTCGTGCATCCATTCCTTTATCATCTGTATACCCAAGTATATGACAGAGGGAAGTGGGCGGATTTGGAAAAGATATTGGAATAACTTGAAGTGGGGGAGAACTCCAAGGAAGGCCTCGCAGAGGTGGATGAAAAAGCAATCTGCAGAATGGAGTTAGGGTTGAGATTCACTAACTCCCATTCGTAAAAGAAAAGAAGGCCCCTAAAGAAGGAGCAGCAAGGGAGATCAAGGCCACGGAGGAAAATAGCTTTAAAAACTAATTGCTGAGAGTCATCTATTCCCCATGGGACTTGGCCGGGGGTAGGGACACTCCAGTTTAAGATTGGTTGAGGAGGAAGGTATCCGTCACGAACTGCCTCATTGAGAGATGCTTCGGTGACTTTGTCTGTTACCTAAACCCCGAACACCAAGCGGAAGTTGGTTGCGAGGGACAGAGGAAGAAGATGCAGGGTTAGCGAGAGGATTTCTTTTTGCCCATCTTGAAAAACGAAAGAAGGAAATCTAAGGTTGGCTTGTGCGGAAGAGAAGAACGAAGAGCAAGAACAAAAGGTGGGCGCGTATGGACTTTCAAGAATGGGTTTGACCTAGGTCGGCTTTTCGTTTTCTTTTATAGGCATCCGAGATGGGCCCGGGGCTGAAAAGTTATTGGGCTATTTCAAGGCCCGATGGATTTAGCATTGAATGACTTATGTCGTGATCTGTGCAATTATGACCTAACGACCATAAGAAAATTAAAGATCTATTATTTGCGCTAATTATGACCTAACGGTCATAAGGATAAGCCATCGTAATTATTTTTTGTGAATAAGAAAGCGGTCTGAAATATGAAATTTTCGGATTGGAATTAATGTAATGCTGAATTTCATGATTTAGCGAGTATGAAAGAGTTAGACTTTACCTAACTCAATGTTAATAGATGCCTTAGGCTGTGGGTGTTAATCATCCAGCTGATCATATGCCTTGGAGACTCGAGTCGATGTGAGAATATGAGGAATAAACTGGTCCGATCAACCAGAATTTTCAGTTAAATGTGATATGACTGGTTAGACCGGTCCGATAAATGTGTTCTTGGTGAAAATTGCTAAGAGGTATATGATTTCATGAAAGGTAATAAAGCATAGTCTCCCCAGAAAGACTCTTGCATTATTTGCGATCCTCAAATGATACAAGAGTCGAGAGCTATACCTAATTAGGTGCACCTGATCGGTGCACCATATCGCATGCGATGCCGTAACGATTGCGGGTAGTGAAAACGACTGGAAAATTAAATGGAGCAGTCTCTAAAGGTTGCATATTAAAGGAAATACTGAAGAATCAACTAGTGGACTCTTGCATTATTTGAAACGAGTTCAAATGATCCAAGAGTCGGGGCTATACCCAATTAGGTGCACCTAATCGGTGCACCGGAAGAAGAATAAGCAATGAGTACCTAATTAGGTAATATGAAGGATAAAAACACTAATTTTTTGGCTTTTTAAAGCGTTTTTTAAGAAAGAAGAGCCATTGCAGCAGATTATAGTTCTTTTTAATTTTACCATGGAATCAAGACCAACATGCGGAAGACTGGTCGGTCTTATTCAAGGTCAAATAAAAAATTACTCGGGAGCTACTGTCGTATACTTGCCTTATGGGTATACACATGATAAAGGAATGGATGCGCAAAGACACGCTAACAAATTAATGAAGATAAAGGTGATGGAGATAGCTAATAGATCGGTTCCTAACCGGTCCGGAATGACAGAGGACTCCATATACTGGTATGGAGATGAGGCGGGTATCAAGACCGGCGTATGACAACGTGAGAAGCAAGTTAAGGAATAATTTGTAGTCTGTTAGGACTCTAAATCAATAAAGAAAGTTAGAGACATAACTCCCATATATGTAATCCGTGTAATCGACTAGGACTCTGCATGTAACCCTAGCTTCCCCGGATATATAAGGCGGAGCAGGGACCCCGTGAAAACTCTTTGAGATCTTGCAACTAGCAATCCGCTAAAGGAAATACATAACATACGGGACGTAGGGTATTACTCTCAATTCGAGGGGCCTGAACCTGTCTAAAATCTTGATTTCCTGTGTGTTTCGTGTGTTGCACCATCGAATTCGACGCTCGTGAGGGACCGGGTAGTACTAATGCCGAGTTTAAGACTCGACGAGTCCGGCTTTTAGATGTCAAACCCTCGAGACCCTGTAAGTATTCCTCTCCTTATTCTCGAATTTTGTTACATTTAATCATCATCCTCTTATTCAAATATAATTGTGCAATACAGAAAATGGATAATTTTAGAAGTCATCCCCCACTCCCTCCTAATGATACTTGGGGGAAGACTATGAAGGAAATACCGCTCCTCTCGCTGTTCTAGCCGGTCTTACTCGAAAGACTTCGAGACCGGTCATATCCTCTGCCGCCCAATATAGCTCCGAAAATATCCAAATCCGGAAAGGTGGTTCAAGCACCTAGTACGAAGAAACGTACTACTTCCTTAACCATCGGCGGACCCATCGCACCTTCCGCTTCTGTACCGGGCGACACCCGTACGGAGGCACGGAAGCTTGAAGATCGGCGGAGAGAAGAGGAAGTTGTCGAGAGGGATCGCCAAGCTGCGCTTGCCGCTTTTGAAGCCGCTATCGGAAAGTCTCAAGGAGCCCCCTCATTAACGGATTCTCCGGCCAACGTTCCCAAAAGATCCCGGTATGGCATTCGGACCGGTCCTTCGAGCAAGTGGTGCAGGGGAACCGGTCTCATTGCCGCAAGTCCAACCAGCGGCAAAAAGGACTGTAGAGGGCTCAAGTGAAGAAACCCAAGGCCCTTCAAAGAAGATCAAGGCCTCCACCGGCTTCAAGAAAGCCACTTCATAAGTCTTTTACATTACTAATACCTTCCGAATCATTGTCATCCCGGTCTTATAACGCTCACAACCCTTTTGCAGAATTCCTTCTAATTTCCATGCTAGTATAGCTAGCTTTTTAAGAAACAAAGCTTCTACTCCGGCCCCGACCGGCGAGTGGTTCTGCTACCTCTACTTCTTCAACTCTTGCCACCGCCAAATGCTCGAAGTCCAAAGTGCGGCGTCCGCCAAGGAAATCCCTGCCGCCTCCGAGCATAGAAACTTCGTCCCAAGCAACCGAACAACAAGTCGTCATCAATATCGAGGACTCATCTCGTAAGTGACTTCCCTTCCCAAACTCCCATTGGGACCGGTGCAGGTGGAAGAAATTCCTCGTCGGCCTAGGACAACACGCAAAGCTCTAGGAGGGCCCGGATCGGCCAATATGGTAGTTCGAGATGTTGAAGTTGACAGCTCAAGCGGAGCTAGAAAGTTTACAGACAACAGCTCGGTGGGATGCTCTTCGGGAAGAGGAAGCCCTGAAGAATTTCTCCGAATTCGGCCAAGTATGTCCTTCCACTTTACTTATTTCTTTAAATAATATCTTCTCATTATTATCCGATCCCTTGTTTCTTCCTCCTTTTAGGTTCTCCTAAAAAATTCCGAGGCCAAGAGTACAATTATCGCTCGTCCGGAGGAAGAACTATGTCATAATCAAGAGTGGCTGGTCGAACTTGAATCTCAAACCGCCGATCTGAAATCCGGAGAGACCGGTTAGTCGAAGAGGGAGGCCAACCTTATGAGCACCCACCGATTAATGGAGGAATGCCGGCAGGACATCATCAAGCTCCGCAAGGAAATCCAAAGTAAGTCTTTAATCTTATCTTCATATTTTGTAATTCCATTCTTCTCTCTCTCTCTCTCTCGACCGGTCTTATTTTTGTTCTAGCACATGAAAATCTTGTTGCCGCCCATAACAGGGCGGAAGAAACTCTTTTGGAGAAAACAACCGCCCAAGAAAAAGCTCTGCTGGAAGGTTCACAAATTGAAGAACAACAAGCAGCTCGAATTGGAGAGCTGGAAGGCGACCTCACCGCCAAGGACAATATTCTTGCGCAGACTCCGCGCTCCAACAAAATGCTGGAGGCTGACAATGCTCGTCCGAAGGCTGAATTGGCGGAAGCTCCGGAGGCTGTAAAGACGGCGTAGGCGAGAGAAACAAAGTGCCGTAAGGACTGCCGATGAATCTGCCCAACTTGCGCTCAAAGCTAAAGAACATGAAATTCAGCGTACGGTAAAAAGTGAAGCCAAGTTAAGGGAGTCAAAAGTCAACATTAAAGGCATATTTAGGGCCGCAGAAGTCGGTTACAGGACGTAAGCTTCTTCTTTTACACCTTCATTGAATAAACTCCCTTTCGATTCCGATCTGTACCGATAATTCTTCCTTTGTCCTCTTCGGAACTTGCTGCAGGCACGGTGCGGATGCTCGAGTATTTGAACGACGGTCGGTCTATTGACCGAACAAAGTAGATCTCGAGACCGCTATCCGGGCTTTCCGAGAAGGATCGGAGAGCACTCCAAAATGGTTGCCGCATGAGGAGGAGGTCACATTGCCACCATAATCTAGTCTTGGACTCCGATCGAAGACCGTGATTTCAACTTCATCAAAGATGGCGCCCACCCGAACACTACCGAAGATCAATTCAATGAGCTGAAGAATTCGCTCATCGGTACCGTTTACGAACCGATAGAGGATGTTCCTCTTGACCCGACGGGTGCACCTTTGAATGTGATTGCGGCAGCCTTCGCTTTGGATCAAGACCCTCAAGATGCAGCAGCCGCTGCTAGGCGGACAATGGAAGATGATTTTGAAGATCTTGATGCTGACTTGTTGTCGACTCCTTCGATTCTGAAGGGACATTGATGACAGATTAGCGAGAAGACCCTAAGATCGGGGATACCGGCACTTCCAGCGATCCTGCCCGATAGATGCTTGTTACAGGACCAGCTTTCTTTTGTAACCGGACAATTTCATTATCGTGCTATTGTAATTTATCTTATTATCTTTTTAATGATCATGAAGTTTTAATATCTTCTGCCTTTCCTTGTGAATACTGTTTTCAAAATGTCACCATCTTATACCTTACTAACTAACTTCTATATCCGAGCAATGATGGTTATTTCAGCTCAAACTAACTATGAATAAATACTGACTCTAATCAGCACAGGTCACAATTGATAGATGTAGCTTACTTTAACAAGATTATGTGACATAAAAAAAGAGCTAGCTTGTAAGGTTTGAGATTTCGCAATACCACCGACTGCTCTTAACACAGCAGCCTACCAACCAGTATTCATAAAGAAAACGCTAAAAAATTTCCTTTCCTAAATATACCGAGTCTTAAGCTAAAATCAGACCGCTCTCAATGCTTGACTAAATGACTGGTCTTATTATTCAGGAATAGCACAATACCACAAACTGCTCTTAACATAGCAGCCCCCGACTCAATAAGTTAATTCAAAATTAAAATATCGAGACACAAGAAGCGAACACATTCTCGTTAGATATTAAAATTACTTTATTATAATATGAAGAAGTTTACAAGGGGTTCTTTTAAGTATAAAAACGACGAAGCTGCTCAATATTCCAAGAATTTGGAATTTCCACCTTCTCCATGGTCATAAGCCTATAAGCCCCTGGTCCGGAGACCGATTTAACCAGAAAAGATACTTCCCAGGACCGGTGACAACTTATGCCTATTCTTGTTGGACTGAATCTTCCGAAGAACCAAGTCTCCTACTTGGAATTCCGCGTGCGCACATTGCGATCGTGATATCGACGCAACCCCTGGTGATATTTGGCCGCTTGAATCGGAGCTTGATCTCGTAATTCTTCTGCAGCAATCAGCTCAACCCGACGCTGGTCTTCATACTTCTCTTCATCGTAATATCATACTCGAACCGATACCATATTCACTTCTATAGGTAACATGGCTTCAGATCCATATACCGAGAGAAAAAGGAGATTACCACTGTAGCCCGACTAACATTAGTGCGTAGTCCCCGGAGCACCCGGGGCAATTCCTTAACCCACTTTCCTGCGTACGGCTTCAAACGGTCAAAAAATCTAGGTTTAAGACCGGTCAAGTTCATTCCATTGGCTCGCTCCACTTGCCCATTCCTCCGTGGATGTGATACCAACGCTTATTGTATCTTAATTCCCAAACTATCAGCATAATCCTTGAAAAACTCTAAAGTGAATTGAGGCCCATTGTCGGTGATGATACTGTGCGGGACTCCAAAATGCACAAAGATATTCTGTAAGAACTTGATCGCTCGAGCGATGAGTCGTACTGGTAACGGCTTCAGCTTCAATCCACTTGGAGAACTTGTCTACTGCCACAAAAATATGCGTAAATCCTCCCGGCGCCCTTTTAAAAGGTCCAAAAATATCCAGCCCCCAAGTCAAAAAAGGCCAAGTCGTCGGAATTATCTGCAACTCATGAGCCGGAGTGTGTGGTTGTCGGGCGAAAAATTGACATCCCTGGCAATTTTTAACCACCTTATGCGCATCATCCACAGCTGTGGGCCGAGTAAAATCCTTGTCCGAACACTTTCTCGACTAGTGTCTTCGAAGAAGCATGATTGCCACAAATTCCCTTATGCACGTCTTCAAGCAATCGAACGCCATCGAGACCGATACACACTTCATCAAAATATTGACGCCATGCCTATACGGCTCTCCGTCAAGAATCAAGTAACTACGTGCTCGGACCTCTAGTCTTTGCTTCTCAACCTTGTCTTCGGAGTTTTACCGGATCATAAATACTGAAGATACGGGGTACGCTAATCAGAATCAATAATCATAACCTCAAGCGGTCGAGTGTCTTTTTGTAGGGTCGTCTCCTTAGCCTTGTCCGTCAAGACCGCTTCCTCGACCTTGTCCGTCAAGACCGCTTCCTCGGCCTGGTCCACCAAGACTGCTTCGCCACTGTTTACGTAATAGTAGCCTTGCACTCCATCTTTATGGATGGCTTATTCAGTACTTGAAGGAAAACACCAGGTGGAACCGCTTGTCTCGATGACCCCAATCCGGCCAACTCATCCGCAGCAGAATTGTTTCCGCGCAGTATATGAGAAAATCGCAGGCCATCGAATTTGTCTTCAAGTTTCCCGACCTCTTGACGATAGGAAATCATATGATCATCATGAGCGTCCCATACCTTGTTAACTCTGACTGATTACGAGCATCGAGTCGCCGTATACGTCTAATCGCTCGACTCCCAATGAAACAGACTACTCGGAGTCCATGAAGCAGAGCTTCATATTCTGCAGTGTTATTCGAGGCTCGAAATGCATTTGTACCACATATCCGAGTGGCTCCTTCTGTGGGGTAAGGAGTACGACCCCAGCCCCCACGCCCGAAAGCTGCGGGGACCCATCAAAAAACATCTCCCAATATTCCAACGTTTGAATCCCCTGTGGGACTTGTGTCTCCAACCACTCGGTAATAAAATCAGCTAAGGCCTGTCCTTTGATAGCTGTTCGCGAAGAAAATGTAATCTCATATTGCCCAAGTTCTATAGCCCACTTGGCAACTTGACCAACTGCCTCTCGGTTTCGCACAATATCCCCGATGGCAAACCTAGTCTTAACATCAATAGGATGCGCTTGGATATAGTGTTTCAGCTTTCGAGAGGTTATCACTACAGCATATATTAACTTCTGTAATTGGAGATACCTCATCCGAGATTCAATAAGGACTTCACTCACAAAATATACCGGATGTTGCACGAATTGCAGATGTCCTTCCTTCCGGTCGACCGCCAATACCGTGCTCACCACATGAGTTGTTGCGAGAGATATATAACTGAACGGTCTCATCGGGTTCGGAGGTACCAATACCGGAGGGTTGCAAAGGTATTCCTTGAGCTGGTCAAACGCGGCCTACGCGTCATCCGTCCATTCAAACTTATCTTGCTTCTTGAGCAACTTAAAGAATGAAAGTCCCCGGACCCCGGTCTTGAGATGAAACGGCTAAGTGCAGCCATCTCGCCCGTCAACTTTTGAACGTCCTTCAAGCAACTCGGGGGTTTCATGTTGACAATTGTCCGAATCTTTTCTAGGTTAGGTTCGATGCCTCGCCACGATACCATGTATCCCAGCAATTTTCCAAAGCGAACTCCAAACATGCACTTTCCAGGATTAAGCTTCATGGAAAAATTCTGCAGATTATCGAAGGTCTCTGCCGGGTCGGAGAGAAGATCCTCGGTTTTCTTTGATTTCACAACTATATCATCGACATAAGCTTCTGCGTTCCTTCCCAATTGCGAGTCCAGACAGCGTTGTATGCCGCGCTGATACGTAGCTCCGGCATTTTTTAATCCAAATGGCATTCTTGTATAGCGAGTATGCTCCAAAGGGGGTGATAAACGCGGTCTTTATTTGATCTTCAACTTTCGAGAGAGATTTGATGGTACCACTGAATAAGCATCGAGGAAACAAAGACGCTCGCAGCCAGCGGTCGAATCAACGACTTGGTCAATCCGAGGCAGCGCGAAAGGGTCTTTGGGGCAAGCTTTGTTGAGATCGGTATAATCGACACACATTCTTAATTCTTTAGTATTCTTTTTCGGTACAAGGACTGGATTGGCAAGCCAATCCGGATGATACACCTCCCTAATGAACTTAGCTGCTAACAACCTAGTAAACTCTTTCTTAATGGCCTTCTTGCGGTCTTGAGCAAACCTCCGGAGCTTACGCTAAGTGGCCTCGCATCGGGACGCACTAACGGTGCGTGCTCAATCTTCTCCCTAGGAACACCCGGCATGTCGGAAGGCTGCCATGCAAAGATATCTCTATTTTCCTGGAGGAAAAGTATGAGCGCGCTTTCCTATTTGTCCCCCAAGTCAGCCCCTATATGGGTGACCCTGGAGGAGTCCGACTTATCAAGTCTGAATAGTCTTGGAAACAACGAGCATCGGTCTTCGACTTTTCCTTAGCAATCTTCTTGGCTGGAACTTCATCTTCCAACCTTGCCTGTACTTCTAGAGTTTCAGCTGCTTCTCCGATTTCTCGCCGTTCTTCCTCCGAATTGACCCGAGAGGCCGGTTCGGTGCTATGTACTTCACAAGCGTAAGCGATCTTGATATCAGACCAGGAACGATAAGACCCTATTTGGTCCTGGCATCTTCGACATCAAATACTGGTAATTTGGGATGGCCATAAACTTCGCTAGAGCCGGTCTTCCAAGTATCGCGTGGTATGCTTGAGTCAATGTCGGCTACCTGGAAGATGATATTCTCCCTCCTGTAGTTCTCTTCATCCCAAAAGTCACGCGAGAGAAATCTGCCCCAAAGGATAACTTGTTTCGACCGGGTATTATACCATGAAACGGTGAAACACTGCGATCCGGGTCAGCCACGGAGAGGCCAAGCTCGCGCGAGTTTTAGCAAAAAGGATGTCCAAGCAACTTCCCCCATCAATAAAAGTTCTCTTCAATCGTACCTTCGAACAATGGGAGCCGGAATGAGCGGGTATCTACCGGCTTTTGGAAGTACTTCGGGATGATCAGCCTGGCTGAACGTGATCGGCACCTCGACCACCGTAGATATTCGGGGGTAGCGGGAGCAATGGCGTTGACCTCTCCGAGCGCCGGGGCCTCCATGGATGAAGTTCACCTCCCTCGCGGCTCCTGGAGGCCTTCGTCATCTTCGTTATCGTCACACTCTTTATCCTTGCCTTTGTCTTCCCTCCGGTTCCGGTGTCCAGGACCGGGGTGCTACCTTTAAAGCGAATTGAGCGAACGACCTTAATAGAAAGCACTCTTTAGCTTTATGATTCCCATTATGAATCATGCAAGGGCCTTCCGAAGCGTTTCGGACGAAAGTCGTTCTCTCGGACCTCTCTTAGGAGGTGCCGATCGATCTCCTCCAAAAGAGCGGTCGACAGCTGCAACAAGGTGATCGGCCTTGCGCTTGTTGTTATTCTTGGATCCGGACTAGTTGCCTTGGTCGTGCTTCGGCTCCTTCCCTTTGTTCCCGCGCAAATTGACCACGTTTGATTCTCCGGCGAGCATAGTCATCTGCTATCTTGAAGCACTACGACGCCGTCATGGTACGGTTCCGATTACGCCTTCCAATCTAGTGAACTAATGCTTCACTTCGGACGCCGACTTGAAACGCCGCAATTATCTGCTGATCGGGGACATTGGGGATTAAGGCCTTCTTATTGCGAAACGCTCGATGAACTGCGTGAGGGTCTCGTCGGGCTTACGCTTCGACTGTTGAGGTCGAAGTAGTTCCGTGGTTTCTCACAAGTCGCTCGAAAATTCTCCAGAACTTTTAGGTGAGATCGCCCAAGAAGAGATAGATCTCTCGGGTAAGGATTGCAACCACAAGCGTCCATCCTGCTCCATGCACATGGGGAGGTAGTTAGCTAGAACAAAAGTATCCCCTCCTGCCGATCGGATAGCGATAGTATACATGCGAAGCCACTCGGCGGAGGCGCTTTGCCATCATACTTGTCGATGGCCCCGGGCTTAAATCCCCGGGGTATTTGCAAATGCGTAAATCTCGCGTGAAGGCGGGGATCACGAGTACTCATCATCTTCTAGACCGGTCCGGACCGGTGAAGGAGAACGCCGACGAGGGTAATGCCGGTGAGTTACGATCCCTGTCATCATCGGAGTAGTCATAGTAGTGATCGTCTTGATATCTATCTCCTGAACCGTCCCGGCGGTTGTTGTTCGTTGCTCCGCAGGATGTGTAGGAGGAGGCGGAGGCGGAGGCGGAAGCGGAGGCCCCGCTTGACGATCGTTGTCACCTCGTCGGGGCTCCACGTCCTTGTCTCTGTTCGCTCATCCTCTTCGATCTCCGGTATCACGCCGCTCATCTCTTCTTGACCGGTCGTCACGATGAGCATGTCGATTGCCGTGCCCTCGATGATCATTGCGCGGAGGATTTCCGCCGGGGGTGGCGGCGAAGCGGCCGACCCACGGGCTGGGCGAATTAGTTACATGTGGGCGAGATGGGGCGGGATCCCGCGGACGATCATCAACATGACCGGTCCGTCGCCGCTCATCTTCTTCTTGTCTCCTGCACTCCTCCGTCCTCTCTACATGGTGATTGATAAGCACATTACGAGCATCACGATTGCCGTTAAGCGGTATGCACAAATCTTGGTCTAGAGCTCGTTCGTGTTCGTCCGCGATCGGAGTGTGTCGAGGCCCAAGCCTTTCGCCGGAAGAAGCTCCTTCGGACCGGACTCTTGCTGGCCGCTATGAGCGAGAACGCGAGCAAGCTGGAAGATTCAGCTCTGTCATAGACGAGTTGATTTGTTTGTAGAGCAGCCGCATCTACCAAATTCAAAGCGCGTTGTAGCCCCGGCGTCGCGTTGAAGACTTCCTCCGGAATTGTCTCGAGAATTTGCTTTACCTCCACAATGTTGTGGACCGGTGACATGAAGACTCGGGCGCCATTTAATTCGACCTCCATGGAGCTCAAATCCAATGCTCCGCTCGAAGAGCGATGGCGCCTTCCGCTACGGCACCCACGTCGGTCGTTATATCCTGTGGATGTTTCCTCCGGGTCTCCGGACTGCTCCGACAACGGCCCGATAGCGGGCGCAGTGGTCGTAGGAGAACTTCCTCCCACCGACAAGTGCCGGCGGCGTTTGCGCGATGATTCGTGGCTGAAGGTTGCGGAGGTGGATCTTCTCCATCCGCTCCGTTTGTTTCACGCCGGCGACGACTAGCTTCGTCTTCCGCCATCCTAGCTTCTTCGGCGGCGGCTTCCTCGGGAGTGAGTTCTTGAAGAACTGGACCCGCCATGAACACTTGGAAGAAGGCTGGAGATCCTTCCTCGAAGTCGTTACCAAGCTCGTGAGAGCAACTTATCGTCGCAAACCGGGTATTGGTCCGAGGCTCGAGCGGTCCGATGATTCGCGCTAAAGCTGCGTCGGATCCGCAAGGTTTCAAGCAAGAGGTGTCGACCGTGGCAGGTGATCGCGCTTCGGAAGCTCCGGCCCGGCTACGAGTTGGATTCGTCGGATGTAACTTTCCGGTGGAATCGGCTTCAAAGTCGAGGGACCCGAAGCGGATCTTGAAGCCGGCGCGAAGTCGACGTCGAGCGAAGAGGCCATCGAACTCGCTGAAAACTCGCCGGGACCCCGCTCGGCGTGCCAAATGTCGAGTCTTAAACTCGACACTAGAACTACCCGGTCCCTTACGAGCGTGGAATTCGATGGTGCAACACACGGAACACACAAGAACACGCGATTTTAGATAGGTTCGGGCCTCTCGATTGAGAGTAATACCCTACGTCCTGTGTGTTATGTGTTGCCTTTAGCGGATTGCTAATTGCAAGATTTCGAGAGAGTTTTTGAGGGGTCCCTGCTCCGCCTTATATATCCGGGGAGCTAGGGTTACATGCAAAGTCCTAGTCGATTACACGGATTTACATATACAGGAACTCTATCTCTAGGTTTCCTTATCAATTTAGAGTCCTAATAGACTACAAATTGCTCCTTTACTTGTTTCTCAAGTTATCATACGTCGATCTTGATATCCGCCATGTCTTCATACCGGTATATGAATCCTCTGTTATTTCGAGCCGGTTAGGAACCGATCTGTTGGCTATCCCTACCGGATTTATCTTCATTGATTTCTTACCGTGTCTTTGTATATCCATTCCTTTATCGTCCGTATAGCCATAAGGCAAGTATACGACAACAGCCCCGAGTAATTTTTTATTTGACCTTGAATAAGACCGACCAGTCTTACGCATGTTGGTCTTGATTCCATGGTAAAATTAAAAAGAACTCTAATCTTCTGCAACGTTTCTTCTTTCTTCGAAGCGCTTCAAAAAGCCCAAAAAATTAGTGTTTTTGTCCTCTATATCACCTAATTAGGTAAACAGGAATCATTGCATATTCTTCTTCTTCTTCCGGAGCACCGATTAGGTGCACCCAATTGGGTATAGCCCCGACTCTTGGATCATTTGAACTCCTTTCAAATAATGCAAGAGTCCACTAGTTGATTCTTCATTATTTCCTTTATGCAATCTCTACAGACCGTTCCTCTCAATTTTCCCTTATTTTCCACTTCCCGCAATCTCTGCAGACCGCTCTTGAACACGGTGCACCGATCGGGTGCACCTAATTAGGTATAGCCCCCGACTCTTGTATCATTTGAGGATCGCAAATAATGCAAGAGTCTTTCTGCATAGACTATGCTTTATTATTTTCCATTAAATCATATCCCTCTTAGCAATCTCTACCAAGAGCACACTTTTAAGACCGGTCAAACCAGTCATACCGCATATCCTTTTAAGACCGCTTAAGTCAGTCTTATCTTTATCGTTTTTAGTTAATTTTAACTAAGAAGTAAAATCCTGGTTGATCGGACCAGTTTTATTCCCAGATTCTCACATCGACTCGAGTCTCCAAGGCCTATAATCAGTCTGGATGATTAACACCCATAGCCTAAGGCATCTATTAACATTGAGTTAGGTAAGATCTAACTCTTTCATACTCGCTAAATTACGAAATTTAGCATTACATTAATCTAGATCCGAAAAATTCATATTTCGGACCGCTTTTCTATTCACGAGAAAATTTCTCATGACCGTAATAATCACGATGACTTATCCTTATGGCCGTTAGGTCATAATTTGCGCAAATTAACAGCAAATCTTTAATATCCTTATGGTCGTTAGGTCATAATTGCACAGATCACGACATAAGTCATTTAATGCCAAATTCATCGGGCCGTAAAAACAGCCCGATAACTTTTCAGCCCACGAGCCCAGCTCGGGTGCTTATAAAAGGAATCGAAGGGTCGACCTAGGTCAAACCCATTCCCGAAACTCCATACGCGCCCGCCATACACCCTTGTTCTTCGGGCATCACGATCATTGTTCTTCCGTTCCGCACAAACCAATCTCGGATTTCCTTTTTTCATCTCTTAAGATGGGCAAAAAGAAATCTGCCGCCAACCCTGCATCTTCCTCTTCCGTTCCCCGCGACCAGCTCCCATTCGGTGTTCAAGATCCGGGTAGCAGTAAAGTCATTGAGGCATCGCTTAATGAAGCGGTTCGTGATGGATATCTTCCCCCTCGGCCGATTCCGAACCGGAGTGTCCCTACCCCCGGCCAAATCCCATGGGGAATAGACGACTCTCGGTAGTTAGTTTTCAAGTCTTTTTTCCTTCGTGGCCTTGATCTTCCTTCCTGCTCCTTTCTTAGGGGGCTTCTCTTCTTTTACGGATGGGAGTTAGTAAATCTAAACCCTAATTCCATCCTTCGGATCGCTTTCTTCATCCATCTTTGCAAAGCTTTCCTTAGAGTCCTCCCCCATTTCAAGTCTGTTTCAATATCTTTTTCAAATCCGCCCACTTCCCTCATCGGATCGCCAGGCTGCAGTAGGTGGGGTAGGAATTCAATGCTTGGAGTGCGGATGAATACTTCTCCCTTTCTCCGAATAAAAGCATAGCCTTTTGGAAAAACGGGTGGTTCTTCCGTGACAATCCCCGACCTGCACTCCCTCCTCTTAGCGCCAAGGTAGCCAAAAATTTCCGTACCCCGGATAGCAGGGAGAAACTCAAGGAAGATGAAGAAATCCTCGCTCTCTTAGCTTGTATCAAGTATCTAAAAGAAGTCAAAAGCGTCACCGCCGAGACGGTTCTTTGGAGCTTCATCGTGAGAGGAGTCCGACCGCTGAAAAAGCAAGAACATCCGAGCATGGTGCTTCAATGAAGACGTGGCCATTCCACTGGACGGAACTCCTCTCCCCGACGTAGAGCGGTTGGAAACCCGCCTCAAGCAAATGCTCCAACCAAAGCCGGACCTATCGGGATGCCAAAGCGTGGGTCCGGCTTTTAGTATGTTAAACCCTCGAGACCACCGTAAGTATTCCTCTCCTTATTCTCGAATTTTGTTACGTTTAATCATCATCCTCTTATTCAATTATAATTGTGCAATACAGAAAATGGATAATTTCAGAAGTCATCCCCCAATCCCTCCTAATGATACTTGGGGGGAAGACATGAAGGCAATACCGCTCCTCTCGCTGTTCAAGCCGGTCTTACTCGAAAGACTTCCGACCGGTCATATCCTTTGCCGCCCGAGTATAGCTCCGAAAATATCCAAATCCGAAAGGTGGTTCAAGCACCTAGTACGAAGAAATGTACTACTTCCTTAACCATCGGCGAGACCCATCGCACCTTCCACTTCCGTACCGGGCGACACCCGTACGGAGGCACGGAAGCTTGAAGATCGGCAGAGAGAAGAGGAAGTTGTCGAGAGGGATCGCCAAGCTGCGCTTGCCGCTTTTGAAGCCGCTATCGGAAAGTCTCAAGGAGCCCCCTCATTAACGTATTCTCCGGCCAACGTTCCCAAAAGATCCCGGTATGGCATTCGGACCGGTCCTTCAGCAAGTGGTGCAGGGGAACCGGTCTCGTCGCCGCAAGTCCAACCAACGACAAAAAGGACTGAAGAGGGCTCTAGTGAAGATACCCAAGGCCCTTCAAAGTAGATCAAGGCCTCCACCGGCTTCAAGAAAGCCACTTCGTAAGTCTTTTACATTACTAATACCTTCCGAATCATTGTCATTCCAGTCTTATAACGCTCACAACCCTTTTGCAGAATTCCTTCTAATTTCCAAGCTAGTATAGGTAGCTTTTTAAGAAACAAAGCTTCTACTCCGGCCCCGACCGACGATGCTTCTGCTACCTCTACTTCTTCAACTCTTGCCACCGCCAAATCCTCCGAAGTTCAAAGTGCGACGTCCGCCAAGGAAATCCCTGCCGCCTCCACCGAAGAAACTTCGTCCCAAGCAACCGAAAAACAAGTCATCATCAATATCGACGACTCATCCGTAAGTGACTTCCCTTCCCAAACTACCCTATTCCAAGCTCCTCCGGAACTCCCATCGGGACCGGTCCGGGTGGAAGAAATTCCTCGTCGGCCTAGGACAACACGCAAAGCTCCGGGAGGGCCCGGATCGGACAAGATGGTAGTTGGAGATGTTGAAGTTGACAGCTCAAGCGGAGCTAGAAAGTTTACAGCAACAGCTCGATGGGACGCTCTTCGGGATGAGGAAGCCCTGAAGAATTTCTCCGAATCCGGCCAAGTATGTCCTTCCACTTTACTTATTTCTTTAAATAATATCTTCTCATTATTATCCGATCTCTTGTTTCTTCCTCCTTTTAGGTTCTCCTAAAAAACTCCGATGCCAAGAGTACAATTATCGCTCGTCCGGAGGAAGAACTATGTCATTCAAGAGCGGCTGGTCGAACTTGAATCTCAAACTGCCGATCTGAAATCCAGAGAGACCGATCTGCTGAAGAGGGAGGCCAACCTTATGAGCACCCACCGACAGGATATCATCAAGCTCCGCAAGGAAATCCAAAGTAGGTCTTTAATCTTATCTTCATATTTTGTAATTCCATTCTTCTCTCTCTCTCTCTCGACCGGTCTTATTTTTGTTCCAAGCACTTGAAAATCTTGTTGCCGCCCATAAAAGGGCGGAAGAAACTCTTTCGGAGAAAACAACCGCCCAAGAAAAAGCTCTGCTGGAAGGTTCACAAATTGAAGAACAGCAAGCAGCACGAATTGGAGAGCTGGAAGGCGAGCTCATCGCTAAGGACAAGTATTCTTGTGCGGACTCGCGCTCCAACAAAATGCTTGGAGGCTAACAATGCTCGTCCGAAGGCTGAATTGGCGGAAGCTACGGAGGCTGTAAAGACAGCGCAAGCGAGAAAGAAAGTGCCGTAAGGACTGCCCATAAATCTGCCCAACTTGCGCTCAAAGCTAAAGAACATGAAATTCAGCGTCCGCTGAAAAGTGAAGCCAAGTTAAGGGAGTCAAATGTCAACATTAAAGGCAGATTCGGGGCTGCAGAAGTCGGACATAGACTTAAGGTTCTTCTTTTACACGTTCATTGAATAAACTCCCTTTCGATACCGATCAGTATCGATAATTCTTCCTTTGTTCTCTTCGGACTTGCTGCAAGCACGGTGCGAACGCTCGAGTATTTGAACGGCGGTCGGTCTATTGACCAGAATGAAGTAGATTTTGAGACTGCTATCCGGGCTTTCTCGAGAAGGATCGGAGAGCACTCCAAAATGTTTGCCGCATGAGGAGGAGGTCACATTGCTGCCACAATCCAGTTTTGGACTCCAATCGAAGATCGTGATTTCAACTTCATCAAAGATGGCGCCCACCCGAACACTACTCGAAGATCAATTCAATGAGCTGAAGAATTTGCTCATTGGTACCGTTTACGAACCGATAGAGGATGTTCCTCTTGACCCGACGGGTGCACCTTTGAATGTGGTTGTGGCAGCGTTCGCTTTGGATCAAGACGCTCAAGATCCAGCAGCCACCGCTAGGCGGACGAGTGGAAGATGATTTTGAAGATCTTGATGCTTGACTTGTTGTCGACTCCTTCGATTCCGAAGGGATAATTGATGACAGATTGACAGAAGACCCTAAGACCGGGGATACGAGGCACTTCTAGCGATCCTGCCCGATAGATGCTTGTTATAGGGCCAGCTTTCTTTTGTAACCGGACAATTTCATTATCGTGCTATTATAATTTATCTTATTATCTTTTTAATGATCCTGAAGTTTTAATATCTTCTCCCTTTCCGTGTGAATACTGTTTTCAAAATGTCACCATCTTATACCTTACTAACTAACTTCTATATCCGAGCAATGATGGTTATTTCAGCTCAAACTAACTATGAATAAAGCTGGCTCTAATCAACAAAGGTCACAATTCATCGAGCTAGCTTGTAAGGTTTGAGATTTCGCAATATCACCGATCGCTCTTAACACAAGCAGCCTACCAACAAGTATTCATAAAGAAAACGCTAAAAATTTCCTTTCCTAAATATACCAGTCTTAAGCTGAATTCGGACCGCTCTCAATGTAACGATCTGTGACTAAATGACTGGTCTTATTATTCAGGAATAGCACAATACCACAGATCGCTCTTAACACAGCAGTCCCCGATTGGATAAGTTAATTCAAAATTAAAATATCGAGACACAAGAAGCGAAAACATTCTCATTAGATACTAAAATTACTTTATTATAATATGAAGAAGTTTACAAGGGGTTCTTTTATGTATAAAAACGACTGAAGTCTGCTCAATATTCCAAGAATTTGGAATTTCCTCCTCCTCCATGGTCATAAGCCTATAAGCCCCTGGTCCGGAGACCGATTTAACCGAGAAAAGGTTCTTCCCAGCACCGGTGACAACTTATGACTGTTCTTGTTGGATTGAATCTTCCGAAGAACCAAGCCTCCTACTTGGAAAAGGTTCTTCCCGGAGCTCCCTACGGCAGCCGGACGCGGTCGATGGGAAACCTCCGCCGCGGCCTCGGCCTTCGCCTCGGCTCGCGCTCCGCCTGGAGCGCCTCCTTGACCTTTTCGCCGCCGGAGCGGCCTCCTCGGCTTTGGCCCGGGAGGCCGAGCCACTCGCGCGGCGCGCCTCCGCCGCCTCGCGCTCCGCCGCATCTTTCGCCTCCCGAGCGGCCCCTCACGCGCAAGCGCCTCCTCCGAGCCGACACGAACCCGACCGGCCGATTCCACGAGCTCGTCCGCCCCGACTCGAGCCGGTAGAGGAATTCGCGTACCACCGGCGTGAGCCCCGCCACGAACTCCGACAGCCTTCGCTCCGGCGGCGACTCGGACGCGTGGGTAGGCCCCGCCGACGTCCCTCCCGTGCTAACCATTGTCGCCGTAGCAGCCTCCCCGGTGCCGGCACTCCTCGTCCTCGCGGCCTGCGCCGCCGTGGAAGTCAACGACTTTCGAAGAGTCGTTGATGGAGCTTTCCTTCTCGGCGGCACCGTACGCTTGGGCGCGGGGCCACCATCACCAAGCTCGCCCTCGCGAGCGTGCTTCCCGGCAGACGTCGCCGGATCGACCGCCTCCCGCGCCTCCTCCATGATGGGTTCCGCAGGGCCTCAAGATCGAGGAAGACCCGCGGCGCCCCTCCGCCGGACGCAGCGAGGTTTAAAGACATCGACACGCACCCGCGTGTCGAGAGGCCGGCTCGCCGGCCGCAGCGAGGTTCAAGGACATTGACATGCGCGTCCGCATGTCGCCCTTCCTCGCCGCTCCTCACGGGCTCGGGAACGGCCCCGCCGGACTCTTGGGCTCGCAACGTCCGGGGTCGGGAACCTTGCGCGGGCACCACGTCCGTGAATCGGCGGAGGGAAGACCTCGCTGATCTACGCCATCCGCCACGCCATCTCCGGGCGCCACCGGCGCGCGGTTAAGGTCCGTCTCGCCTTCGACTAGCTCGGCGATCATCTCCGCCGTCTCCCTTGCATCGGCAGCAAGATCTCCCGTGAGGACCACGACCTCCGGCCCGGACGGAGGCTCCCCGCCGGTCCTCGTCCCCTCTGCGAGAGACGCCTCCTCGATCCGGGAGCTCGACCCACCTTCAAAGGTCGCGGGCTGCCTCGAGGACCCGGTCGCGAAGGTCGAGGACCATGGGGCGGAGCTCTCCGGGGCCGAGCCGACGGCACGGCGGGAGCGGACATACGCGATCTCCCCGTCGATCTCGAACTAATCGGCTCCGCCATCATCCTCGGAGTCGGTGGGGATGGGTGTCGAGGCGGTGGAGGCCGTGTGGGGGTTTAACCCCGCCGCCTCATACGCGTCCCTCTTCCTCCGACGCTCTGCGTCTCGCACCGCCTTCTCCACCTCGAGTCGCGCGGCCAAGTCTTTGGCCGCCTTCCTCTCGGCCTTGCTCCTCCGCGGCCCGCGGACGGTTCGCCTCCCTCTCGCCCGCTCCTTCGGGAAGCCGCAGCTTGGGGCGCCTGCCGAGCGAGATCCGGGCGGGCTGCGGAAGGAAAAACAAATGAACAAGCAAGACCCGACGCAAGTAGCAACAAAACGAAAGTCGAGGCGACTTACCACGTCGAGCGCTTGGGGTTCGGCTTCATCTTCGAGAACCCCGTAACGGGCTAGGCCCGCGCGGCTATACCAAGCGCGCTCGGACGCGCAGCGCGATGGTGTCGTCGTCGAGCCGTTGCAGCGCCATCACCGTGTCCCGGACCCGGCGGTCGTTGTTCGAAACCTAGTGCATGAGCATCGAGCGCCGCATCGGCGGCGCGAACCTCCGCTTGTGGTAGGACCCCACCACCACCATCGCGTCAACATCAAACCGGCTCAAATGCCGGATCGCCTCGATCATCGGGTCGATCTAGTCCCGGTTGGTGTGGGGGCAGCCCCACTTCCACTCCTCCGAGACTTCTTCGAAGACCCGGCCCTCGAAGGCCGGGAACGGGTGCGCCGGGTCTTGATGCGGGTAGAACCACTTCGGGTGCCATCCCTGGTTCGACGAGGGGGTGGTCACCGCAATGTAGTCCTCCCCCGGTCTCTCTTCATGACGATCCCCGCGCAGCCGACATGCGCGGGAACATCCTCGCCGGTGGAGTTTCGCCTCCGGTAGAGGCCGATGCGGAAGTAGTACCTCCACGAGGTCGAGGTTGGGCTCCATGCCCGGGAAACCCTCACGGAGAGCCACGAAGGTGCTCAACTCGCTGGATCCCATTGGGGTTCGGGTGGTGCAGCTCCAGCATTTTTGGAACATCATGGCGCGCAGAAGTCGTTCCCCGACGTTCCCAAGCCCCGCTCGTGGAAATGCGGGAAGGACACGACATAGCCCACCGGGGGCCGGGGCGGCGTCCCTCGGTTCTGCTGCGGGTCCCGGGACCGCCACCCCTTGGGTAAAGTCCCTTAACTCCTCTCCTCCTCGATTTTCACGCCACCTTCTCCAGTGTCCGTCGTCCCACTACCCGTACTAACTGCTGGGGGCCCGCCACTACCGATGGAAAACCGAATCTCCCCGCGCCGGCCCACCACTACACGCCGGCAACGGATGAGGACGCACCTCGATTCCCGAAATAAGGAAGCCGAGACGATAAAGCCGCCACGCTCCCCTCTGTCTCCCTGTCAATTCGAATTCTCTCACATACCGACGCAGGTGAGGAAGGGCACGCACCCCGAGGAGGTCCCTTGACCTCCTACCTACCCACTTCAAGGTCGACCGCTCGACCTCGAAGTTCGACTCGTCGAGTCTTAAACTCGGCATTAGTACTACCCGGTCCCTCACGAGCGTGGAATTCGATGGTGCAACACACGAAACACACAGGAACAAGATTTTAGACGAGGTTCGGGCCCCTCGAATTGAGAGTAATTCCGTACGTCCCGTATGTTATGTATTGCCTTTAGCGATTTGCTAATTGCAAGATCTCGGAGAGTTTTCGTGGGGTCCCTGCTCCGCCTTATATATCCGGGGAGCTAGGGTTACATGCGAGTCCTAGTCGCTTACATGAATTACATATATGGGAGCTCTATCTCTAGCTTTCTTTATTAATTCGAGTCCTAACGGACTACAAATTACTCCTTAACTTGCTCCTCAAGTCATCATACGCCGGTATTGATATCCGCCTGGTCTCCATACCGGTATATACAATTCTCCGTTATTCCGGACCGGTCGAGAACCAGTCTACCAGCTATCTCCATCATCTTTATCTTCATTGATTTGTTACCGTGTCTTTGCGCATCCATTCCTTTATCATCTCGTATACCCATAAGGCAAGTATACGACAGTAGCCCCGAGTAATTTTTGATTTGACCTTGAATAAGACCGACCGAGTCTTCCGCATGTTGGTCTTGATTCCATGGTAAAATTAAAAAGAACTCTAATCTGCTGCAATGGTTCTTCTTTCTCCGAAGCGCTTTAAAAAGCCAAAAAATTAGTATGTTTATCCTTCATATTAACCATTGCAAATTCTTCTCTCGGTGCACCGACCAGGTGCACCCAATTAGGTATAGCCTCCGACTCTTGGATCATTTGAACTCCTTTCAAATAATGCAAGAGTCCACTAGTTGATTCTTCATTATTTCCTTTATATGTAATCTTTAGAGACTAATCCATTGAATTTTCCATTATTTTGCATCTCCCGCGATCATTACGGACCGCTCCTAGAGTACGGTGCACGAGTCGGGTGCACCTAATTAGGTATAGCCCCCGACTCTTGTATCATTTGAGAATCGCAAATAATGCAAGAGTCTTTCTGGAGAGACTATGCTTTATTACATTTTAGCAATTTCTGCCAAGAACACATTTATCGGACCGGTCTAACCAGTCATATCACATTTAACCAAAATTTCTGGTTGATTAGACCAGTTTATTTCCCGTATTCTTACATCGACTCGAGTCTCCAGGGCTTATGATCAGTCGGATGATTAACACCCATAGCCTAAGGCATCTATTATCACTGAATTAGACAAAGTCTAGTTCTTTCATACCGCTAAACCAAAAAATTCAGCATTACTTTAACTCCGAGTCTGAAAATTTTCATATTTCGGACCGCTTTTTTATTCACAAAAACACGATGGCTTATCCTTATGACCGTTAGGTCATAATTAACACAAATAACAGATCTTTAATATCCTAATGACCGTTAGGTCATAATTGCGTATTCATGACATAAGTCATTTAATGTTAAATCCATCGGGCCTTGCAAAATAGCCCGGTAACTTTTCAGCCCCGGGCCCATCCCAGTGCCTATAAAAAGAAACAAAAGGTCGACCTAGGTCAACCCCGCTTCCGAAAGCTCATACGCGCCCGCCATTTGCCTTTGTTCTTTTGCTCTCTTCTTCCACATAAATCAATCTCAAGCTTTCCTTTTCCATCTCTCGGGATGGGCAAGAAGAAATCCACCGCCATCCCCGCGTCTTCTTCCTTTGTTCCTCGCGATCAACTTCCTTTTGGCATTCAAGATCTAGGTAACATCAAGGTCACCGAAACCTCCCTCAATGAGGCGGTTCGTGACGGATATCTTCCTCCTCAACCAATCCTGAATTAGAGCATCCCTTCTCCTGGCCAAATCCCATGGGGAATAGATGATTCTCAACAATTAGTTTTCAAGGCTTTTTTCCTCCGCGGCCTTGATCTCCCTTGCTCGTTCCTTTTTAGGGGACTTCTTTTCTTTTACGGATGGGAGTTAGTGAACCTCAACCCTAACTCCATCCCGCAAATCGCTTTTTCATCCATCTATGTGAAGCTTTCCTTGGAGTTCTCCCCCACTTCAAGTTATTCCAGTATTTGTTCCAAATTCGCCCACTTCCTTCATCGGACCGCCAAGCTGCAGTTGGCGGAGTAGGAATCCAATGCTTGGAGTGTAGATGAATATTTTTCTCTTTTCTTGAACAAAAGCATAGCCCATTGGAAAAATGGATGAACAATCCCCAGCAAGCACTTCCCGCCTTCAGCACTAAGATAGCCAAAAATTTCCCTACCGCAGATACTAGGGAAAAGCTCAAAGAAGATAGTGAAATTCTTGCACTCGTAGCTTGCATTAGATACTTGAAGGACGTCGGAGGTGTCACCGCCGAGACAGTTCTCCGGAGCTTCATAGTGCGGGGAGTTCAACCTCTTAAAAGGCGGGAACTCCCAGCCTTGGTGTTTTGACGAAGACACCGCTATGCCGTTGGATGGAACCCTTCTTCCCGAGAAAGAGCGATTAGAAGCTCGCATCGGGCAAATGCTCCAGCCAAAACCAGATCTATCCGGATGCACAAGAGTGGGTCCGGCCTTCGACTCGTCCAATCCTCGCGATCCTGTAAGTATCTCGTTTCTATTTCTTCAAATCTTTGCCGTTTGTTACCATCATTTTCTTATGAAAACTCAATCCTTCAATTGCAGAAAATGGACAACTACAGGAGTCACCCTCCTCTTCCTCCCAACGACATTTGGGGAGAAGATTATGCAAACAATACCGCTCCCCTGGCTGTTCAAGCCGGTCCGACTCAAAGGCCTTCGGACCGGTCCTCTCCTTTACCTCCTAGCATAGCTCCAAAAATCTCCAAGTCCGGGGCCGTGGTTCAAGCACCTAGTACAAGAAAACGTACTACTTCCTTGACCATTGGCGGACCTGCTGCTTCTTCCGCTGCTCCCGGCGACACTCGCTCGAAGCGCAAAAGCTTGAAGATCAACGACGAGAAGAAGAAGTCGTCGAAAGGGATCGCCAAGCAGCCCCGGCCGTTTTTGAAGCTGCATTGGGAAAAACTCAAGGTACTCCTTCCTTGGCTGATCCCTTATCCAAGGTCCCCAAAAGGTCCCGGTATGGCAACCGGACCGGTCCCGGTGATGCTTGGAGAAGCGGTCCCAACCCCGCAAGTCAATCCTGCGGAAAAAGGACTGCAGAAAGAAGTGGTGGGGACACCCAAGGTCCTCCCAAGAAGATCAAGACCTCCATCGGCTTCAAGAAAGCTTCCTCGTAAGTCTTTTATATTACTAATTCTTTTCCGAATTGCTCCACCTGCCAAAGCTCCTTACCCAGTCTTATTACATCTGCTTTTTACAGGATCCCTTCTAACTTCCAAGCTAGCATAGCTAGTTTTTTAAGAAATAAAGCTTCCTCCACGGCTTCAACTAGTGGTGTTTCTACCTCTACTCCCGGCGCATCTCGGACCGGTACCGCTCCTGGCGCTTCTCGGACCAGATCTTGCTCCCGCTTCTTCATCTCCGACCGGTAGTGCTCCTACTTCCGCTCCCATCGCTTCAATCACGAAACTCGAGTGCGGCACCCGCAGAGGAACTCCCCGCCACCTCACGTATAGAAGCCGAAGAGCAGGTTACCATTGTCGAAAGTGTGACACCCCGTGTCACAAATTCACGATGTTACTGTGCTAAATAGAAATTTGCATGTGCAAAACAATAATCATTTGGCTAAGTTACATAAAATAATGTATTAAGTCCTATTAGGGTTTTTATTGCCCCAAAACCCTAGCCATTTAGATCTCCCACACTTTCTATTTTGGTGACACCAAATTTTTTTGCACAATCTGGTAGGGCACATCAAGCTAAGAATTTAGGGTATTTTTCCTGAATTTTTGGAGTACCACAAAGTCCTAGAAAAATCCAACTCTAAGCAAAAACAGCACCTGTTCATCAATTTTTATAAAATTCTACATTTCGAATCTGAACTTTTGCCTATAACAAATGTTGTTCCTCATAATACCATGAACCCCCAGCAAATTTGGTTTGCAAAAATTCCAAAAGGATTGAATTCTGTGAGCAAATTATAGAAGAGAGCGTCAATGGCAAAGCTGTAAATAGTCGCGAATAATATTTGAACAGAGGCGGCACGATGGCCGGGGCCACCGTCGGCGGCGTTCGCCGCCGGTGCCCATGCCGGTTAGGCGTCGTCCCGTCCTCACAGCGCTGTGCAGCTCCACGCGTCGCGCATCACCCCCGCCTTCGCTCGGAAGCCGGCTCGCGCGACCGTCGATGGCGAGGTGAGCCTTTCGCCATGGCCGCCGTTGGCTAGGTCACCCCCGCGCGCCGCCTCTCGCCTCGCCACAACCCTCATTCGTGCGCATACGCTCCGCAGACCTCCTGCGCAGCTCCAGCCCCGACCACATCGCTTCCCTTCCCTCTCCGCGAGCCTCAATTCCCAAAAGAACCGGAGAGCTCCTGTTTTCCCCTCCGCGCCGGCGAGCTCAATTCCGCCCTCGCTCGGGTGAGCTCATGCTCCGCCGCGGCCTCCGGATGATGCGCAAGCACTTGACTAACCTTCCTGCTGCTCCCCGGGACGAACCGAGCCGGAGCGGTGGAGTAATCTCCTTTCTTCCTCACCGCCGGTCACCACGCCCCGCCCCCCACCGTCGATAGCCCACCCCGGACCGCCTCGCCTTGCACCAACCATACGCCGCTCATCTCCGTGCGAAGGTGCAGCTCTACGCCTTGACCGCCCCCTCCTTCCCGCACCGACGAGCTTGTGCTCCCACGCCGGAGCCGTCGTGTCCGCCATGGCCCGACGCGAGCTAAGCTCCGTTCACTTCCTCGCCTCACCACCACCTCCAATAGACGCGCCATCCAAATCCATGCATAGGCGGCCAAGCCCGGCCCCTGCGGCGAGCTCTAGCTCAACGCCGACGAGCCCCACCGCCGCTCCGACGAGCACCCCCCCCCCCGCGCGCGCGCAACACTTAGACAAATTTTGAATCGTGCTGAAATTTCGTAAACGCCAAGGATTTTTAAAAAAATCATAACTTGAGATCTACGCCACGGATTTGAACGATTCAAAAGGCGTTGGAAAGTTTGTAACTTGTACTTTAACATGGAGTACATGAACGCCTATGGTTATATAGTAAAAATCAATTTTTGAGCAAGTCGAACATGTCATCATGACCTCGCCACTTAACAAGATAGTATTTTGAATATTGCGTAACTTCTATGTCCTGGATCCAAACTTCATGAGCAAAGGCTCTTTGGAAAGTAGATGACTTGTTCTTTAACGTAGTAACATAATCCAAGTACTTCATTTGTAGAAAAATAAAGATACGAGTACTCTAAGGTGCTAATCTGTTATGCTCGCGTGAGAACTTGGCATTTTTGAAATTCAAGAACTTTTAAAATACAAATTTAAATGAAGCGAGTATACATTTGCTGTAATCCTCGAACTGCGTACTTTACATAACCCAACATGGTTCACCTAAGTTCTATAGCCAAATTTTGAAATATACACTCCCTAAGATGGCATCGCAGCCAGCCCAAACCTCCAGACTTAGCCAAAACCGGACGAATGAGATTTTGCTAAACTCAAGCTTGCGTTGCTCCTTTTCAGCTTTGGCTAAATATTTTTCACAGTGGCATGATACTTTTAGGCCTGTCATAATCATGTTTATCTTTTGGGCAAGAACAATCATCTATTATATATAAAGTATTGTATAAATTTTGCATAAATGGACTTTGGTACTAAATATTTAGAGATGAAATGAGAACTTCGCCCTAGTAAATTAGCATCAAGTTTTGGCATAATGACTGAATGAATACCAGATTAGTAATGAGCTACACAAGAAGTGCGAGTTACTGATTTAATCCAAGAGTTGGTCACACGATTATTAATGTATAACCGCAGCACTATACGTCATCATATGATTACATTTGGACATATAAATGTTTTCACTCCACTCATCCCAATAATGAAGCTTACCCTAATTTCTTGCTCTAAAAAATGAGCATGCATAATTGTACTAGATAATGTAAGATTATTATAATTAGAAGGTTGTCCCCATGAAATAAACCACACGTATCAACATCGTGACCATATCATCTCGTTCCGTGAACATGTTTAATTTATGCAAACACTTCATTGCCTTATATTATTGAGAAAGTTCCATGAACTATATAATTATGATTTCATCCATGGCTCATACACTGCATGTGCATTCATATAGGAACCCCGACCGGAGCTGAAGATCAAGGAGGGCACCAGCTTGAAGTGAGCGAGTTCGAGTGTGCTAACAGCGAACGAACCAAGGCAAGCCCCGGAGCATAACCTATGTTTTCTAAATTTTTATTTCATATACATCTATGGATGTATTGTGCATTTACGTTCAGGAGTTGATTGGAACTTAGTTGCATTAGATCCCTGTTCCCGTGGTTTTGGTTAGGTATAACCCCGATCGTTAGCTGCTATGCTTAATAATTCTATCGGTAGCAACACCGAGTGATTTGGAGATCACCCGGTCTAGGGATTAAATTTTGGTTACCCTCACATGATTAAATGGAGACCGTACGGGGAAGTGCATGTGTAGGATGCGGTGACAAGGTTGGCCCTTGTGCGCCATAGCCCCGTACGTGTCGGTCAAGGACCGTTCGTTGTGACTCCGCGAGCAAGTATTGAGTTGTGTACCAAATGCATACCTTCGTATGGGAGTTGGTAAACTGATGTAACTTGAGAGTCGTAGTGTTGGACGGTCACTCCACCCTTTGTGCAAAGTGTTGGTCACGGTGGATGCACGGGTTTGTGAGTAGATGGAGGGTGTGTTATTACCCTTGGACCCGACGCTACTGTGGTTGCATGTGGAATGCACACTCGGAGGGCGGACCCGGCTCATATCTATGGTGATCTTGTGAAAGGTGGCCATACGTGTTCTTAAATGATGCATATGTCGTGCATTTGGGTTTCCCCTGCAGGGTGTAAATCGATATATATCTCCGCCCCTCACGGTGATGAGTACCACTTGTCTCGAGCAGATTGCATCGTAGTAACAAAGAGAATATGGAGATTAAGTTGCTGTTTTTAAATATTAAATTCATGTATTGCAACCATGATTGTTAGTCTTGCTCACTAAAATTTACGATTATGTTTCTACCCTATTAATTTGGCTAAAATATGAGTAGACCAAAATCTATAAGTGCTGTTTTGCAAATTCCCGCAAGCCAGGTCAAGCCCCCTGCATGTTAGGGTCGGTTCTTAGAACCACTTGGCCTTGCGGAGTATATTAGATACTCGGGGTTTCCGTTTCAATTCATATTTCAGGATTCCCGCAGCCCGATTACTCGTGACTGCTGCGGGAAATATGTGTGTCAAGGTGAGGAACCCCGAGGAGTGGACCGTGGAGTGGGTTCCCGCTTCACCGACTCAAGAGTGAGACCACGCCGTATGGGCTGGTGTATGTGCATCCTCCTATGTAATATAAATGGTGAATGTATCCTTAATGTATGTGCAATGTACGTTCGCTTCGTCGAATGTCTCCCGATACGATCCTGTTAGACAATCCCTCTCGCTTTGCGTGGTAGGGCTGTCACGAAAGCTCATCTTCTGGTAACCTTCCTCCCCAAGCTACATTATTCCAAATCCCTCCGGAACCGTCACTAGGGCCGGTATGGGTAAAAGAAATTCCTCGCCAGCCCGTAACAACACGCAAGTCTCCCGGAGAACCCAAACCGGCCAAAATGGTAGTTGGAGACGTGGAGGTAGACAGTTCTAGCGGAGCTAGAACTTTTACCGCAACAGCTCAATGGGACGCCCTCCAAGAAGAAGAGGCCCTAAAGAATTTCTCGAATCCGCCGGGTATATCCCTCCGCTCCAATAATTTCTCCAAGCAATTGCATTTTAATTATTAACTTTCTCACTCTTCTGTTTAAGTTCTCCTAAAAAGCTCGAAGCCAAGACTCGCTATAATCGCCCGCTTAGAAGAGGAGCTCGCACCAATCAAGAACGATTGGTTGAACCGGAGTCTCGGACCGCCGATCCGAAGTCCAGGGAAAACGACCTTCGAAAAGAGAGGCCAACCTGCAAAACACCCATCGAATGATGGAAGAGCACCGGCAAGAAATCATCAAGCTTCACCAAGTTATTCGGAGTAATACTTTCGATTTTTCCTTTACATTCCATATTTTACCATGTTGCCTCCCTTTCGACCGAGTCCCAACCTTTATTTCAGCGCTCGAGAGCCTTGTTGCCGCTCACAAGAAAGTCGAAGAAGTCCTTATCGAAAAGGCAGCCGCTTAAGAGCAAGCATTTGAAGAGGGCTCTCGTGTCGAAGAGCAACAGGCGGCTCGGATTGGAGAACTTGAAGGCGAGCTTACTACCAAAGATAGTATTTTAGCTCAAGCACTTCGCTCCAACAAGATGTTGGAAACTGAAAATGCTCGCTTGAAGGCTGAACTAGCCGAAGCCTTAGAAGCAGCAAAATCAGCACAAGCGAGACAAGGAGAGCGCCCCGAGGACCGCCCATGAATCTGCTCAACCGGCTCTCCAAGCAAAAGATCGCGAGATTCAGCGTTTGCTGAAAATCGAAGCCAAACTGAAAGAATCAAATACGAACATCAAGGGCAGATTCAGAGCTGCTGAAATCAGGCATAGGCGTAAGTCCCATCTTTCTTGTTCATTCTTATGACATCCTTTTAAAGATCGTCGGCAGCAATATCTTTCTGTTAAATTTTTGCTTGTCTTTTCAGAACTTACTGTAGGTACAGTGCGCACTCGGAATATCTCAATGGTGGTCAAACTATTGATCCTAATGAAATAGATCTCGAGTCCGCCATCCTGGGCAATCCCTAGAAGAATAAGAGAACATTCAAAGATGGTTGCTGCTGCGGGAGAAGGACACATCGCTGCTATAATCTAGTCTTGGACTCCGGTCGAAGAGTGTGATTTCAATTTTATCAAGGATGACGCCCACCCCGATACTATCGAAGACCGGTTCAACGAGCTGAAGAATTCACTCATTGGCACCGTTTCAGAGTTGATAGAAGATGTTCCTCTTGATCCAACAGGTGTCCCTCTAAACATAGCGCCAGCAGCTTTTGCTTTGGATCAAGATGCTCGGAATGCATCAGCCGTAGCTAGGCAATCAGTAGAAGATGCATTCGAAGATCTTGATAGGGATTTACCAAGTATCTTCTTCCGATTCCGAAGAAACGCTGGATGATAGACTTGAAGAAAATCCTAAGACCGGTGATACCGGTACTTCCAGCTGGTCCTGCTATTTAGATTTTGTATTAGGGCCAACTTATTTTTGTAATCGAACATCTTGATCATCATGCTATTTAGATTTCTTTTCTATATGAATACTGGTTTCACTTTCATACTTATTAACTTTTTTGCCCAAGACATGATGGTTATTTCAGCTGAAACTAACTATGATTAAATTCTGGCTCTAATCAGCACAGATTCATAGTTATAGCATACTTTAACAAGATCACGTAACCTTAGGAAAAAAGTTAGGATTTCACAAACTGCTCTCACTGCAGCCTTACATTCAATATTCATAAGAAAGATGCTACATCATTTCCCTTCCCGAACATACCAGTTTTAAACTGAAAAGAAACAGATCGCTCTCAATACAGACGAGCCTACCGACTATATAACTGGTCTTATTATTGAGGAATAGCACAATATCACAACAGCCCCCTGGCTCGATAATTTAATGCAAAATTAAAATATTGAGACACAAAAGCAAACACATTTTCATTAGACAAAATCACTTTATTGTAATATGAAGAAATTTACAAAAAGAAAAAACACTGTCAAATGTAAAAACGACGAAGCTGCTCAATGTTCCAAGAATTTGGAATTTCTTCTTCCTCCAAGGTCATAAGCCTATAAGCCCCTGGTCCGGAAACCGATTTCACCGGAAAAGGACCTTCCCGGACCGGTGACAACTTATGTCTGTTTTTATTAGATCGAATCTTCCGAAGAACCAAGTCTCCTACTTTGCTCGCTTGAATCAAAGCTTGATCCCTCAATTCTTCCGCAGCAATCAATTCGACTTGGCGCTGATCTTCATATTTCTTTTCATCATAATACTGTACTCGAGCAGATACCATATTCACTTCGTAGGTAACATGGCTTCGGATCCATACACCAAAGAGAAAGGAGATTGCCCTGTAGCCCTACTAACATTAGTGCGTAATCCCCAAAGTACCCAGGGCAATTCCTTAACCCATTTTCCTGCGTACGGCTTCAAACGATCAAAAATTCTAGGTTTAAGACCGGTCAAAATCATTCCATTAGCTCGTTCTACTTGTCCATTGCTTTGCGGGAGTGACACCGACGCATATTGTATCTTGATTCCCAAACTATCAGCATAATCTTTGAAGCTCTCGAAGTGAACTGGGGCCCATTGTCGAGTAATGATACTGTGCGGGACTCCAAAACAAACAAATTTGTGCTGCAAGAATTTAATTGCTCGAGCCGTAGTCGTACTAGTAACAGACTTCAGCCTCAATCCACTTGGAAAACTTATCTACCGCCACAAAAATATGCGTGAATCCTCCTGGTGCCCTTTTAAAAGGTCCAACAATATCCAGCCCCCAAGTAGAAAAAGGCCAAGTCATTGGAATTAACTACAACTCATGAGCCGGAGCATGGGACTGTCGGCAAAAAACTGGCATCCCCGGCAATTCTTGACCACTCAGTGCGCATCATCCGTCGCCGTAGACCAGTAAAATCCTTGTCCGAACACCTTCCCAACCAATGTCTTTGAAGAGGCATGATTTCCACAAATTCCCCTGTGCACGTCTTCAAGCAATTGAATGCCATCGAAACCGATACACAATTCATCAAAATATTAACTCCACGCCTATATAATTCTCCTTCGAGAATTAAATAACTGCGCGCTCGAACCTCTAATCTTTGCTTCTCCACTCTATCTTCCGGAGTTTTACCGGACTGCAGATAATCAATGTACGGGGTACGCCAATCAGAATCAATGATCATTACATCCGGTGACTGAATATTTTCCGGCAAAATTGTTCCCTCGACGTTGATTACATCCCCCGTCTTATTCGGTAAGACCGCTCCTTCGGATTGGTCCTTCAAGACTGCCTTCTCCACCTGATCCTTCAAAGCCGCTTCATCCGCAATCTCCGAAATAGTAACCTTGCGCTCCATCTTTATGGATGGCTTATCCAATACTTGACGAAAAACACCAGGTGGAACTGCCTGTCTCGAAGATCCCAGTCCGGCTAACTCATCCGCAGCAGAATTATTTCCGCGCAGTATATGAGAAAATCGCAAACCATCAAATTTGTCTTCAAGTTTTCTAACCTCCTGTCGATAAGCGATCATATGATCATCATGACCATCCCACACCTTGTTGACTTGACTTATCACTAACATTGAATCACCATATATATCCAACCGTCCGACTCCTAACGAAATAGCTACTCGAAGCCCATGAAGCGAGCTTCATACTCCGCAGTATTATTTGAAGCTCCGAAATGCATTTGTAATACATATCTCGAGTGGTTCCTTCCGTGGGGTGAGTAGTACAACCCCAGCCCCGCGCTCGAAAGCTGCGGGGACCCATCAAAGAACATCTCCCAATATTCCAACGTTTGAATCCCCTGCGGGACTTGTGTCTCCAACCATTTTGTTATAAAATCGGCTAAAGCCTGTCCCTTAATAGCGGTCCGCGAAGAAAACGTAATCTCATATTGGCCAAGCTCTATAGCCCACTTAGCAACCTGACCCATCGCCTCTCGGCTTCGAACAATATCTCCAATAGCGAACCCAGTCTTAACTTCAATGGGGTGCGCTTGGAAATAATGCTTCAACTTTCGAGAAGTTATCACTACTGCATATATTAATTTCTGTAATTGGAGATATCGTGATAAGTACACGGTTGCTGCCCGATCTTTCGATGAGAGGGGATAACTTCGATTTGAACTGGAGAGACGTTCACGGCCCGACTACAACCAACAAGGATGCGCCTTAGCAACCGATACACCAACTCCAGCGGTTAATCACGATCTTGTGGAGCACGATCAACCAAACCACGAGGGTAATTCCTGCAAGCAATCAAAGAACAAGCAAGAACAAGATAAACAAGTAACTCAACTCACAACGGTGGGGTTCTGAATGAAGTAGAACGGATGGTCTAGCCGACGCATGCGTCTACAAGGTAGTAGCAATGGCTAAACTAACAAAACAAAACTCAATCTGTTTGTGGCGGCTATGGGGGTATAAGAGAAGGGGAGAGGACGACCAAGACATGGCGGGGGTCGTCCTCCAACCCTAGGACGCGCCCCTATTGGGGACAACTTGATACAAAGCCCAATAGCGATATAACGGTGACTCAGCACCGAGACAGATTCTGTCCGTCAAATTGTTACGACGATTCCCGTCGACTCCGAATGAATTTGGACCTCAAACCGGCGTCCATTGGAAAGGTGATCTTCTTATCTTTCCAACCATATGTAGAACGTCCAAAACCGAGCCCGTATGCGATCTGGGCGTCCGTTTTAGTGCGGACTGGTCCTGGAGTCCGAATCGGATCCGAAATCGACTTTGATTGGGCCTCCCACTTGATTTGCAATACATGGCCGGCCCTCCACGCCTTTGAGCACCTCTCTATCCATATCCTCATCATCTCCATGGTTCCTAACAATAATTAAATCATTAGGTAGTATTTTATTCTCAAAACTGTATAAGGAAGGCATTAAAAACGAGCTCACCGATAAATTCCAAATTCGTGCTTGAGCTCTCATGATTGGACCATGAATATCAAATGAGGGAGTGTTGGTTGTATCTGTACGAGTGATGTCCTCGTCATTCTCCCCTTCTTGGCTGCAAACCGTCCTCGGTTTGGCGTCGTGGTTGAAGTTCATGCAAAGAGTGGGATTATGCTCTTTCAAATATGATTCTCGAACTTCCACTAATTCACATTGCAGCAAGAATTGCTCCCCTTCTTGAAGCTTGACCTGCAACTTATAATCAATAGAAGAAAAACTAGATATGGTGTTGTTAGCTTTAATGCAAGTCATCATTTGAGTACTTGAGGACTTCATTAAAAGTGTTGTCAAATCTGAACAGATATATACCCTATGCACCATGAACTTATCATTTTTATCATATTTGCCAATTGCATGAAACGAGCAATAATCAAGATATAGCAAATCAGATTTCAGAAATAATTCAGTCTCCAAACTATTCATGTCAAAAGGACTATCAAATTCAATATAACCTAAACAATTTAGAGACGATATGAATTTCAACTCATCTTTCTCACTGTTAATGCAATGAACCTATCTTATTTTAGCAAGTTTATCATCAAGAATATAATTCTCATGCCCATGCATTAGTTGTGTTGTAGATATAAGTGAAGCATGATCACACAACTCTTCTTTGTCACAAGCAACTATCTTAGAATCTTGTAACAAAGGAAATTCAGCAGGAGATTCCACTAAGGATTGCTCTAAACTAGCATAAGAAGTGGACAAATTCAGCGCCAAAGCATTAGGATCACATGCAGCCACAGTTAGCTCATGTGCCCCTTCATTCACTTAGTCAATTTCAGTACAAATAGAAATACTTTTTTCACTATCTTCCTTTGATTTGTCTTCAACCAAATAACTATTATCCTGCCCAAAGTTAGTCATTGCGGAACATGGAAAAGTGGACATCATGTCGGTTTCACAAGCAGTAGAAGACATTAAAATTTGATTTTCAGCTCACGAGCAAGCAAATACATGAGAGATAGGTGGGTATAATTTTCAGATTTCAGCATGGATTGAATTTGAAAGTTGAGTCCTCTCATGAACCTACTTGTTATGTCTTTGTAGCATTCATCTAGACCACCAAATATGACACAAATCTTAAAAACACGATAATATTCTTTCACACTCCTACTACCTTGCTTCAAGTTGTCTAATTTTTTAATCAAATGATCAGCATAATATTCAGGAATGAAAGCATCTCTAAAAAGAAGTTTGAAGTCATGCCATGATTGTGGAACTTTGTGCCGCCTACAAATACGATTCCATTCATACAAAGCATCTTTAGTCAATATATTAGAAGCAATATAAACCTTTTGTTCCTCGGAAAGATCATGCTCATCAAACTCACTCTCTAACTTTATCTCCCAATCAACATATGCTCTAGGATTCAAAAACTCACCATCATATGAAGGCAAGTGTTGAATGATGTCCTGAATGTCGAGGCTGCACTTTTGTCATCTCAAGAAGCTCCGTATCACCTGCAATGATTAGATGAAAACAAGAAACACACACAATATGTATGCTCCTATATATCAAGTACTATGACGTGGCTGGTGTAATTTTCTCAATTGCAACTTGTTCAAACAAGCTCTTACAAGTTCTTACCTTGCTCAACAGGAGGTGATGGCAACCAACAACTCGGCAACCGTGGAAAGAATGTATCGGTGCAGCAACAACAAACCTGTCAAGCTGTTGGATATGTGGAGCTGTAGGTGGGCTGAAAGTAATGCACAAGGGAAAAATACTAGCACCACATTAGAATAAAAGTGAGCTGAGTAATGATTCGACGGTGGTACTATGCTGGTCCTAGCCTAGACCAAGCTAGAGACGCGAGCCTAGACACAAAGGAAGTCACAAGCACCAACCGACAACAAAGAACAAACACAAAATTCAGTCCCTTTCTTTTTTTTTTTTCCTTCTTTCTTTCTTCCTTTTTTTTCTTCCTCCTTTTTTTCTACTTTGTTCTCTCTTCTTCTTTTTTTATTTTCAGGGATACTCAATAATAGATTCGATACAATGGAAACCAAATAAAAACAATAAATCACAACACACTTTTTCCGGAGAGAGTATGAGTATATCGGTACAGAAAAGGTGTCTGTATGAAATCGATGATTGTGGGTAACTCTGAACAGGTATGAACGTGAGGTTGGATCCGTTGGAAAGTAGACTCAATAAGCTTTCTGCGAAGTACTAGAACACCCCGAACGGAGTCTGTATGCGATTGTGGTGGCTGTTATAATTTGGTTCTGTTTTGCAGCCCGAAAAGTGACAAAACGTGACAAGAACTCAAAACTCTAAAAGACTAGAACTAAGACCAGCAACTCGACACAAACCGAAGCAACCAAAGAGTCAACAAGCCCTACTAATCAGTAGTAGTAAAAGGCTCAAAGTGTTTTTAGGAAAATGGAAATCTGATGTATGTTTTTTTTGTGTGGCTGTTTTTGGACTATAGGAGAGAAAAAAAATTCAGGGAGGAACACGAAATCTCTCACCGATGAACCTTGCTCTGATTACCAACTGATAAGTAAACGGGTGCTGCCCGATCTTTCGATGAGAGGGGATAACTTCGATTTGAACTGGAGAGACGTTCACGGCCCGACTACAGCCAACAAGGATGCGCCTTAGCAACCGATACACCAACTCCAGCGGTTAATCACGATCTTGTGGAGCACGATCAACCGAACCACGAGGGTAATTCCTGCAAGCAATCAAAGAACAAGCAAGAACAAGATAAACAAGTAACTCAACTCACAAAGGTGGGGTTCTGAATGAAGTAGAACGGATGGTCTAGCCGACGCATGCGTCTACAAGGTAGTAGCAATGGCTAAACTAACAAAACAAAACCCAATCTGTTTGTGGCGGCTATGGGGGTATAAGAGAAGGGGAGAGGAAGACCAAGACATGGTGGGGGTCGTCCTCTAACCCTAGGACGCGCCCCTATTGGGCCCAACTTGATACAAAGCCCAATAGCGATATAACGGTGACTCAGCACCGAGACAGATTCTGTCTGTCAAATTGTTTCGACGATTCCCGTCGACTCCGAACGAATTTGGACCTCAAACCGGCGCCATTAGAAAGGTGATCTTCTTACCTTTCCAACCATATGTAGAACGTCCAAAACCGAGCCCGTATGCGATCTGGGTGTCCGTTTTAGTGCGGACTGGTCCTGGAGTCCGAATCGGATCCGAAATCGACTTTGATTGGGCCTCACACTTGATTTGCAATACATGGCCGGCCCTCCACGCCTTTGAGCACCTCTCTAGCCATATCCTCATCATCTTCATGGTTCCTAACAATAATTAAATCATTAGGTAGTATTTTATTCTCAAAACTGTATAAGGAAGGCATTAAAAACGAGCTCACCGATAAATTTCAAATTCGCGCTTGAGCTCTCATGATTGGACCATGAATATCAAATGAGGGAGTGTTGGTTGTATCTGTACGAGTGATGTCCTCATCATTCTCCCTTCTTGGCTGCAAACCGTCCTCGGTTTGGCGTCGTGGTTGAAGTTCATGCAAAGAGTGGGATTATGCTCTTTCAAATATGATTCTCGAACTTCCACTAATTCACATTGCAGCAAGAATTGCTCCCCTTCTTGAAGCTTGACCTGCAACTTATAATCAATAGAAGAAAAACTAGATATGTTGTTGTTAGCTTCAATGCAAGTCATCATTTGAGTACTTGAGGACTTCATTAAAAGTGTTGTCAAATCTGAACAGATATATACCCTATGCACCATGAACTTATCATTTTTATCATATTTTCCAGGGTTGAGCTTCATGGAAAAATTCCGCAGATTACTCGAAGGTCTCTGCCAGGTTAGAGAGGAGATCCCCGCTTTTCGAGATTTTACCACTATATCATCAACGTAAGCTTCTGCGTTCCTTCCCAATTACGAATCCAAGCAACGTTGTATACCACGCTGATATGTAGCTCCGACATTCTTTAATCCAAAAGGCATAGTCGTATAGCAAGTATGCTCCAAAGGGGTGATAAACGCGGTCTTTATTTGATCTTCAACTCTTAGCGGTATTTGATGATATCCTGAGTAAGCATCAAGAAAACAAAGACGCTCGCAGCCAGCGATCGAATCAACAACTTGGTCAATTCGAGGTAGCGCGAAAGGATCTTTGGGGCAAGCTTTGTTGAGATCAGTATAATCGACACACATTCTCAATTCTTTAGTATTCTTTTTGGTACAAGAACCGGATTGGCAAGCCAATCTGGATGATACACCTCCCTAATAAACTTAGCTGCTAGTAACCTAGTTATTTCCTTCTTAATAGCTTCCTTGCGGTCTTGAGCAAATCTTTGGAGCTTCGTTTAACTGGCTTTGCATCGGGACGCACCAACGGTGCGTGCTCAATCTTCTCCCTAGGAACACCCGGCATGTCGGAAGGCTGTCATGCAAAGATATCTCTATTTTCCTGGAGGAAAAGAATGAGCGCGCTTTCCTATTTATCCCCCAAGTCGGCCCCTATATGGGTGACCTTGGAGGGGTCCGACTCATCAAGCTGAATAGTCTTGGAAACCACTGCATCGGCTTTCAATTTCTCTTTTGCGACCTTCTTGATCGGAACTTCATCCTCCAGCCTTGCCTAGACTTCTAGAGCCTCAGCTGCTTCTCCGATTTCCCGACGTTCATCCTCCGAATTGGCCCGAGAGGCCAACTTAGTGCTATGTACTTCACAAGCATAAGCGGTCTTGATGTCGCCTCGGAACGACAAAACTCCATTTGGTCCTGGCATCTTCAACATCAAGTATTGGTAATTCGGGATGGCTATAAACTTTGCCAAAGCTGGTCTTCCAAGTATCGCATGATACGCTGAATCAATATCGGCTACCCGGAAGATAATATTCTCCCTCCTGTAGTTCTCTTTCGTCCCAAAGGTCACCGGCGAGAAATCTGCCGCCAAAGGATAGCTATTCCGCCCGGGTATTATACCATGAAACGGCGAGACGCTGCGCTCCAAGTCGGCTACGGAGAGGCCAAGCTCCGGCGAGTTTTGGCAAACAAGATATCCAAGCAACTTCCTCCATCAATGAAAGTCCTCTTCAATCGCACCTTGTGAACTATGGGAGCCAAGATGAGTGGATATTTACCAGCTTTTTGACAATATCTCGGGATGATCAGCTCTGCTGAAAGAAATGGGCTCCTCGGACCACCGTAGGTATTCGGGTGTAGCGGGAGCGACGGCATTAACCTCTCGAAACGCCAACTTTTGCTTTCTCTTCGACTCGTAAGCGTCCGGGCCTCCATAAATCATGTTCACCTCTCGGGCCGGTTCTTGAAAACCTACGTCATCCCCACTTGTCATCGTGCTCTTTATCCTTGCCCTTGTCATCTCTCTCGGTTCCGATGAAGCGGATCGGGGCACAACCTTTAAGGCAAGCCGAGCAAACGGCCTTAATAGGAAGCACTCCTTGGCTTTATGATTCCCATTATGAATCATGCAAGGGCCCTCTAGAAGTGTCTCGAACGATAATCGTTCTCTTGGACCTCTCTTAGGAGGTGCCGGTCGGTCTCCTCCATGAGATCGGTCGACAGCTGCAACAAGGTGATCCGCCTTGCGCTTGTTGTTGTTCTTGGATCCGGATCGGTTGCCTTGGTCATGCTTCGGTTCCTTCCCTTTGTTCGCGCGCAAATTGACCACGTTTGATTCTCCGCAGACATAATCATCTGCTATCTTGAAGCACTCGACGCCGTCATGGTAAGGTTTTGATTGCGCCTTCCAATCGTGTGAACTAAGGTTTCACTACGGACGCCGGCTTGAAACGCCGCAATTACTTGCTGATCGGGAACATTGGGGATTAAGGCTTTCTTGTTGCGAAACGCCCGATGAAATCCGTGAGAGGTTCGTCGGGCTTCGCTTCAGCTGTTGAGGTCGAAGTAATTCCCTGGCTTCTCACAAGTCGCTTGGAAATTCTCTACGAACTTTTTGGTGAGGTCGCCCCAAGAAGAGATAGATATCTCGGGTAGGGACTACAACCACAAGCGTCCAGCCTGCTCCATGCACATGGGGAGGAAATTAGCTAGCACAAATGTATCTCCTCCTGCCGACCGGATGGCGGTGGTGTACATGCGTACCCACTTGGCGAGGAGGTGCTTTACCATCATACTTATCAATGGCCCCGGGCTTAAATCCCCGGGGTATTTGCAAATGCGTAAATCTCGCGTGAAAGCGGGAATCACGGAGTATTCGTCATCTTCCGGACCGGTCCGGACCGGTGACGGGGACGAGGGTAATGCCGGTAGTTGCGATCTCTGTCATCATCGGAGTAGTCATAGTATCGATCATCTTGATATCTATCTCCCGATCCATCCCGACGATCGTTGTTAGCCGGTTGTGCGGTCTGCGAAGGGGAGGCGGAGGCGGAGGCTTAGGCGCCGCTTGGCGATCGGTATTGTCATGTCGAGGCTCCCGTTTCGTCTCTCGTTGTCGCGTCCCCTTCGATCCCCGGTATCACGGCGATTATCTCGTCTCGGCCGGTCATCTCGATGAACATGTCGGTTGCATTGTCCTCGCTGGTCATCGCGCGGAGGATTTCCACCAGGTGGCGGCGCCGAAGTAGCCGGTCCACGCCGAGGCGAATTAGTCACATGCGGGCGAGGCGGGCGGGGTCCCGCGGACGATCATCCACATGACCGGTACGACGCCTCTCATCTTCTTCGTGTCTCCGACGTTCTTCCGTTCTCTCCGCATGGCGATCAATGAGGACGTTACGAGCGTCACGGTTACCATTAAGCGGTACGCGCAAATCTTGGTCCGGAGCTCGTTCATGTGCATCCGCGATCGGGGTGTGTCGAGGCCCAAGCCTTCCTCCGGAGGAAGCTCCTTCAGCACCGGGCTCTTGTAGGCCGCTCCGAGCGAGAACGCGAGCGGCTTGAAGATTCCGACCTGTCGTGAACGAGTTGATTTGTTTGTAAAGCAACCGCATCTACCAAATTCGGAGCGCGTTGCAACCCCGGTGTTACATTAAAGACTTCTTCCGGTATTGTCTCAAGAATTTGTTTCACTCCCACAATGTTGTGAACTAGCGACGTGAAGACCCGAGCGCCATTTAATTCCACTTCCATGGAGCTCAAATCCAAAGCCCCGCTCGAAGAACGATGTCGCATTCCATTGCGACACCCACGTCGGCTGTTATATCCCGGGGACGTTTCTTCCGGGTCTCCGGACCGGTCCGGCAGTGGGCCCGTGGTCGGGGAGCGGTCGCGGGAACGCTTCCTCCGGCCCGACCAGCAGCATTTGTGCGCGGATTCACGGTTGAAGGTTGTGGAGGTTGTTCATCTCCATTTGCTTCTTCTGTTTCACGGCGATGACGATCGGATTCGTCTCTCGCCATCCTTGCTTCTTCTTCAGCAGCTTCCTCGGGATTGAGTTGGCGAATAACTGGTCTCGTCATGAACACTTGGAAGAAGACTGGATGTTCTTCCTCGAAGTCATTAACAAACTCGCAAGAGCGGCTTATCATTACGGATTGGGCACCAATCCGAGATGCGGCGGTCCGATTGTTCGCGCTAAAGCTGCGTCGAGTCCGCGGAGTTCGAGCCTAGGGTGCCAACCGTGGCGGGTGATCGCGCTTCGAAGCTGCGGCTTGACAACGAGTCGGATTCATCAAAAGCGGTTTTCCGGCCGAATCGGCTTCAAAGTCGAGGGACCCGAAGCGGATCTTGAAGCCGGACTCGAAGTCCACGACGAACGAAGAGGCCATCGAACTCGCTAGGAACTCGTCGGGACCCCTACCCGGCGCGCCAAATGTCGAGTCTTAAACTCGGCACTAGTACTACCCCGTCCCTCACGAGCGTGGAATTCGATGGTGCAACACACGAAACACACAGGAACACAAGATTTTAGACAGGTTCGGGCCCCTCGAATTGGGAGTAATACCCTACGTCCCGTATGTTATGTATTGCCTTTAGCGATTTGCTAATTGCAAGATCTCGAGAGAGTTTTCGGGGGTCCCTGCTCCGCCTTATATATCCGGGGGAGCTAGGGTTACATGCGAGTCCTAGTCGATTACATGAATTACATATATGGGAGCTCTATCTCTAGCTTTCTTTATTAATTCGGAGTCCTAACGGACTACAAATTACTCCTTAACTTGCTCCTCAAGTCATCATACACCGGTATTGATATCCGCCTGGTCTCCATACCGGTATATAGAATTCTCCGTTATTCCGGACGGGTCGGGAACCGATCTACCAGCTATCTCCATCATATTTATCTTCATTGATTTGTTACCTGTGTCTTTGCGCATCCATTCCTTTATCATCTCGTATACCCATAAGGCAAGTATACGACACGACTGGACCGAGGCTTGGCCTCGAAGGTAAGCGGGGATAAGAGGCCGAGAACCGCCTCGACGGCCCCACCCAGCCGAGGTTCTAAGGCTGGCCCAATCGAAAGGGTTCGACGGTCGCCTCGAGCATGCAAAACCGAGCCAGGGAGTGACATCGATGGGTCCGCCTAGCGACCGCAACCCACGCGTGCAAGCGCAACGGGCATCGACCGAACACGTTCGAGTCCGCGTCGACCTCGACTAAGGGGAATCTCACCGTAGAGAGGCATCGCGCCCCGAGACTTATCGAATGGTCTCGGGACCCAATCGAGGGCGACCACACGGATTAATGAAGTTGTCCCCCGGCGGGCCGGACGGAATCCCCTCGACGGGAAGCCGCGACTTTACTCGAACTTTTCCCGCTATTGAGCTCACCGAGCCCGCGTGTCGGCCTTTCCGGGCAAGTCGCGGATCTGCTCTACCCTCCGTCGTAAGAATGCGACGCGGATGGGGAAATCGACCAAGCCGAACCACCTCACGACCGGCCATCCGCACCGCGCGGGGGCTCGAGGGCCGGCATCGCAAACACGAGGTTCGACGGCGGGACCGCAACACGTTCACATGCGATTCAGCTAAAGCATAAGTCTTCGACTTATCCTCCGGCTCGGGGCTACCGTCCACCGGACGCGCTCGCGCGCATCCGGCGGATAAACAACCGCCACGGAAACAACGCGAACGCGACTCCCGCAACCTCAATGGATCCCTCGGATGACTCCACGACTCACCCGGGGCTCGAGGGCTACCGTCGTGGAGAAAGATTAGCGCTGCCACGTGGCGCCATTGGAACGTACTTAACAGGGGATTAACGAGACCACGTCGCCTGAATAAAGGCTAGGCCCACTCTCGTATGACGCCATTGGGAGAATCCGTCGACGAAGGACGGGTTCGACCTTGCCCGCCTTACTCGGGGAGGCTCCATCTCGCACGACCTTGCTCGCTTGACCTCCGTGCTCAACCTTCGAATGCGACCTTGAAGCTCGAACACCGACCACATTAACTCCACCCACCCCCGCGCCCACATGGGCGTTCCTCGGAAATCATTGGCGGGGCTCGTCCTCCATCCCTCCCGCCACCGCTCGCTCCCGTCGAGGCCACGCCGACGGGACGTACCATCCCCGTGCCGCCCCGAAGCCTAACGAGTTGGCGTGGACCGAAGCCCGACGGAGTAACGACGTGAGGCACAACTCCTAATGGATTTAGCGTTGCCGGGCAAGCTCTATCAATTCCTTGATCATGATTGATCCTATTACTCTGCTTATTCTCGCACCTATATAGGAAGCTACTCTTATATGCATTTATCCTTGCAAATATTTTGCTAGAGCCCAATTGTTGTATGATAATGTTTAAATCACTATAGATGCAAACATTATACCTTGATTGCCATTAGATCACTAGAATCAACCTAGATGTATTGTTAACTATGTTAATGATATAGTAGTATCATGCTTAGGAACCGTTACTATCTATCATCATACACCTTGTTTATGAAAATGGGTGAAAATGTGTTTGGTGGTGTGTGTTGATGGGTGGGTGATTAGACCAACTGTGTTAAGGTGAAGTTGGGTGGGAAATGATACCGGCCGTGGGTGAAACTCCTAGTCCTGGTGTAGAGTACTTGACGTTTAGGTGATGTCCATTTGCGATGGACGAGTGTTTGCCTTGTCATATAAGGACCGGATCTTCGGATCCCAAATTGGTGATTTAGTGTACAACCATAGAACCTGTTATGGGCAGGACTGCACACCAAACCTTTGGTTACGTAGATGGAAGTTTCACCGGGTGTAGTAGATGACGGAGGTCCAGGGATCGTTTATTTGGTGAAGTCCAAGTACTTGGCACATATATGGTGGACGGTATGCTTGTGTCATACGCGTCGGATCCTCGGGCATTCGGGGAGGACTTGTAAGCGTGCCTAGTTGCGGTGGCAGCGTCATGAGCTTACTTGCAAAGAGCGCATAGCCTCGTGGGTAAAGTGTACCAACCTCTGCAGAGTGTAAAACTATCCGGATGTCCGTTGTCACGGTATATTGACACGTCAAACCTTGAGCTCTCGTTGATTAGCCACAAATACTAAACCCTTGATGTGTGAGTGGGCAGCCTTGTGCTCGTGAGTTCTGGAAATGGTGTTGGTTTGGAGTGCCGAGTTGTTATGACCTTCGGTCGGAAGGCTCAACTAAAATTTATGGTAACTCGTCGGGATCGATGAATATCTCCCGTAGGTCCGACCAACTAAAAGACAAAACTATTTTTCCTCTTACGAAAACCCCATTGATTCACGTAGTGAGACCTTGCATTCGCGCTTTCCGCAAAACCCTTATCCAATCCTTGACTACCATCCTAAATACATGTATATTATTACCCTTTGCTAGTGGTAGAGCTTGTTGAGTACCTTATGTACTCACGGTTTGTTCATTGTGGTTTTTAGTGGACAAACTTCCGAAGAGATAGAGACGGTTAAGTTTCTCGTATGCTCAAGTTGCTCGTGGATGATTGAAGTGTTCAGCTTTTGTCCCTTTCCGCTACATACTCCGGATTGCCACTTAACCTTGTATGGTAAGTTCTCTCGTAAATCTTCGTATTTTAGTACTCGTATGGATTTGAGACCCTCTGTTTGTGCGTACCAACTACCGATCCAGGGATTGGTACAGGATGCACAGTACCCCTCCGAGGGAGAGGTGCCACAATGAAACACGTGAGGACGAATGGCTTGTTCCAGGCATAAAACACGCTAGACCATGTGGCGCGTTTCAGCTGACTCACGGTCAACTAGCCAGCCAACGTGGCAGTCAACGATGATGTGGCACTGTATCACGCTAGCTATTATGGCGTGTTTCGCACATGGAATACGTCAGGCATTTCGACGTGTTCAAAACGTCTAGATTCTGGAAATATAATTTTGCAAGGTTTTTTATAATTTTAAATTAAAAATGATTATTTGAAAAAAAACATCTGGCATGTGTCCGGAGGAGCACCCGCTATCAGCTCAACAAAGATACGTATTGTCTACCTTCATGATTCATGTGTTGGTCCTGTCCTCGGCGATGGCCCCAGCGTTCTTGCATGGAGCTCTCACATCCACGGTGGAGAAAAATCAGGTCAATTGTATCTTGTTCATCGGCCAAACAAATTGTGTCAGAAAAGATGCACCCATGGCAAAAACGCAAGCTGTCCCTTTCCAATGTTAACGCAGCCGACGATGTGCCACTGCCCGTCTCCACATTCGCCCTGATATTCAGATCACCAACTATGTTCGGCGCTTGTGGGGGAGAGCTACGAGTCTATGACGACTTCTTGGCTCGACAACTTTGTAAAACAGGTCCTATTTCGGGTTTTAATTCTGAAAATGGTTCTGTTTCAGCAAAGTTTGCAAAACCGGTCCTGTTTTGCTGAAAATAGGACTTGTTTTGTAATTGTCCCAAAAGGTACTTGATTGTGAAGTTCACTGGGAGGTTGAATTAGCTGCATCAAGTGCACAGGGACTTTCTTTTAAACTTTATTCAATGTAACAAGGTGCCCATGTTGCAGAAGAACTACAATCAACTTCATAGAGTTATCCATGTTACCAGTGTTGTCTTCTATTGTATTGCAGGCCTTACAAAAGACTATTAGTTTCCCCTCAAAAAAAGACCATTAGTTCCGCCACAAGCTAGATGGGGTGTACTTTGAGATCAAGCAACTGACCGTTCGTCCTCGCAACTGCCTCTTCGTCCTAGTCATCGTGCAGCCGTAGGATACCATCTACCCCTGTCGCTTCTTCATCTCGTCATGCTTAGAGTTTGAAGATGCTAGATCTGCTCCTCTGGTTTGGGAGGGAGTAGGAAGTCAAGATGCTGGCCACACCTTCCTTCCCCAAATCTGGAGAAACCTCTATATGATTACATCATGGCCTGGTGATAGCAAGACGCTCATTAATGAAGCCTTTTAAACGTTCCCAGTTATACGAAAAATAAAGTATTGCACCTTTATATGGTTTATATTTAGTAGCAGCATGTAGCTGCATGGATTTTCTCCTCCGTAACTTGGTTATTTTAACTTTCACAAGGAAATAAACTAATTCTACCTCAGTTTGCTTTCATTCTATGTATAGCTTTTTCCTTTTATACCTAATGCATGATAAACAAAAATGTTTAATCACTCAAATTACAGTTACAACTAACATAACAAATTCATTCTCAGCAGATGACTACAATTTTCATTATCAGCAGATAAACACTGATGTAAAATCTACATTTGCACTAGTCAACAAAAAAATGGCACCATCTCTTACTGCATGAAGAATGGGATTACAAAGTTACCCATCTTTTCTTTCTTCTCGATTTCATCCTTCTCAGCTATTTGTTTCAGAGTTGTCCACCCTTTTCTTGCTCGTTTTCTTGAGCCGCTAGACACCTGAGTTGCAGGTTTACTATTACTATGCTTACGAGAGTCATTAGGAACAGACTTGATGGAACTACTAAAAGCCTTGCCAGCAACTGAGTGGCTAGCCTCTCCTTTCTTGTTTCTGGTACTTTTTGTATTTAATGATTCTGCTGAATCCATCAATTTGTTCTTTTGAGGTGTCACAAATTCTGTTTCCAGAGTGGCTTCACAAGTTTCAATCTTCTTAAAAGAACTCCTCAAAGAAACAGGCTCTGTTTCATGCATATTTTCATCATTCACATTTTCTAATACTATTTTTTGTATGCTTCCTTCTCCAAAAGCAGAAACTGCTAAGTGACCAGACTGCACAGAAGACAATGCCGTCCCATCCTCCATTTTACAATCTGTGGGATGATTAAGTTTCAAAATTTCACCCTGTTGAACCCTTTCAGATGTTAACTGAGTCAAGCTGGATGACAGAATTGCTGCATGAGAATGCTCATGCATCTCTTTCATATCTTGTGTTCTTAAGCTTTTGTTTCCTCTAAAATACCTGTGTGTAGAATCCATGACAGCTTGCTCTCTTGATGATAACAAACTCTTAACTACACCCTTGCCGCTACCGAATATAAGGTTCTGATCTCCGCAGAAGTGGCATGCATAGGCAACACTATTCTGACAACAATTTGATTTTTTCCATCGCCTTGTTTTATTTCTCGTCTTCCTTATGCGGACGGTGCAGTTGAAGCCTGGTCTTAAGATTGTTTCACACCTGTAATGTTTGAGGAACCAAAGTGGTTATCCATGTCACAAGATATATCTAAAAGCTAAAACCAGAGTTATGAACTAGGTAGAAGACGCTGAAAAGAAATTAAACAGAAAAACTAACTTGCAAGTCCCAACAAAAGCGGCCCTAGGAAATAAACCACATATATAACTGGAAGTAACGTTGAAAGTACTATGTAGGAATGGTGTACTGTAGCTGATTCCAGGAAATCATGAATCATATTTACATTGATCAAGCCACTTGCAGATTGGAGATAGTTTTATTAGAATTACCTCAAGTCTACTCATACATGTATGTCAACGGAAACGATTATCTACCTGGGTGGGGTTTAGCACAAGGTTTACATAAATATGAGAGGCGCGTGAAGAGACAGGTTAAAAAAGATATGCTAAGTTCTTGTCCAACTAGATTACTAGCAATTTAAATTAGCAACATACTTTATAAGCGCAAAAAAATTAGAAGTTCACAAATCGTTCAGTGATAATTTCAGAGTCCTAAAATCTTAGTTATCTCCACCTCATAAAAATGAAATTATTTGTTCCTACAGGACATGTGTCCCCTCATTAACATAACAGTACTGGTCAAAACAAAAAACCAATCAATGCAAAAACATTACTAAAACATGGCTTGCAGAAATAGCAAGGTCAGTTAGCTTGGCAAATGCAGTGAATCAGTGTGCATTTGCGCCCATAATTTGAATCTTTATGCCATATACTCGCTAGAGTAAACTGAAGAAATAATAGAACGTAGGACAGAGTCAAACTCAGAGGTTTTAGGTTGTCGAAGATGAATGCATATACATGCAGCCTAAGAACAATTTGTCCGCCAACAACGCAATTACACAATTGCAGAAGCTATAACAGCAATTAAATGCCAGGAGATCAATTGTTGTCTACAGTATGCTGTACGTAACAGCTTGACAGTAAAATGAGACTGAACCACTAGAAACAAACACAGAGGAATCACAGCATCTCGACAGGCAAAATTATGCCAGGAGCATAGCATATCATAGCATATCTCCTACTGTGGTGTGCACGCACGAGAACGAGAAGCGGGTACTACGAACCTCTGGCAAAGGAAAGTGGCGGCGCCAAGCGGTACACCGGCAGTGTCGGCGCTCGCTGCGAGGCGACGCCCCAGCAAGGCACCGATCGAGCCCACCCCAGCCTCCGCGCCCGCCCACGCTGCCAGCCGATGCAGGTGCTTGACCCTCAGCAGGGTGGCCTCGTCTACGAGCGTCCTCCCGGAGCTCTCCTCGCGCAGCGACACGGCCTGGTTCGTTGCCCTGCCGGCCGTCGAGGGCCCCACGACACCGCGCCTATTCCCGCCCATACCGCGGCCAGTGGCCGACTGCGACCTCGAAGGAGATCTCCAAGGAGAATCCGTAATGAGGGCTCGTGGAATACAGCACCGGTGCCGACGCGATGGAAGGCAGAGGTTGCCGGCGGCGCGCGAGGAGAGGAAGAAGGGGCGGCGGCGGTGGGGACTGGGGAGTCGGTTTGGGGCGGACCTAGTCGGATAGCTGAGCTGCCCTGTCCCGTGTTGGGCTGAGTCAGAGCTGGGTTGGGGCGGTCATATAATTTACAAAGAACATTCATTCAGGCCCGTTCTTCATGTTAGGACCTCAGGGTTTGAAATCCCGATCGATTTTCAGCCGGTTTTCGCGGTTTCCGGAGATTCCGGTTCGGGTCAGTTTCACGGGAGATCGGGATCTCGGATTTGAATTTTGAAAATTTTGAAATTTGAAAGAATTTGATATGAAAATACGTAAAAAAACTAGAGGAAATTTGATTAATTATGGTGAAATCGAATCTTAAAAATTTTCAAGTTTGAGTTATGAAAAAACTAAAGTCAGTCACAAGTGAAGAAAGAAATAGAAAAAAAATACAAAACCTTATCCCTAGCCGCACAACACGGACCAGCCGCACCATAGGCATTTCCCGGACCGAGGCGTCCGAGGAGAGCTCCCCATCCGGCGTCCTCCGTCGCGCCTACCGTCCGTGCCGCTCCAGCCCACCGCCTCCGACCGGGATCTCGCCGGGAAGCTCGGGATCCCGACGCCACCGCCGCGCGATGCGGTTTCCCCATCGGGATCCCGGTCTCCGCCACCGGAAACCGAGGTTTAAGAGCGGGAATCCGGTCCTCCCGACTGGTATTCCAACAGCGCCGACAGTGAACTTGTCCATCCGCCAACCGAAGGTATGGATGCCAACTCGATTTTGTTTTATTTTCTATGTATGTTTAGGTTTGTGTATTAGAAATAGTGCAGTAAAAAATAGAGCATTTGGAATCGTTACTAGAAAAATAGAAGTTGGTAAGTTAGAAAATAGAATAGGTGTTAAGGTTTATTGAATTAGGAATGTATCTTATACACATCTTTTATTTATTGCAGTCAAGTATGGCGGAGCAGACGTTTAGGAACATGGAGAGAAGAGAGGATCGGGATGGTTTTGCAAATATTGCAAGTGTGGAAGGGGCGGAGGCGGTGCAACAAGATTTAAAGAACACTTGGCATGCGGGGAAGTGAAGTGGTGCATTGCACTAGTGTGTCACCGGATGTTCGTGATTTTTTCGAGCCAACATAGATCGGATCGCGCAGAAGAAGAAGAGTAGAGCACAAGAGAGACTCCGTAGAGAGGAAATTGCAGCCGAAGAAAATGTTCGAGATGAAGAGGATCCTGAGTTGCGCGTGTCTTGCGGATGTCTAGGGAGGAGGATGCATTTGCTAGACGAGTCCGTGATGCAGGAGGCCACTATGAGCATGGTGGTGGTTCTGGTTCATCTTAGCCCCTGCCAAGGTTAGGGAAGTGGTGGTGGTGGTTTGATGGGAATGTTCGGAAGGTCTACCTCGACTAGAAGAGGTAGCTCGGGGGACGCAACGGTGTAAATAAGGATAGATATCGGGCCGTGATCAAATAAGGCTAAGACTCGTGAAGCGAGCAATTGGAAGGGCTTGGGCTAAATTCTTGCACGCTGAAGCCATACCGGTGTCAAGACAGATAGTCCTTACTTTGTTTCGTCCATTAAAGAAACACAAAGATGGGGTAAGTGTATGTGTTATATTCATTTGCAATTGCAACTTTACGGTGAATCCGACAAGTTCATTATTGTAGGAATGGGTGTTCCCTCTCCAAGTGGACGAGAGCTTAACGGGGTATATTTAGATGATAATGAGGCGGATATCAAGAAGCACTTTGCAAGGTTTAAGATGGATTGGCCCACACATGGCAGTACAATAATGTGTGATTCTTGGACAGGACCTCACTGGAATGAGTGTGATCAACTTTATGGTTTATTGCAATGGCATAATGTTTTTTCACAAGTCTGTTGATGCCACCGGACTAAGTCAGGATCCAAATTACCTTTTTAAGGTACTAAGATCGTACATTTATGTGTTCACATACATTTATGCTACTTATGCATGAGAAATCATATTTGAATGTTGTTGCTTGCAGGAAATTGAAAAAGTGCTTAAGGAACTTGGTCCGGGTCATGTCGTGCGGATGATAACGAGATAATGGTACCAACTACAAGAAGGCTTGCAGGATGATTAGACGCAAGTATCCTGTTGTGTGGCAGCCATGTGTGGCACATACTATCAATTTGATGTTGAAGTTAGTTGGAGACTTTCCGAACACAAAGTTATGATAGATGCAGGTAGAAGGATATGTCGGTGGCTTTACAATCACAACAAATTGCATGCTATGATGAGAGCTGCTATTTGAGGGGAGTTGGTGAGATGGAATGCAACACGTTTTGGCACAAACTATATGTTTCTTGAGAGCATGCTTCATAAGAGAGACAAATTCATGTCTTTTGTGGCTTTAGCAGACTTTCTTAGAAAGTCGGTTCAGTGACACCTGTTGAGGGAAGGTATGCTCATTCATGTCTATCTAGCTTATCTTGGTGGGACAACATGGATCATGTGTTGAAGACTCGTGGAACCATTGTATGGATTTTTACGCTTTGCGGATCGGGATAAGAATCCGAATTTAAGTGAGGTTCTGTTAAGGTTCAATGTGCTCAAACAACAGTATGAGAGTATTTTCCATAATAACAAGGTTGAATATGACCGCTACATGAATATCATAGAGCATAGGATGGGAGATATAGCTAACAAGCACCTACGTTAATGCGGGTATGACTAAGTGCAAGATTGTTCTTATTTATTGTACTTTTCCATAATGCTCACATGTATGTCAACAGCTGTAGGATTGAACCCAAGAACTCACTATGCTTACACGACAAGCCAAGGCATTCATTCCGAACTTCATACAACGTTCGAGTTTATGACGGACACAAATACATGCATGCTTGCACTCCAAGAAGTTGAGAACTACAAACACAATACTGGTTCTTTTTCAAAGGAGTTAGCGAGAAAGATGGCATTTGATAGCAATACTTCTCCAAGTATGTGAATTTAGTAATATAGTTAATTGCCAATTTAATTCATGTTGTACTTATGTTTTCCACTTCTTGTAACAACACAATGGTGGGCAATGTTTGGTACCGACACTCCAAACCTACAGCAGCTAGCCTTACGTCTTGTCTCACGGTGTTGTTCCGCTAGTGGATATGAGCGTAATTGGAGTACATTTGCCTTGATTCATACAAAGGTGCGCAACAGGATGTCATACAACACGCTTCACAAGTTGGTGTATGTGAATTATAACTTACGCATTGTGAGGGAAACCGCATTATATAAAGTACCCGAAGAAGATCCTTTACACAAGCTAATGGAGCTATCCTTGTTCGATGCATCAAATCCAATAAGAGACTGGATGAAGAAAGGCCGCTCAAATGCTAATCCTGTTCTAGATGAGGAAGCCACAGACAGGTGATGTTCCTATACCAACAAAAATGGTGATTGAGGGTGATGATCCAATGGAGTTGGAGAGAATTATGGGTACAAGTGATCTAGTCTCCGGTCGGAGCATCATGTCGGTGAAACACACACGAGCAAGCGCAAATACAAAGCCGTGGCACGGAAAGCCGTTACAAAGAGAAAGAAATAGACTATTGAGCAAGACGTCCGAAGTGATCGATCAACCGAGGATGATAATGACAACAACCCTACTTATCACGAGTCAAATGACAGTAGCTCAAAGATCCGATTCAGGTGGAAACGTTGGCGGTCCAAGTAGTATACCACCTTCCTCTCCCCTTCGATTCACAGGTAATATAAGCAAATATATTATGTGCACAAATTAAATTTATCACATATACTTACCATTTATTTGCAGGTGAGACACAATTCACGCACGCTACCCAGGATCGGGATCATGGTGCTCTAGATTCACAACGGGTCGTCATGCAACAAGGGAGAAGAACCCGAGGTAGGCAATATGATCAAGGTAGCTACCTCTCACCTCGAGCAAAGTGATAGTTCCTATAGTGCAACTCAACAAAGTGCTATCTCCTATAGTGCAAGTTCCGAGCAATACCCATATGGCCGCTATGATTACAAATTGGGTGATCCATCCACTCGAATCACCGATTACTTGTATTTATGAGTGGCAAGACCCACAGAGCTTACAATATGTTGTACTCGGATTGGTAATGCACCCAAGATTGGAGACGATTAACTTGGCATGAATATAGGGCACGATTATTGGCTACGGAACGAATTCAACTCGATGTCAACCGAGGAATACCATGAGGCACAATACAATATGTGGCAGCAACCATGGTATTGAGTTCATGTTTATCTATCATAGTTTGTATTTGCCATCGACGTATTAGTTGTGGACTTCATTTATGGACTTGTAATTCAAGTATGTATGATGGATGTATGTTTTATGTATTTATCATGCATTTGTGATGGGTGAATGTTTTATGTGTCACGAATATACGTACAAATAATATGGAACTGTTATGCCAATTTTTACATTAATTCCGAGCCTTTTTTCATGTTTTAACCTCCCATCGGATTTTGTAAAACGAGTCACGGGATCCCGGTAATCCCATCCGGAATCCCGGCCAGGATCCCGGTCCGTCCCGTCCGGAATGCCAAAACGGAGTTCGCCGGTTTCCGAATCGGGATTACCGGTTTCTACGGAAATCGATGTCCTGGTCTCGACTAGGATTACCGGGAGAAACGGGAATGTAAACTTTGGTTATGGTCTATTTGAAACATGGGAATAGAAAAAAAAACGCAGAAATAAAGGAAACACAGGAATGAGAAAAGTAAGAAAACCGCAGGAACAAAAAATAAAGGAATTGAGAACTTTTGATGTTTGGATTACAGGAATTTTAATATAGGAGTTTGAAATTATAAAAAGCTATTAGAGCTAATTTTAGAATTTGTAAATGCACTCACGCGTACTCGTCACTCGTGTACGTTTAGCACTTTGATGCAAAAGTCTTGCAAGGCCCACTGTCAATGGAACCCTACCATCTTCTTCTTCGTTCACTCGTTCCTCGCTGAGGAAAAATGCAAACAAGCCGAAAGGCCATTGTTGCTCTTTCAAGCTCTAGCCTCCATCTCATGCAACAGCTATAACCTTTGCGAAATAGAAAAATGGGCGGAGAAATGAGAGAGGCGACGAGATCTAGTGCCAAATCCAGCGAAGTGAAGCTTTTGTCGAGTCTTAAACTCGACACTAGAACTACCCGATCCCTCACGATGGTACAACACACGAAACACACAGGAACACGAGATTTCGGACAAGTTCGGACCTCTCTAATTGAGAGGAATACCCTACGTCCCGTATGTTATGTATTCCCTTTAGCAGATTGCTAATTGCAAGTTGTCGAGAGAGTTTTCGGGGGTCCTCGCTCCTCCTTATATATCCGGAGGAGCTAGGGTTACATGCGGAGTCCTAGTCGATTACATGGATTACATATTCGGAAGCTCTATCTCTAAGCTTTCCTTATCAATTCAAAGTCTTAACAGACTCCAAATTACTCCTTTACTTGTCGCTCAAGTCATCATACGTCGGTCTTGACACCCGTCTTATTTCCATACCGGTATATGGAATCTTCTGTTATTCCATATTGGTTAGGGACCACTACGTGGGCCCTCTCCACCGGTCTTATCTTCATTGATTTGTCACCATATCTCTAATTATCCATTCCTTTACCATCTCGTATACCCGTAAGGTAAGTATACGACAATGACCCTCGAGTAATTTTTTATTTGACCTTGAATAAGACCGACCGAGTCTTCCGCATGTTGGTCCGATTCCATGGTGAAATTAAAAAGAACTCCAATCTTCTGTAATACTCCTTGTCCGTTTAAGATGACTTCAAAAAAGCCATAAAATTTAGCATTTTTCCTTCCATACCACCCAATTGGGTATGAAAATTTCTGTATACTTCCTACGATTTTTCACAGATCGCTCTTTAAAGAATGAGGCGCTTCGGTTAGGTCACCCAATTGGGTATAGCCCCGATTCTTGAATCATTTGAACCGCTTTCAAATAATGCAAGAGTCTACTAGATGATTCTTCATTATTTCCTTCAATATTCAATCTCTTCGGACTACTTCTTTCAATTTCTATTATTTTCTCGCTTCCGTGATTTCTACGGACCGCTCTTGAACACGGTGCACCGTTCGAGTGCACCCAATTGGGTATAGCCCCCACTCTTGAATCATTTGAACTCCTTTCAAATAATGCAAGAGTCTTTCTTGAGACACTATGCTTACTATATTTCATCAAATCACATTCCCTTCCGCAATCTTTGCCAAAAACATATCTTCGGACCGATCATACCAGTCATAGCTTCATATCTCCTGGACATTCATTCCAAGTTAGCATAAAAGACCGCCTAAATCGATCTGAATTCATAATCCGCTTAGTTAAATTCAACTAAGAACCAAAATCCTGGTTGATCGGACCAGTTTTTTCCCATTTTCTCACATCGACTCGAGTCTCCAAGGCCTATAATCAGTCGGATGATTAACACCCATAGCCTAAGGCATCCATTGTCAAAATTAAGTTAGGCAAGATCCAAATCGTCTTCGATCTAACTCTTTCATACCTCCAAATGATTAAATTTGGCACTAATATTAGTTCGATGATCCGAAAAGTACACATTTTAGACCGTTTTTTATTCACCAAAAGACCCCGTGATTATACTAATCATGTCGACTTAATCCTTATGACCGTTAGGCCATAATTGCATAATCAAGCCTTTAACGAACATAAATCATTAATGCAAAGTTTATTGGGCCGTAAAAAACGGTCCAATAACTTTCCAACCCACGAGCCTAGATCGAGTACCTATAAAAGAAACGAAGGGTCGACCTAGGTCAAACCCATTCCCGAAACTCCATACGCGCCCACAACATCTCCTTGTTCTTCGGATATTGTGATCATGCTCCTTCCTTCCCAATTAAACCAATCTCCAACTTCTCTTTTTCGACCTTCAAGATGGGCAAGAAGAAATCTGCCACCAATCCTTCCTCTTTATCGGGCGTTCCTCGCAATCAACTTCCCTATGGCGCCCAAGAATTGGGCGATAGCAAGATCACCGAGGCAATTCTCAATGAGATGGTTCTTGATGGGATCCTTCCACCTCAACCCATCCTCAATTGGAGTGCCCCTACTCCCGGTCAAATTCCATGGGGGAATAGACGACTCACGAGCAATTGGTACTCGAAATCCTTTTTCCTTCGTGGTCTTGATCTCCCTTGCTGCACCTTTTTCGGAGGCTTGCTCTTCTTTTATGGATGGGAATTAGTGAACTTAAACCCATTCCATTCTCCAAATAGCATTTTTCATCCACCTTTGTGAGGCCTTTCTAGGAATCCGCCCTCACTTCAAATTCTTCCGTTATCTATTCCAAATCCGCCCGCTCCCCTTCAACCAACCGCTCTGCTCGTAGGGGGAGTGGGGATACAATGTTGGAGTGCTCGAGGAGTATTTTTCCCTGTCCTTGAACAAGAGCTTGCCCAATTGTAAGAATGAGTGGTTTATCCGTGACAATCCCCAACCCGCTCTTCCCCTTATAGAGCTAAGGTAGCTAGAGAACTCTCCTCCCGGAACTCAAAGGACATCGGGGAAGATCTCAAGCGGGATGATGAACCGATCGCCTTGCTAGCTAACATCAAGTATCCGAAGGAAGTCAAGGGCGTCACAGCGAGAGACCGTCCTTTGGAGTTTCATCGTCCGAGGGGTCCAACCACTCAAGAGGCAAGCTTCCCTAGGATGGTCTTTTAATGAAAACAACGCTAATCCATCCAACGGAACAGACCCTTCCGGATCCGGAGCGCTTGAACAAACGGTCGAAGAAAATGCTTCGAGACAGGTTTTGATGAGGCACGATGCTAGAGAGTAGGTTTGGCGTTCAACACAACAAATCCTCGCGACCACTGTAAGCATCCTTTTTCTCCTCGAATACCGTTATTTCAATCATCACTCGTTTCATTACTCATTTGTTTTTACCTGAATGCGAGAAAATGGATAACTATAGAAGTCATCCCCCTCTTCCTGCAAATGATCCCTAGGGAGAAGACTACGAAGCAAACGCCACATCCGTTCCTGCACGGACCGGTATGCCACCTCCCACTCTTATTCAAGGGGCTTTAGACCGGTCTACTCTTCCTCAAACCGGGCCAACCCCAAAAATCGCAAGGTCCGGGAAGGCTGTCCAAGCCCCCAATACAAGAAGACGCACAATGGCGCTTAGCATAGGCAAATCGGCGGCAATCCCCGCTTCCGTGCCGGAGATGCCCGTACGGAAGCGCGAAGCTTGAGGACCAGCGCAAGGAACAAGAAGTCGTTGATAGAGACCGCCAAGCTGCTCTGCGGCTGCGTTCGAGGCAGCTGCCGCTGGGGGATCTCAAGGAGTCCCTCAATTAACGGACTCTCTCGCCAACATCCCCAAGAGGTCTCGGTATGGCGTCCGGACCGGTACTTCAGGGATGCTACGAGAGGGTCCGACCAGCGGCGAAAAGGAGCGCGAGAAGGTTCAAGTGGGGATACTCAAGGTCCTCCGAGTAAAAGGAGCATGACTTCCTTCGGCTTCAAGAAAGCCACCTCGTAAGTTTTTGTAACCCGATCTATTTTAATACTTGACTAGTTTAAAATCATTATTGCATCATTCCAATCTTTCAACTCATTTCTTTTTCTTGTAGAATTCCTTCCAATCTTCAAGCCGACATTGCTAGCTTGTTGAGAAATAAGCCTACCACGCCTTCTACTATCCCTGCCACAACTAGTGGCGCAACACCAACTCCTGCTCCTACGGCACCCAAGATCGTAGGAATCTTCGAGACCAAGGGTGCAGCAAGCGCAAAGGAAATCCCTGCTGCCTCGATTGAAGAACAGACCTCCAAGACGGTCGAATAGCGGGTTGTCACCGAAGTTGATGTCGGTGACACAATCATAAGTGACTTCCCGCCGCAAGCCACACTCGTTCTAGGCCGCTCCCGAGCTCCCAATGGGACCGGTCCGGATTGAAGAAATTCCCCACCGAGCAAGAACTACTCGAAAAGCTCCGGATGCACCAAGGCTCGCCAAGATGGTGGTGGGTGACGTGGAGATTGATAGCTCGAGCGGAGCCGGGAACTTCACAACAACCACCCGGTGGGACTCCCTTCAAGAAGAGGATGCCTTGAAGAACTTCTTTGAGTCCGGCCAGGTATATCTTTACTTCTTACCCGGTCTTTTCCTTGCTTTTTGTTCGTCATATTCCAATTTGTCCCTTAAATTTGTCTTCCTTCCAGGTTGTTCGAAAAATTCGAAGCTAAGAGCACAATCATTGCTCGTCTTGAAGAAGAGCTGCACCGGACTCAAGAGCAGCTAGTTGAGCTCGGATCTCGGATCGCCGATCGAAATCTAAAGAAGTGGATTTGCTACGGAGAGAGGCAAATCTAATGAAGACCCATCGCGTGATGGAAGACCGATGGCAGGAGATCATCAAACTCGAGAAAGAAGTCCAGAGTAAGCCTAAACTTTAGCTTCAATTTCCTTGCTTGGTTTGTGATCCTTCTAACCGATCCGTATATCACAACACTTGAAGATCTAGTTGCTCGCTCACAAAAAAGCCGAAGAAATAACACAAGAACTAGCTCTTCAAGAAGGCTCTTAGATCGAACAAAAGCAAGCTGCCCGAATTGGAGAATTGGAGGGCAAGCTCACTGCTAAGGACAACATTCAGCGCGAGACCCTCCGTTCTAATAAGATGCTTGAAAATAACAATGCTCGCTCGAAGACCGAGCTTGCTGAAGCATTAGAAGCCGCCAAAGCCGCGCAGATGGAGAAGGAAAGTGCTTTGAGGACTACACTGAGTCCGCCGGCTTGCGCTCGGGGCAAAGGAAAGCGAAATCCAACGCCTACGGAAGAGCGAAGCAAAGCTGAAAGCTTCTAACATTAACATCAAAGGCAGGTTCAAAGCTTTGGACATCGGGCATAAGCGTAAGTTCCTTCCTCCTAATTTCTTTACAGAACACTTTTTAATACCGGTCTTCACTTATGATTTTTATTGTACTTCTTCTTCTTCTTCGAGCTTGCGGCAGGCGGTATGAGGACGCTCGAGTATCCGAACGCGGGTCAGCCCATTCATCGGGATGAACTGGACCTTGAAACCGCAATTTGGGATGTTCCTAGATCGGAGAGCACTCCAAGATGATCGCCGCAGCGGGAGGAGGGCATGTCGCTACCATAATCCGGTCTTGGACTCCGATCGAAGACTGCGATTTCAACTTCATCGGAGCGGGTGCCCATCCGGAGACTACTAAAGATCGGTTCAATGATTTGAGGAATTCACTTATTGGAACCGTCACGGAACTAGTCGAAGATGTCCCCGTGGACCCGACCGGTGTTCCGCTAAACTAAGCCGTTGCACTTCTCGTCCTTAGCCAAGTCTGCTCGAGATGGCGTCACGGCCTTCGGACAAACAGCAGAAGACGAGTTCGAGGATCCGGACGCCGATCTGCTTTCTTCTCCCTCCAGCTACGAAGGAACAATTGATGATAGATTGGCGTAAGCCCCCAAGATCGGAGATATCTGGAGATTCCAGCGGTCCCGCCTAGCAGATGTTTGTCATAGGACCGGTCTTTTTGTGTGCTAAACAATCAGTTTATCTCGAGTACTTTTGTAATTTAATTTTATCTTGTTAATTGAGATGAAGTTTCAGTTTCTTTTCTCCCTTCCATACTTGGTCGACCAAAGTTTACCATCTCATTCCTACTAGTCAAATTCTATATCTAAGCAATGATGGTTATTTGAGCTTAAACCAACTATGACAAAATATCGGCTCTAATTAGCACAGATCATAACGCATAGCGGTAGCTTACTTTAACAAAATCATGCTATATAGAAAAAATAACCAGTCTTAAGGTTTAAGATTACATAATATCACGATTGCTCTTTTAAGATAGCAGCCTATAGACCAGTATTTAACAAGAGATGCTTAAAATTTCCCTTCCTAAATATATCGATCAAGGCTGAAACAAAAGTAAATAATCTCACGATCGCTCTTAACACAGCAGACTCACGACTTGACTAAATGACTGGTACTAGTATTTAGGAATTTCATAACTTCACTGATTGCTCTTAATACAGCAGCCCCCTAAAATAATAGATTTCTCGGGTAGAGATTGTAACCACAAGGATCCGACCTGCTCCATGCACATGAGGAGATAATTTGCCAACACAAAAGTGTCTCCTCCTGTCGACCGGATGGCGATAGTGTACACACGGAGCCATTCGAGCAAGGGGAGCTTTGCCATCATATTTATCTATGGCCTCGGGCTTAAATCCCCTAGGGTACTTGCAAATGCGCAGATCCCGCGTGAATGCTGGGATTACGGAATATTCGTCATCTTCTAGACCGGTCCAAACCGGTGATGGCGAATGACGATCGGGGTAATGTCGGTAGTTACGATCCCTTTCATCATCCGAGTAGTCAATGTAACGATCATCCCGGTTTCTAGCTCCGGAACCGCCTTGGCGATCATCGTTGCCTTGTTCCGGAGGAGGCGGAGGAGGGGGCGGAGGCGCCAATTGACGATTATTGTTATCTTGTCGAGGCTCCCCGTTTCGCTCCTATCATCGCGTCCTCATCGGTCTCCGTGATCACGCCGATCATCTCTTCTAGGCTGATCATCACGATGAGTGGAGCCATTACCATGCCCTCGATGATCATTGCATTGACGATTATCGACCGGAGGTGGCGCTTAGCGGCCGGCCTATGCCTAGTCCAACCGATTCTGTCGGCGGGGAGGTGGAACGGGATCCTCCGGACGATCATCTATATGACCAGTCCGTCGTCGCTCATCTTCTTGTTGTCTCCGCCGTTCTTCCGCTCTTTCGCATGACGATCAATAAGCACATTACGAGCGTCACGATTTCCATTGATCCGTACACGCAAATCCAGATCGGGAGGGCGCTCATGCTCATCCGCGATCGGGGTGTGTCGACGTCCGATTCTCCCTCGGGAAGAGGCTCCTTCGGACCGGGGCCTCGCATACCGCTCCGAGTGCGAATGCGAGCGATTGGAGGATTCAGCTACGTCCTGGACAAGCTGATTGGTTTGCAGGGCAGCGTATCTACCAAAATCAAAGCGCGTTGCAATCCCGGTGTCGAATTGAACACTTCCTCCGGAATAGTCTCCAGAATTTCTTTCACCCCTACGATGTTATGGACCGGTGACGTGAAGACTCGAGCACCATTTAATTCAACCTCCATGGAGCCCATATCCAACGCCCTACTCGGAAGAGCGATGATTTCGCGCTTGCGACATCCACGTCGGTTATTATAACCTGGTGAATTTTCTACCGCATCCCTAGGTTCCTCCGGCAAAGGTCCGAGTAGCGGGCGGAGCCGTGGCGAGAACACCCTCTCCATCTTGGCTGGTACGAACGATATTTGCGCGAGGATTCGCTGTCGAAGCTCGTGGATATGGATCTTCCACGTCCGTTCCGTCCGCTTCACACTGCAGGCGGCTTGCTTCGTCTCTCACCATCCTAGCCTCTTTAGCGGTAGCTTCTTGGGGTGAGTTCTTCAAGAATTGGGCCGATCATAAATACTTGGAAGAAGGGTGGAGATCCTTCCTCAAAGTCGTTATCAAGCTCGAGAGAGCTGCTCATTGCCATAGACCGGTACCGGTCCGAAGCGTAAGCGATCGATGATTCACGCTAAAGCTGCGTCGGTCCCGCTGGGTTCCATGCATAGGGTTTCGATCGTGTATCGGTGATCGCGCTTCGAAGCTGCAGCAAGATCGCGAATCGGATTCATCAAGCATAGCTTTCCGGCGGAATCGACTTCGAAGTCGAGGGACCCGAAGCGAATCTTGAAGCCGGGCGCGAAGTCGACGTCGAACGAAGAAGCCATCGAACTCGCTAGAAACTCGCCGGGACCCGTACTGCGCGCCAAATGTCGAGTCTTAAACTCGACACTAGAACTACCCGATCCCTCACGAGCGTAGAATTCGGTGGTGCAACACACGAAACACACAGGGAACATGAGATTTTAGACAGGTTCGAGCCCCTCTAATCGAGAGTGATACCCTACGTCCTGTATGTTATGTATTGCCTTTAGCAGATTGCTAATTGCTAGTTGTCGGAGAGTTTTCGGGGTCCTTGCTCCTCCTTATATATCCGGGGAGCTAGGGTTACATGCGAGTCCTAGTCAATTACATGGATTACATATCGGACGGTCTATCTCTAAGTTTTCCTTATCGATTCGGAGTCTTAACAGACTACAAATTGCTCATTTACTTGTCGCTCAAGTCATCATACGTCGGTCTTGACACCCGTCTTATTTCCATACCGGTATATGGAATCTTCTGTTATTTCATATTGGTTAGGAACCACTCTGTAAGTATACGACGACTTTCTTACGAGATTTTCACTTCAAACAGGCAGCCATGACGGGAGGAAGGAGAGACAAAAATAAAATAACGAAGGCAGCCGTCGAGCACGCAACGAGCCAAAGTTTTCCTTATGTTTTATCGGATGTAAAGGAAACTACGATTCCTTTCCTCTAGAATGAATTCATGTGTATTTCCTTTGAAAATCCTTTGTTCGAAACACAGCCTTAGGCATTTCAATGAGATTCAAATTTTCTCCATTTGAACTTACAAAACATTTGAATATTGAATTTTTATTCGCAAAAAATGAATTATTATGGTTTTCTAGCGTTGAATATTAGTCTTGCTTTAGGTAAACAAGCTTGTGATAAATGTATTCTGGTTACTAAGAGAACACGACGATTTTCAACTATAATAATATAATAGAAGTATACTATGTTTTATATAAAAATAAGTTGTCATATCAGGTTTTTTTATTGCCACAGTGGTAAGTTGCTACAGAAACTTTTGTTTTCTGTGTGGAAGGTTTTTGATATTGAAAAGAGGCTAGGTAATTTGCAAAAAAATGCCCTTATATCTTTCTTTAAGAACTCTTAATTCTAATGCATATATAGCTTTCATGTCCATTAACGGGTTGAAGAGCCCCCATGAAAGAGGTGGTCAAGTTTTAGATCTGACTGTATTTTGAGGGGTTCTTTTTCTAAAATAAGTGTAAACTGTTCCTTTAAGAACTCTAAATTCTAATGAGCACTGGAGAAGCTACGTTGGCTCTCCCTGGTGCAGAGGCACCACCGTGCAAACTGAAATTCAGTTGTAATCACCCAACTTTTACCATCGGTGTACAACCTTGGATCAAAGTGACATTTATTATATTTTCTTTTTATTTTCAGTTTCACTACCAGAAAATGGATTTTTAGTGAAGGCCCGATATCGTCACAGAAATGGGAAAACTGTCACAGATATATTTTCTGTCAGCACCTCGTCACAAAAAAGCGTTGTGGAGTGAATTTTTTTGGGTGACTTAGTGGACTTGGGTTTGTGCAGCCGTGCAGGGAGAGGAACGGGAGGAGACAGAAGAACATGAGAGGGAGAGGCGTCGGGGGATAGTGGCTGAGTGGGCTACGAGAGGATTTTTTCTGTGGGCTCTAGTCCAACCCGTCAGCAGAGATCTAGTTTTTGGTAGTATTTGATTTGCTTTTACTTACTGTTTTAACTAATTATAGTATATTTTTGTGAATAATAACAGTATTTAAACAGAATCATTACTGTACCACAATTTTCTTTTGAATTTTTTTTCCGGGACTATCATACATGTGTGCACCTGGCTGTCCCAAGCTCTAGCTTCTCCTCTGCTAATGAGTACATAGTTTTCAAGTCCTTTAGCGGGTTGAAGAGTGACCTCACTGTGTTTTGAGGGGTTTTGTTTTTCTAAAATGAGTGTACACTATTTCTTTATGTTTTTTTCTCATCGTATTGTCCTCACTAGTGGCAACAATAGACGTGTTTCCGGGCTACTCTTTAGTGTTCGATATATGGACGGTGACATTGGATATATGGACGGGCTACATCTGGTTTTGCAGTGGCTTTGCAGTGGCTGACGTCCTAATGTGTCTTGACTATGGCCCTGTTCGTTTCTCGCTCTCTAAAATTTAAGATCTGTCACATCAAAGAGAATCTTACTTATTTATGAATATTTCGATCAATTTAATGACAAAACCCTTTTCGACAGATTGGTGCTAATTTTTAGATGAATCTAATAAGCTCAATTAATCTATATTTTACTAAAGTGATGCTACTGAGAACCGTCTTCTAATCACGACTTAATTAACCTTGTTAGATTCGCCTCAGTAAATTAGTCTAGGAGCCTGTAATTTTCTTTATAATTAAACTTTATTTATTATTTGTAAATAATAAAATTCTTTTCGATGTGACAAATTCTAAAGTTTTAAACCGCAGGAAACGAACACACCCTATGGCATGAATCTATACCAATCTATTATTTGTGGTGTCTATTATTTGTGGTGAGGTCGTCACCGGTCAAAACGTCGTCACCGCTTGGCTGCGCTTAACCCGTCGCCCTCCTGTCCTCTTATTCCGTCGCCCTCACCCCATATAAAATCGCAGCCCTGACAGGCAGGGCCCACCTGTCCTCTCCCTCTCGCTCGCTCACCTGCCCTCCCGAACCCTAATCCTCCGCCTCCTCTCCCAGGCCGTGAGTAGCAACCGCCGCCACTGCTACGGCGCAACGCCCTCCTCCTCCTCCAGGATAGCAACTGCTGCAGCACCGCTCCTCCTCCCGGATAGCATCTGCCCTGTCCTCTCATCTGCCACTATGACGCGCCGCCGATCAGCGATATAGATCCGTACAAAGAAGTGGACTGCCTTTGCCTCCACTTCCCCTCTATCCGCGCTCGTAGAGGCTGAACCACGCCGTGTCGAGGGAGCCGCGGAGAATGAATCAGTGGAGGCCAAGCCATCCCGCGTCGATTGGGCTCGGGTTTCGCCAGGACTGAGGTCAGTCGCGAGCAGGAAGCGGGCTCGAGTTTCACCGGGACTGAGGTCAGCCACGAGCAGGAAGCCATGGTGTGGATCCTCGACAGCTGTTGTTGCCCCAGGGTGGGGGAGGGCGGATCTGGCGACAACGGAGAACACCACGGTTCCCCACCCTAGCTGCAGGTATTCTTTATGGTGTTGCATAAATTAGTTGATCGCAAGAGATTCCAAGTACAAATTAGATTTCTCCATGGTCTCTCTCTGGTGCCTTTGCGTGAGTTTGAATCCCTCTCCCCATCTCACTTTGATTTCTCTAGGTCTGAGGATCTCAACTCTCCATCATGTCCCTTTTGATTGTGCACCTATTTTTTTCTTCATTCATATTCCACCTCTGATCTGGGTATCGTTGAGCTCCATCTATTATACTGCATAGCAAATGGCAACAATTTGTTTATAGAAATGCTAAAGAAATGCCAACAATCTGGTATAGACTTGTGACATTGATTGCTTCGTGTGAATACTCATCTTATTTAATCAGAATTTGTCCTTTGTCCCTAGGAAAAAAGGTAGCATCCGTAAACTTACCCAGACATTTGAGAACAATGTCGAAGGTTTGTTTGTTCTGATCAAGAGTTTTTTTATCGCTGCTTGTTTTTTGTGATTACATGATGCATATTTTTGCATGCTATATTTTGATCAACAGTTTCCACTGCATGCACCAGGAATCAGCTGCATCCTAGACCTTAGACAGCCATCTGAGGTCAACACTGAATGTCAGTATTTCACAAGTGAGGTCGTCCCCCACTCCCTCCTATAATTCAGTATTCAGTTATTAGTAATCAGCAAAATATGGTTAGATACTTAGATATCAAAAGGACAAAATGAAAACTTATTTTGCGGTTTTAATGCATCTATTTTGTGAGTTTGTCTAATTTCTCTGCCTGATGCCATTGAAATGAGATTAACTAATAATTTTTTGGTGCAGAATAAACTATTAAATTATTTCCCAGTTATACATTCACACTTTTTTGTAATAGGATTCTCCCGTGCGGCATGAGACAAATGTAGTAGAAATTCTTGGTCTCTCAATTGACTAATAAACCTAAATTTACAGTGATTATCTGATCATGGATAAAATGAAAATGCCATTGAATCAAGCAGAGCTGCAGTCCTGATTTTTATCATGCCAAGAGCTGGTTATTGCTAAAGTTTATGCCATCATCTGAAATGATTTTTACTTTTCAGCATCAGACGACAACAAGTGCCTAAATTTTGAGTTGTGGCATGCCTAAATTCAGTTTAGGAATTGATACAACGATTCAATTGTTGCATCCTCTCAATCTAGATCTGAACTTTGCATTTTGTAATAATCTTTCTTTTCTCCTTGTCTCCAACAGCGCACTTTCAGAGGAGAAGGACCTGTGTGGCAAAATCTTGGTTATTTTCCACGATACTTCCAAGCAATCACCAGGATATGGACCTTATGAAGCTGTAGTACACGGTGAAGGTAAGATTGGTTTCTTGTTAGTATTTGTTAAGCTTGTGCATGTTTTCTTAAACCTTAACAATTTATGATTATGTATTTATTCTGCACACTAACATCATGCAGAGGTAATATAACTTACACTTGATTTTTTCTACCTGAGTGAGTAAGTGTTAGGCCTGATACAATATCCGTGTTGAACACTAATAGCATTAGTTTATCACCATCAACACATTATCTGATTTTTTTATGCACAAGACAAGAACTGGTGTGTTCGTTTGTATAAATTACAACACAATGTCGATAAGTATTTTTTTTAATAGACATGACAAGCACTGGCGTGTTCGTTTGTATAAATTATAGCACAGTGTTCGTTTGAATAGCAAATAGCGGAGCTATGACGCCAGGGTGAAAGATAGGTTAAGAACAAAATAGTTGTTATCATGCTAACTGAATTTAAAGAAAATAAGCACATAATGTTTCATTTTCACTGCTGAATTCTGATATGATTTATGTAGAATGATTTGTAGGCATAGGTGGAATGATGGCTATCATTGAGCTCCATCTTGTTTGTAGAAGTGCGCAAGAGAAGGAGGCGGGTAGAACCTGTGAACTGTGACATTGATTAGCTCTTGTGAGTATTCGTACCATTTTATCAAATTTGGATACTATATAGTCAACTTTTTTCTACAATATCTCTAATGAAATTGTCCAAATATTTTAACTGCTTCCTGAATATTATTGTTCACCCTGGTAATCAATCATGGAATGCATGCTGCAGTGGTGATTTGGGATTTTAATCCAAGTTTCTATATTATGATTTATCTAAAGATCATGCATCACCAGCATCTTCTATGTGATCTATTTACCGTGCATTACCTGTTTGTTTTGCATGAAGATGGCATGGAGGAAAATAATAGACGACAACCTGTATGCTATGGGGAAAACAATACTATTTTTTAATTTCTACCTTCTCTCTGATATGAACAATTCAAGGTTACATTTGAGTTTGAATAGTATATTAGCTTAAATAACAGGTGATAGCAAAAGAATATATTAGGTCCATGCATTGACATTTTAGATAGAATTTTCTTGTAGGTTAGTTTCATTATGTATTAGGGCCAAGCCAGAGATATTGGTAGGTACATAGAATTCAGTTTAATATGTGAATTTGTCAAATCAATGATTATCTAATTGTGCAAAGGAATAGCCAAAGATCATCAGGTTCAGGGTTGCAGTGAAAGTTAGGTGTGGGTTCAGAGTTGCAGTGAAACTCAGTATATACTTTGAATTCTGTTAAGGGTTTACCTCGATAGGGTTAATCTATTTGGCAACATTTTTGTGTATACTTCTGTACTTTTTGATATATAGAGTTGCCATAATAGTTTTTTTTATATTAAGGTACATTTCTTTGGTCCCAAATTTAGGGTGTTAGACACATTTAGAAGAAATTTCCAAAATTTTGTGTACCTTTGTGCATAGAAACTGTGTGATAGGAACAATATTTAGTTCTATTGTGCGGTAGTTTTTAGAAAGGATTAAATGCTTGGTGTCATGACCTCACTCTGTCAGGTAAGCCAATGCATGTGTTTTCTGATTTCTGTTATTATGTAGAATGAATCCACTTTTGATGTTGAACAAATGCTCAAGCAACAAGTAAAAGGTATAATTTTTACACTTCTCCATAATATTTCTGTATGATATCGTACTTTTTTCATTCAAACAAATTATTATAACTGTTTGGATAACTTGACATATTTTGATATTTTTGTGTATAAGTGGTACCTTTCAGATTATAAGCTGCCTAATTGTCATGTAAGCTTTGCTTATAAGAAATACATATATGGCATCTTGAGTTTCCTGAGAACCAATAGTGTTCCATAATTCTTCTGTAGGAAGTAAAAACTATCGAGCCTGTGAAACTCTTACTATAGTTAAGACACTGATAACATATCACCTTTTTGTGCCCAATTATTAATATGTTTAAACACTGATGGGAAGAGCACATTCTGACGGCAATAAATGGGTTTAAGACCATAAAATCGCATTGTAATAACAGAGCCTGAGTAAAAATTCATCAACCAAACTTTCTTTTATACGTTTGAGAATTTTGTTTGAAAATATTAATGATTTGATACATTTATTTGCTTTTTCGTTTTCAGAGAAGCTCCCATACTCTATTAGGGATTTAGGATTTTTCTTGAGTGAGCAATATGTGGTGATTTTCAGGCTGACCATGTCCTCCAAGCGATTTTCAGAAACTGTTGTGATTTACCTTTTTTTTAAGTCAATTTCACACGATGAGCTGAAGGTAAATTATGCTCAAGTATGAAACCATAGCAGGATTGCAGCTCTTTTGTCCAATTGTTGGTATCTGTTTACTCCTCTCCTTTACTGGAGTACCATTGACATATTACACATATAGAAGTTGGCTGGAATTCCCAATAAGCTTGCTCCAACCATTGGTATTTCAGTGGAACATCGCCGCAAGAACCACTCACCTGAAAGTCTTCAGGACAATGCTGAGAGGCTCAAGGTGAGGAAGTTTTCCCCTATATGTTTAACTCTTATTAATGGATCAGCTTATTCTCGAGGATGCCTTACAATTTTTTCGTTTTGCAGGGTGGTGAGTCCACTCAGAAGGAACTTGCTACAGCCACCCAGGTCCACTTGAAGGTCTCCAGGCCAAGGAAGAGAAGAAGTAAATGTAAAATTTGGTACGGAAAAACTAATTTTTTGGAAGACTGCGTGGGGGAATGTACGAGGACTTCATGCAGATCATTAATAGATCCTCCAATGTTCTGATGCCTGTGTCACGTTGTGTATTAAAATCAAATTCTAAGAATCAGAGTTCATGTTCTTCATATACACCTGACAGATTTTTTTTTGTAGATTGTTTTTGTTTTAAGATGTTTGTAAAGAGACCAAAGGATTACTGGCATGCTAGAATGAAATTATACTTGCTACACCGGTGACCATTTTTTTTTGTAAGAGTCAATTATGAAACTGCAATTTATAAAGTGAAGTTGATGTTACTATGTTTTTGAGTGAATCCTGAAAAAAATATCATTAAAGTGAATCTTGTAATCTGATAATGGTCAATTATGGAACTTCAGTTTATTAAGTTGTAAAAGTTGATGTTATTATGTCTTCGAGTGAATCCTGAGAAAACTATACTTACAAAACTGATGATGAACAGCTTCATGGAGCTTCTCAGCAAAAAGGAATGCAAAATTGTTATTTAATCTAAAGTATAAATGGATATCTAGCTAGCTGCTTATTTTTTTATATTTTGATGAGCAAAATATTGATCATGAATCAAAGGTACTCTGATTATTGTTGTGAGATTTACGATTTCAAACACTTTCCAATTTTTTAAACTTAGGCAACATAATGAAGATACTGTCATTTTAAACTTAGGGAACATAAGTTTTGAATTACTGCTCACATTGTACATGTCCAAATTTTTTTCTTGTGAAGATATTGTCTGGTATTATTCTTTCCTTTTACATTATTATGAGAAATTTGTATCGCCCGTAGCAACGCACGGGCATTACCCTAGTATATTAAATTTGTTGCGATTACAAATTTATTACTGTGTAATAGATGCAGTGAACGTTTTATGTCAAGTGTTTTTATGATAGAGGGAAGCAATTAGTCTCACGCACAATTTCTTAATTAGAATACCGTAATAATTCAATGTCCTTTATAATAAAATTTTTCTTTGATGTCCTTTCTATTGAAAGAAAAATGTTTTGAAAAGATAAATAGCATGACTCATCAAGGGAAAACTGATTTATTAAAGCACATTTGATGAAAACCGTCATGATTGTCACATAGTTATGTGCATAGTATCGAGTAACCCTAAGAAGGTAAGTGTTCTATTTGAACACCTAATCATAGTTTACTACAAATATGGAAATAAAGCTTTTTGAGGAAAAAAACAAATTATTGAGATAGTGGCAATGATCTGGCTGAGCATCTAGAGAACTCGATGAGCAACGTTTACCGGAGCGATCTAGAAAGTACTAGAGTAATGCGGCGCGCAACGTTTAACTAATATTAGGACTAAATAGACAACATAAGAGAAAATGGTTCAATAATAAGGAATAGTTTGACATGAAATCTAACTCTATTTTTTCCTTTTTTATTTAGTAGGCAATATCATGGAAAAAGTAAAATGGAGAGGCGGGAGGTAAGTACGTAGAGTGAATGGTCCCTACAGAATGTGAATGAAGTAAGGACATAGTAAACATACACAAACACCTCTATTAGTCTTACACAAATGTCTGCTGAGGTGAACATAGAAGGTAGGTGGTTTGATTAGCAGTCACAGAAATGGATATAGAGGTTAGACGAACAACGATGGCAGATTGTCCTAAAGCCCGTACGACTATGTAAAGGACATGAACACTAAATAATTTACATGTCATCAAAGCATCGAAATGTAGTTTATTCTGTAACAATGCAATGACAACAAAAGGCATCTTCAAGTCTTGAGTGTAGCGATGCAAGAGAGAAACTAACTGGTTGAAAGAGCAGGTTCATTTTTTGTACACAACAAAAGGATCCTGATGGAGTCACAACGAGATCAGACCCATGCACTTATCCACACCAAAATTGGACAGCCACTGAAATCGAGCAAGAACCTATAAATTTGACCAAGAATCAGGTAAATGCATAGGGGAAAAAGGCAAAATGTCCAACATTTGTAGAAGTTTGAGACTGCACCTCAATTTTTCTTAGCCTTCTTACGAGGCAGCATTTTCTTTTATCCTTGACAACGGGGATTAGCAGAATCACTGATATATTCAATTCAGACCATTGTCGGTAGTAGAAAAAGAGAATTGTTAAGGAAGAGAGGAAACAAATATGGTAATAGTATCCTGCACGCGAACAACAAAATAGCAAGAATATGTACCTATCAGCATTATCATCATGGTCACCCTACACCTTTGGGTCAACTTGCCCTATTTCTTGCTGAATCTGAGAAAAGACGAGAAAAAACTATGAGATTGGTTAGTGCAATCTTAAAGTTGCCTAGAGAGGGGTGAATAGGCAATCTAAAAATATTTCCTGAAAATCACAACACCCAACACCAAATCAATATGTCGGGAAGGAATGAGGAACTAGGGAAATCTTACGATCCCGCTTGAATAGAAACTTCTCTCCTCCTCCCAATAGTGTTGTTCCTGCAGGAATTCACTAGGCAAGCCACACAAAAGTAGATCGGACACAATATGGAATTAGCAAGAACAAGAACAAAGAACAAGAGAGACATAGGGATTTTTCATCGAAGTACGGACCCATTACAAAGAGATTCCTACGTCTCCATTGAGGAGCTCACAAAGAGTCGGGTCTCTCTCAACCTAATCCTCTCCAAGTGACTACAAAGATCAAACTTGGCTTTCTTCTTCTTCTTGATTCTTTTCCTTCCGGAGGTGAATCGCAACATTCACAAATTTTCCAAGGCTCACCACAATCTTGAGAGTTCTAGGATGACACCTAGCCAATCTAGGAGAACAAATCTACAAGAGTAACAAGTGAAATCGAGTTTTCTTGCTAAGGGAAGATGTCCTCAAGGTTGAGCTGATGTTCTCAAGCTTGGATTTATGTTGGGGCTTGTCACACCCCTAGACCGGAGAATAGATTAGTGTGATACGGATCGCCTCGGGAGAGGGTTAACGAATTAACCCGTCATAGCATCACACTTACAAACATACACGGATTGCAAAGTCATTATTTAAGTCTCGAATTACAACTTGAGTTTCAAATAAAGATACATTAGGTTCACAAATTTAAGTTACATAACCATGATCTTTGTTCGAAATAAAGTGCCGAAGCGATTACATAACACCACGATACATATATAGCTGATATAAACCATGCCGGCCTAGGCCATGGCTCACTCATCATGGGTCGGAGAGCTAGAAACCCATTCGATGGTCCACTCTTTGGGCTCCTCTCCATCCCGCACAACCTTACCACAACAATCACAAACCCAGCTTACGGGAACCCGAGAAAAATACACATGTAGTGGCAAGGCACTGAGTATCTAGCATACTTCGCAAGTCTTACCCGTGAAATTGGCCATCTAAGACCGACACCTAGATGCATGGGGGTCGACCGGCTCACTTGATATTTGAATAAAAACAACACCTATTTACTTATGTTTGCACTTTCATGGATTGCCATATTAATAGGGTTGTTGCATAAATGAAACTTTAGTGAGCATCGCTAAGCAATACAAGAGTTGCAATACAATATTTGATCAATAATAATAGCAAGTAATCACCATTGTCATTCTTTTACTAAACATTGTAATCTACCCGAAACAAGTGGTACTCATTAACCGAGAGGAAACGGTGATAATTATCAAATTATAAATCCTGCAGGAAAGACCCAAGCACATGACATATGCATCATTTAAGAACACATATGGCCACCGTTCGCAAGTTCGTCACAAAGTTAGGCGCGCGGCTACCAACCCCGAGTACACGTCCCCTCGCGACACCGTTCAACGACATGCCCAAGGCTTAACCTGTGTACTCTCTAACAGTCCTCATACCCGTGCAACCATCGTGCCATACACATCACCTCTAGATCGGTAAGGTATCCGACCCACTTCGTAACTCACAAGCTACATAGGTTTACCAATGCCCATAAGAAAGGTATGCACTTGGTATGCAACTAGAACTTGTTCGTGGAGACACAATGGGAGGTTCTCACTTTTACCAAATTTTCATAATTGAGTGTAACATAAATAATGAGAGTGTCCAGTCCTATTCCATGATTCCAAAACCGAAGCATAGCATTGCTAACAATAGGTTGACTTACAACACTACATAGGATATTTTTGGTAATATGCAAGAGGGGTTTTCCATTCAACGCCTATAACGTAATGCACAATCAACATCCTTAAACATAGTGATAAAAGAAAGACTTTGAAATTAATAGGAATGCACCGGGGCTTGCCTTATGAGTGATCAAAGTTAGTGTTAGCTTCACAAGCGTTGAGATTAGCAACGGCTTCTTTCGGAGAGTTTATTTCGACGTCGTTATCTATGGAATGAAGTGCAATGCATAAGTCACAAGAATACAAGGTCAATGATGATGATTATGCATGTGCGCTGTTTATATATATGCCATATGCATAAATGAATGAATCTCGTTCATGGTAGTAGTGATTTTATTCACACATGAATTTCTACCTTTCTTGGTTAATAAATTTAACAACTATGAGCAATAACCTAGGCATTAGCATTAACCATGACAACTACCATGGGTGTTGTGTATAGCATGCCAAATGATCAGATTTAGATTGATAAGCAAAGCACATGTGGGGACAATTAACTTAGTGCATAAAGGGTGCATTTTCATTATCACATGTGATGACGATTATGCATGTAATTAGTAGAGTAACTAAACAATCATCATAAGTGTAGAACCAATGAAAGCATACTACTTTTGTGGCCATGAGGGACTAATGACCAGTATGAACCATACATATGACAATAAGCATATAGGAAAATAAAAGATAAGCATAATACTTTCATGTGCTGAATTTTTACCTTTTATTGATTTAAATAAAACGACAGCAAAACAATTACTTAGGGTGCTCAAAATTAAACATGGAATTTTATGCAAGTTTACAGGGCAATGAACAGGAGATCTACCAAGTTTCATGTAAAAATAATTTATACATAATTAATATAAATTTATTTACTTAAAATGCCAGAAATGCAATAACTTGAACAATATGCAACAAAATTACAAATGCTTTTGCAGGGTGCTCATGTATTCCATGATGCATGTTCCAACCAAGTTTCATATTTATTTGAGTTTTATGAAACTAGTTATGAATTTATTTAGCTTACAAGGGTTGCGAATTAATGATTTTTGAAAATTACTTAAACGAAGAATTTACAGGGGTTCATGTTAGGTTTTGAAAATTACATATTTTTTAGATTCAACCAAAATTTAGTTTGGCAAATTTGGACTTTTCAAACGTGAGATATGAATTTTTTAAAAGTGGAACAAAGTTCAAACTAATTTACAAAACTGCCATTGCCCGTCTTCCCTAGGGAGCTCGCGACAGACCCGCCAGAATTCGACCGGAGCTCGCTGCAGACCTCACCATAGGCCGCTGTAGTGGGGAAAAGAAGGTGGGACCACCACCAAAACGTGTCTAGAGGTTTGGGGAGTCCCCTCCGGTGGTCACCGGCCAGCGACGATGGCCGGAAGGCGGCGATATCGACGACGATGACCGGGGACTACTTCGGCGGCGACTAGCAATGCGTACGGGGCACGAAAAGTTGGGGAACATGGTCCGGGAGATTCACCTTGTGATGGAGAAGAGCGGCACGGGGTCGGGTGATGAGGGAGAAGGCCGGAAGTTGTGGCTCGTCGTGGGGGTGGAGATTTCGGTGGCGGTGGCCTTCCTCTCTTCTCGAAATTTAGCAAATGCTCGCACGGGAGAGGGAGCTGGTTAGGGAGGAGCTGTAGGGCGTTGTTATGCACCGATTTGGGGGAAATAAGTGGACTAGGCGCTGCCTAGGCGGAGCTTGGAGCGGCAACATCCATGGCGGTCGAAAGCGAGAGGAGGAGGTTCCTGTTTCTCTCTATGCGTGCCGGCAAGGGAGCGAGGAGCCGGCTGCAGTGCTGGGAGTTGGAGAGGGAGAAGAGGCGTTGGTTTGCGGTGAGAGACGAGCGTGGGAGGCGGAAGCCGGCCGGGGTGCCATTTTTCTACTCGATCGATAGGGAACGGTCGGTGGTAGGGAGTGGGAAGGCTGTAACTCCGATAAGTTCATGTTGGCCGTCGGGTACAGGGGCAGGTGGGAGGTGTCTTGGGGAGGGGGCGACGGGACAGGGTAGGGACACGCGCAGTGGCAGTCTGGGGCGCGGTGGCGGACCGATCCGAGGAGGAAGATGACCCGCGGTCACAAATTTGGATCGAGATACGTTTTGAATTTTCATTGACCTTTCTGCTGCTCTGAATTGGAATTAGAAACCACATTTGCAGAGCTCCCAAATTTATGCCAAATTTTGTGGGTGATCACAATGAGTTGTTCTGCATTTTTCCTTTTGGGACAAGGTTCCAATTCGGCTTCTAGAATTTTTATAAAAATTCCAGAGCAAACACTGTTTCAGGATTGAATTTGAATTTTTAAGGTTTTAAATACTTTGCTAAAAATTTGGCAAAAATGCCCTAAATTCATCATTTTGGATGGCCAACATTCCTGTGTAAAAAGATTGGCTCATCACAGTTATAATTTTTGATGTTTGTGTAGGTTAGGTTTTGCTCCAATTAAATTGAGAATTTTTCTCCTTTTTCTAAAATTTTTAATTGGGTAATTAATTTAACCACGGCCTAATTGGGTGATTAGCAAGGCTGACATTGCAATTAGCCCTAACCGTGACATGGGATGTCACATGGCTCTCACAAATGGACTTGAGTCACAAGAGGAGTGAAGGAGAGGTGAGAGCAAGAGCTTGAGGGAAATGGGAGAGTTCAAAAAGCACCAGCAGACCTCTCAACCGTGATGGGAGCAGGTATATATAGGAGTGGGTCCAAAAAGAGCCTTTGGTTAGGGTTAGGTCAAGAAATGACAGATCTTCCATTCATCATGGAACTTCCGTGAGAAACCCTCTATTTTTATCGGAAGTTTTGTCATATGTGTAAGGAACCATCCAAGTTAAATTCAAATTAGTTGAATAAGATCGTTGTCCATAAACGGTACGCGAGCCACGTACTCAACTAATAGGAATTTCATCCTGGTACTCCCCGATATGCTTTCCAAGCAATGCACGGGAACATAGCACATTGGCATACAATATTGTATATATCACATGGGAGTCACACTTACTATATTTCAGAGTTTAACAAGTCATAAACATCATATTGCAAGTGATAAATCAAGGTGGATAGATTCTGAAATTTTACAAGAATGAAATCCATTGGTTCAGAACCATGCACCAAGCTTACTAAAACATGTGTGAAAATCTAAGCCAACTATTTTTCTCGGGTTCTAATAGATATAAACGATGAGTATGCAGTGGAAGAATTTTGAACAAGGTGAAATATCGTCGATAGTGCTCTGCTACGGACACCACCGACTCGCATCAAAATAGGACAACAAGCACATCACGCCTGCAAAACTTCAACAAAAGAAACATGAGTATGAAGGTACTCCGCAAGACCTATCCGGGGCTAATCCCGACCTCAAGGAATCATGCATGAAGGCATTAGAAAGGTTTATAATGCAAAGGGGTACACAAAAATTTATTTGCGAAGAAGCAATAATCTGAAATTTAAGTGAGCTGAAAGCATAAAGTAAAAACATACATGGGCAAGACATAAAGTTTGACCTTACTACCAGCCCCAAAACAACAGTAACATATGTGCCCATAAAAATATTGTAGCTGCCACAGTCCATATATCTAGCATATAATGAAATTTAGTGAAGGTTCAACCAAGCATGGTCATGACCGAGTTCACGGCATTTCGAAATGATTATACACCCCTCGGGGAGTCCCAATTTACCCACATGACGAGAGGACCATACGGCTCATGTGACCGATCAAATAACACAAGGGGGTACTCATGTCAACATTTTTCTCACCTCTTTCCAACGAGTTGGACAATCTTCACAACAAGGAGTACTAATATCCCATGGGCCCACATCGAGTCCCTTGTGTGTGTCGATTGAGTTGCGAAGACACGGCCCAAATGCCGGAATGAAAATGAGATATTCAGCTTGCCATACCATTATAATCTGGCATGTGGTTAGAATAGAAAAGTGCTTAGGATAATGAGAACAACACACGGTCCTCAACCGACCAAGATGGGTTACCAACCTACTACTCGTCTCTCGGTCTCAAGTTCATTATTTTCAAATTCATCTCATATTCCAAACTGAAAGTAGGGTAGTAACACCTATTCTTGCGAGATGGGGGTTACCTTGCCACCGATTCGACATCTACCGGTCTAGAGCATGGCTAAGCAAGAGACACCATAAAAATAAAATGTCACCCATCCCTAACCCGAGACACTCTTGGTCGTAACTACACACCCACTTATATACCGCAAGATGACGATGTACAATTGTAGCTCTTTTTCCCTTATAGTATTCCAAGGTTCAGTCGAATCCACGAGAGAACAAGCAGAACCTTTGATAAAGATTAATTATTAACAGATTGCAATGGTTGTATGTGTGAGTGAATGATACAGATGTAAAATGATAATTGCTAACTAAGGTGTAACAAGATAATTAAGGATTCTCTCCTTATGATTGGTTCACTAGCATGAAGATTCAATCTTATTGGCTCAAATGATAAACTTAGTATTCTACAAGACATGGTGGTTTCGTTCACCCCGTCTTGTCACATGCAAGAGGCTATTATCTCCCCACTAGTTTCTTGCACTCGTGTTGAGCAAAAGCGTAATTGCAATTTACACTAACGGATATAAATAGTTGTGTCCATCTTTATTGTAATTAAGTGCACCACATAGGCTGAATTCATCAAGAGAGTTACAATAACCATGAGAATTTACATAGCTAGATCCCCGCACCGGAGAAGAGAATATGAGACTACTCACTCATCCTTCTACCGAACATGGTACGGGGATGAGGAACAACACTGAAACGCGTGTGTGCCGATCTACGCAGCGATGGTGCCGATCGGCACGGTCTCCCTTCTCGGTGGATCCGGTCGGTGTTCGCCGCCTTTCACCGCCACCATATCGAATCCCTAGCTTTGCAATAATTTTTGCTTTTGATCGTTGTCTCTCCGACTTGGTTGTTTTTCGCTTATTTTATCTTCGCCGATTTCGGCCTGATAGCCACCGACTCTAACTCATATTGGATTGGGCCATCCTTCTTCTCGGATTTGGCTCTCTAGCTTGGCTTTCCTCGGTTGTGCCGATCGGCATAGGGACGTGCTGATCGGCGCGACCCATCATTCCATCTTTTCTACCTTGCTTGCTAGCCTTCCTCCATAATCATCTTGTTCTTTATCTATTTCCAATATTACGCACCAAAACAGAACAACTTCGAATATATGCAATTATGGGGTAATTGTTAGTTTAAATGACCAAACCGAGACATCTAACATCCCTTTTTGATGGATAAAATGGAAATCTAGAAGCCACCAACAGTTCCCCCACACTCAAATCATTACTAGTCCTCGAGCAATACAAAGCTTGATCAAAATTCAATCATGTAGCAAAAACTCTCATGTTGTCTTTTATATTGCTAGTACCAATCGTCTTATTCACTTATATCTTCAAAAAACAGATTACGTATCACACTCAAATCAATCAAACTTCCACAAGATCTTTTCAAACAAGTTTTCAATCTTCTCCCGATACCATTCAAGCATGAAGCATCAAGTATTAGGCCTTCTCTCAATCACTCAAGTGTGTATTGTGACATCCCCTTCGGGACCACCTAGGAATCGGAACGGAGGGACACTCGACGAAGCGAGTTACAACGAAACATCATCTCATACAAGCCGAATATATACATCATGGTATAATACAACCAAGTTTTTGAAATACAACATTCGTGTAGTGAAAAGATAACATTATTGAAGTTCCAACATCCTACGAGTATTCAGCGGAAGCTTGTTCTATTACAACTCATCGGACTTAAGACGAAACGACGTGATGCACCGAGCCCTTCGTACATCACGGTCCTCTCTTTTCAAGGTGTGGGAATACGTTCCCACTGAAGGGAACCTTCCTCGGGACACTTGCTCCTCCTCGGAAAAACTGCCGTACAAGTCGCGATAACACGACTCATTCCCTGTAAGGTAACGAACAAACCTTGAGTATTCTAATACTCAGCAAGACCGACCCGTCAACATGGCACGCTAAGGCCGACGCCTAGAATGCAAAGGCTTTACGGTCGTGGGGTTTACTCCTTGCGAAAAACAGCATTAAGGTGTGGGTCCTTACTTTCAATATTTTAGCTCGGGTTATGTTCATTAGCCATGGTATTTGCAACCTAACTCTATTCAATCAAGTTTCCAAACGAGATATAATAGATCCTTATCCTTCCATCTCTCATCTTCCTCATCTTCCATAAAAGTTACTACGATATGACGAGCTAAACAAGCGGTACTCATTACTGCGAGGGACGACGATTCGAATCGATTTTATACCAGCTGGCAAAACCCGACTACACGACGTATACGCATCACCCCGATCGTATACGACAACCTTTCCCGCTAGCACCTGACAGCAGACTAGCCATTTCCAACTCCCCGGGAGTATGGCGAAGCCACGACTTCCCTCGTGGTTGACCCATCTCCCTCCCGTGAGACTATCCTCTCACCGACCGCCGCAAAAGAGAGTTGGCTACGCTACATCTCCGGGGCGATAGGGTACATCAGCTTGCTCGGGTCCATGATATCAGCATGTAGCACGGTACGTTCAAACTTGTTCAACTAAGCCGACAACGGTACGGTCCTTGACCGACACGGACGGGGCTACCACCTTGCAAGACCTCATCTCCGTCTTGCCCTTTCTCCTACGGGGCCCGTCCGGTCTCAACTTCATTATCCCTCTCAACATCTTTAATGTTAACACAACACTCTTAAAGCCTCCATGCTTTAAGTGTCCTAAACATCTACCGTTGCCACTATGAATTAAGCTTAGCCTCTATTGAGCTACCTGTACCGAGTATAGAATAAACAAACGGAAACCTACCATAATGCATCTAGGGTTTCAACCAAACCCTAACACCTAATGCACAAGCATAACCGTACTAGGTGATAAAGTAAAATATTTAAAAACATAGGTGGGATGCACCGGGGCTTGCCTTGAGTTTGTTCGAAGTTAGTCTCCTCGGCGGCTAGGTCGATTGCGAGATCCCCGACTCCGACTCGCCCTCGGGTGGAACCTCGATTACTTCGAACCTAGTCGACCGAGCAATGCAACGCGATTCACCATCATGTATGCATGAATGCACATGATGAAAGTATGCAAGAGTGCATTAATGAAGTTCCATGGATAATAAGTAATGATTAATGCTTAATTACTTTAGTTAATTAACTAATTATGGGTAAGTATGTTCATTAAGCATTAATTAACAATTAATTATGCTGATTAAAAAGTGTTTAATTAAGATCATTATTAATTAATTTTGTTTTCCTTAATTGCTTGATTAAGGTCAATAATTACTTAAGTTTAATAATTAATTACTCCGATTTATTAGGCAATAAGTAAAATAATTACTTTAAGTGATTAAAAGCAATTAAATTGTGATCATATACATTAACATAGTTTAAGTTTACTTTTTGGAAAAATAAATTTTATTATTAATTTCGTCTGTAGTATCTCCTTCATTAAATAAAATTGTTTTTCATAATTAAACATTTTATTTACATAAAATAATAGCTTTTCTTTATTAAAGAAAGGGGATTAATTACAAATTATAGATAAATTTATTCAAAATAATTATTTTATTTCACAAATGGATAGATCTCATTTTTCCGAGTCTAACAAAGTTGGTTTGACATTTTTCCGAATTTTAATGAATTTTCTACGAATTTTGGAAATTTAAATTCAATTACGGGCCACACGGAGGGCCACGGGGTTGGCCACACCCGATCCCGCGTAGCCACACGCGATCCCACGGCGTGTGGCCCGCGGTGTGGCTCCACCACGGCGGTGGGGGCCAGCGGCGGCGCGGTCGCCGGAGACGGCCGGGAGTGGAGCAAAGCTCGCCGCGAGACCACCAAAACACTCCTCGGCGCATGGCGAACACAACCACACGGACGCGCTCGCATGAGCTCAACCCTAGCTACACCGGCGGCGAAGTCCGGCCTCGACGACTCGTCCGGCGGCGGCGCGAGCTCAACACGAGCCCCAAATTTGGGGAAAACTCGCCGGCATGATCTACGAGCATGCGCAAGCTCGTCGTGGACTCAAAAGGACATGAGCAAGTCTCGAGAAGGGTGCTCACCGTGGATAGCGGAGACGGCGGCGACCGGACACGGAGAAGAACGGTAATTGCTCGCCTTTCCGTAGAACAATAGCAAGAGTGAGCTACCGAGAATATAGAGCATCTAGTTGCGCACCGTCCGGAAGAGAAAGGATCATCAATTGCTCACCACGGCTCACCGAATCGCGGGGATGGCGGAAGGCGACGGTGAGGTGCCGTAGAGGAAGGACCGGCTCGCCTCGACGGAACGGAGATGCTCAAGCTATTTGATCAAGGGGACAAGCCGCGCGGGGACCCGGCGATGCTCCGGGTAGTGGCGGCTTGGACGGGGAGGCACCGGAGCAGCCCGGCGACGATGGAAGCTCGAGGTGCGGCAATGGCGGGGCGAACGGAGGGGAAAAGGGAGGAGAAATGGGAGCCGGCGGGGCTTTTATTCCCCTCCCGAGCGGTTCCCGGCCAGCAGCTGCGTGGCCGCGAAGCAGCTGCGTGGCCCGGGTCGTGGCACCACGCCGGAGAGGCGAGTGCGCCGCGGCGCGCGAGCGCGCGGTGAGAGAGAGAGAGAGAGAAGAAGAGGCCGACGCCCGGGCCTCGTCGTGGCCATTTTACAAAAACCCCTCGAGCTTTTGTCTAATTAAAAAGCAACCTTCCGAAGCTCCAAAAATTCCGCAAAAATTCAGGGGTGTAAATGAGAAGATTTTAGGCATATTTCCTATTAAGTCCCAGTAGAAATTCCAAATCAATTTCGGATTAAAAATTCATAACTAAATTAAATAAAGAGACTTTGTTTATTTTCTGCAATTATTTTTACATGACAAAATACTTTCAGTAAATTTCCATAAATCTTTATTTGTGATATTTGAACCATAGAAAATGTTAAATTTGAATTTTCTTCTTATTTCATTTCTTTTTGACATTTCCTTTATTCTTTAGTTACTTTGATATTTCATGTGCTTATGATTAATACCACATGCTTAAAGATCTCACAATTAAAATGTGATGACATGCTCATGAATGCCATGAAATGCATTTTATTGCTGTGGGTTGTTACATGTATCTTTCCCTCTCCTATCTAATAAAGGACTATATGTGGATCTTGGAGGGTTATATGACTTAATTAAACCATAAGAACAACTATGCCAACAATTTGCTCAATCATATGCCCAAGTAACAAGAAATTCTCGCGGAAAAGAATCACAAAGCATCACAAGGATGGAGAGAAAAGGATTATTAGGAACAACTAGAGATATAATGGAGATGAGAAAAGATTATAGTTGTGGAAACAAATGGATTAATGCAACTAATATTAAGAATGATCGGGGAATTTCTATTTCTGCTTTTTTGAATTAACAATCACTTTTCTACTCTTGGACAACCTTTTGACATTAATTTGGCATAGATCATATGGGGGTGTCAATCGGCGCAGCAGGGTGTCGATCGGTACGAGCTTCAATTTTCGTTGATCTAACATTTATTTTGTGCCTTCGGTCTCCTTCCCTCATGGGTGGTAGATTTCAGCTGATATCGTCGGCAGATTTTTTATTCCCTTTATTTTTGATCATAGGATGTATCAAGGAGGAGGGAGAAATAATGACATGGGTTTATTGGTAGCAAGAAACAAATGGACAAGGATAGCTAGAAATTACGAGAGATAAACAAAGTGGAATCCTAGCTTGGTCGAAATCATGAGCATAAAGTGACAAAGTTACTTACAATCTAACTAGTATTTGTGTAGATTTCTCTCAACTCACTTAGCTGATGTATTAGGCATTTTCCGACCTTTTAAACTTTATCTTATAATGATTGGTGGAGGTTTTCACAAATTTTTAGCACAAAAGCCAAGTGGTATTCAATTAATTTAAGCAACCAGACCAATCGACCATAAAAAATAAAGATAAATAACATGGGGTTTCATGCTTTCAATTTGACAACCAACACTATCTTTATTCCGGACATTGCAATTATTCAAGCTACATGATAGTTTTAAGCAACCTATGCTAGTAACCTCTCACACCTTGACTCTCTCACAAGGAGACTTATAAGAAAAACTGAATAAAAAGACTCTATGACCAATGGCAAGGCTAGCCTCACATTCAAATTGAAAGTTTCCTAGAGGGGGGGGGGGGGTTGAATAGGCAAACCTACAAATTCCTGTGAAAGTGACTAAATAAAACCGTCAAATACCAAAACTTCGGTATAGTACCGGAACTTCCAGCGTAGGGATAAAGCTGCGGAATTAAACCCTACACGGTTCTAGTTACTTTGCTTGAACGAAAACAATAACCGTATGCAATTCTAGATAATTGAAGACACAAAGGAAAAACTAACACGCAACCTATCACAAGGAAAACAAGACAAGCGCTTAAGTAAAGGGAAGCACACGGGACAACGATTTTTCACCAAAATTCGAGTCCACCTAGGACACTACGTGTCCGTTGAGAAAGTCCACCAAGGACCGAGTTTCTTTCAAACCTAATTCTCGCTCAAGTCACCACCAAGGTTGAGCTTGAGTATTCCACTAGCAATGTCCCTTTCGGGATGGGTAATACAAACTTCTCGGGCATCACCACACAACTTGGGAGATCACAAGCACGCCTAGCCATCTAGGAGCCCAAAGCTCCAAGAGTAAAAAATACAAATTACAAGCTTGACTAGGACGAAACAACTCAACTATGGAATCGATGCTCTCAATATCTTCCTGAGAGTGTCTCAATCAAATCCTAGCTCAAGGAATGAAATTTCAGCTTTGGATGGGATTTGTGGTGAGAGGAGTTTGGCTCAAGTGTGTTGAATCTTGGAATGTGCAAGAGAGGTTTGTTGGAAGAGGGGTAGTGGTATTTCTACCACTACAAAATAGAGCTGTTGGCCGGTCTCAACGCCCCGCACTGACACTTCCAATCCAAAGTTGGAACTTATGGTATGGGTCTATTTAGGGTTAGGTCAGCTTTTCGACCCGCACCAAAACTTCCGGTGTAGTATTTCCAGAGACCTCAAAACTCTCTCGTAAGGCCATTGGAACTTCGGTGCCTGTACTAGAACTTCCGGTGTGGCCATTCCAGAGAGCTCAAAGCTCTCTATAAGGCCACCGAAACTTTTGGTATCTGTACCAGAACTTTCGATGTGGCCCTACACAGAGCCCAAAGCTCTTTGTAAGGCTACCGGAACATCCGGTGCCTTATCTGGAACCTCCGATAGGACAAAATCGGGAGCTTTATGGAGGGGATTTTTCAAAGGATATTTTTGTGAGCATTTTCATCCATCATCATGAGTGTGATTCGCATCCCTCTTTATAGTTTGGCATCCCTACACTCATAATAAGATAAAAACTTCAAGTAGAACCCTTCGGGTGTGGCCTCCATTTTCTCCATTAACTTCATTTTTCTTATTTTTCTTCTCTTTTTCATTCACTTTCCAAGTCTTGCATGCTTTAAGGATAGACACTGCACACATTCTCATGAAAACATTAGTCCAAATTTAATTGTATTGATGACAAGCATCCAAAACAATGATTGATGCCAATACAATGAAATTTCTATAAAGATTGATCATTAAGAGCAATACGTAAGGATAAAAGGTGAGCTCCGCCTTAATATGTGCATGAAATTGAATTTCACAACTTTGGCCTTAACAACACCAAATGCACATTTCGAATTAATAACAAAAGAGATCCCCCTTTATCCATGCATATATGTCATAAAAGCAAAAGAAAAACAAGGCACAATGCATTATGTCATACATTTTCGGACAAATGCAACTAAAAGGATAAACAACATTACATCATTAACATAAGCGAGGATCATCACATAGATACATAAAATAAAAATGTGTCTTAAATATTACAAGCATCCAAATGGTTCAACATAAACACAAAGGGGTCCAACACTTAGTCCCTCGAGAAAGATACAAGGAGATAGAAATTTCTTCTCGTCGAATCTTTATCTCGGCAACAAACTACCTACCCCCGCACGAACCAGGGAACTCGATGGTGCAACACAAGAACACACATGGATTTAAACAGGTTTAGACCTTCAATTGAGAGTAATACCCTACATCATGTATGAGTTGTATTGCCTTAGCAGAGTGCTATTGCGTAGATTGTGTAACTTGTCTTTGTAGGGGTCTCGCCCCCGCCTTATATATCCAATGAGACATGGTTACATGTAGAATTCTAGTCGGTTACAATGTTTACATAATTAGAAACTCTATCTCTAAGCTTCCTCATCGTTGTAGAGTCCTACTCGGTCGGTCTTGTACTTTTCTTAGGGATTACGCCATATTAAGTCGGTCTTGTTGTGTGACAGACCCGCCTCACGAAGAGTCGTTTCCGTCACCGGGATCATCATAGGTGGCATCACGCGCTGTGATACCCGATATTACAACATACAAACATAAGCATGAATACTTATAAGTACAAGTCTTACATTCATCCCAAGTACAAACGTACATCGAGTCTCATAAGCATCGAAGCTAATAAGTTTGGAAATTAACTAAACAACGGAAGCAATAAGATACAATCGCTCTCTCGGCGACACGTCACGGGCATCCGGCAGAGACAGGTGTTCTTGCCCTAGAACACCTTACCGGCACATCAACTCCTCTACTCCTCCGGACCGCACCACTCCCAAGTGTAGTGGCCTCCGTCCGAGTCCGAGTCTCCGCAGACGTCTTCTCCAGACATCCGAGTCCTGCCCGACGGGGTCCTCTCGAAAACCACATAGAGCAAAGCCCTAAGCAACTAGAGCTCAGCAAGACCGACCCGTCAAAGTGGCCATCTACAGCCGACTCCTAGACATGCAAAAGCCGGTGAGATAGGATAAAATTAAGCACTATGCTTGGCCTACAAGTAAATCCTTACTTTCAACTTTTAGCAGATTAATTAAGTTGCTCAAAAGAATAACTTTAATTTGCACTAATCTACTGCATTACATATTTCCAAACAAGTAATTAAGCAATACAACAAATTGATCATAATCATCATCATCAATATTTCTCTTCTTACGACATTCCGGCGGACGAGATAAGTGGTACTCGTTATCGTGAGGGCCGGCGATTCGAATCGATTTACATCCTGCAGGAGAGACCTGATTGCACGTCACATACGCGCTTCCCGGAAGCCGCATGAGACAACCTTTCCCAGCCGGTGCTGTAGTGTTAGTCGGGCCTAGCTCCCCGAGAAGGGTCTCCCACGCGATGCGGTCCCGGACGCCATCCGTGAGTAGAGTGCTCCTTTCTCTCCTCCCAAATATCTGCCAAGTAACCAAGGGAGTAGGGTATCTCTCTAACATACGAGCAACCATCGGTACGTCGGTTTCATCGGGCCCATTAACTCCAGCATGCAAGAAGTACATTCAAACTTATCCACATGGGTCGGACACGACGCGGTCCTTGTGTGCACGAGACGGGACTACCACCTTGAAGACTCTTTCAGTCCTTCACTTTCCACCTAAATTGCCCGTCCGACCTCCAATTTTCCATTCTCTTCTCATTACTTAGCATCATGTCCAAAAAGGTGATTGTCCTATCTACGAGTGGTCTCCGTACCACTCGACGGATCATCACCCTATCTAAGCAAGCATTTAGCGTAGGGTGATCGAACCTGGATAAATAGGGTCCTACTCGCATGCTAGGGTTTTCATCACAACTCCTGTAGACCTAATGCACAATACGGACCTACAAACATAGTGATGAAATTAAAATACTTAATTAAATAGGTTGTGCACCGGGGCTTGCCTTGAGCTTGACCCCGAACAATGGGGTCGACAACAGCAGTAGCTTCGGCTCCTCATCGCGGTTCGCCGCGTTCACCACCGCAGCTACATGATGCAAAGGTGATGTATAAATTTTGATGAAAACATGATATTGAATATTTTATGGAATACGTGTGAGTTTCATCAAATACATGTATAAATTTGTGAGTATAAGATAACTTGGTGTCCAGCGAGGTGAGATTGGTTTAAGAGTGATTAACCAAATTAATTTACTTCATCAAGTCGCCATGAAGCATTTAAATCATTATCGCATGTGCAAGAAAATAACCCATTAATCCTAGCAAAACTAGGTAAAATAGCAATTAAATTGCTCCTGGTCCTTAGGCACATGTTATAGATAATAATTAAATTAAGCATCATAACTTGGGGTAATTAAATAATTAATTAAGCCCTACTCTTGAATTTCCTAAAAAGAAATTAACCTAAATAAATTGCCTCCGATCATGCCAAAGTAAATGCATTATAAAATAGTACATGTCTCAAGGATTCCAACAAAATTTATTGCAATTTTTCGAGGTCTAGAACTCTAGATATGAATTTTCTAAGTTTAAATGGATTTCGGCCTTATTTACAAAAATCCCATCCGGGATTTAAATTCGAATTTCGCGCTCCGTGCCACACCGGGGACCACAAGGTTCCGGATCCGCGTGTGGCTGTGGCCACACGGGATCCGGGCCGTGTGGTTCACCCCGTGGCCTCACCGGCGCATGGTCGGGAGGCGGCGGCGCGGCGACCGGAGCGGCGCCGGGGCTCGCGGTCCATGGCGAGGGGTCCCTCGGATGCGGCGCGGTGCGAGGATTTTGGTGGTGGGGTCGGGTGGGCGAGGACCTCACCGGAGAGGGCGGCGCGGCGAGCGGCGGCGGCGCGCGGGGCTCCGGCAAGGCGGCGCGTGCTCGGGGTTGCTCGTTAAGGGGGCCGGCTTGGTCCACAAGCTTCACCGGGGGCTTCGCCGGCACGACCTTGGTTGGGAATGAGCACCGCCGGGAGGGGGTCATCGGCGTGGAGGTGGCGGCGGCCGGGGTTCCGCGGCCGGAAATGTCAAGAATCCGGCGACCTCGTGAGACAAATCCGGGGGTTAGGGTTTGTGAAGGTGCTCCATCAACGTGCGCATGCACCGGAACAAGAATGGGAGGAAAAGGCTCACCGGAGCGGCGGGATTTGGTCGCGGCGTCCACAGCGGCCGGAGGAGAGCTCGTTGCCGAATTCTTCGAAATTGATTTGGTTTAGCTCGCCATTCTTGGGGATTTTTGGTCGTAGAGCAGGGTAGGGGTATGGCGACTCCCGCGGCGTGCTTGGCCCGGGCTGCAGCGGCCGGAGACGGTGGGGTGGCGGCAATGGCGGGTGGGGTGGGAGCAAGGGGAGGGAGAGAAAAATGGAAAGGGAGCGTGTCACACCCCTATCCCGAAAGATAGTTAAGTGTGGTACGGATCGCCTTGGGAGATGATTGATGAAGCAACCATACATAGCATCACATTAACAAACATACACGATTTGCAAGGTTACATAATTAAGTCTTGATTACAACATAGAGTTCGAATAAAAGATACATTAGGTTCGAATTTAAGTCTTACATAGCCATGATCTTTGTTCGAAATTAAAGTGCGGAAGCGAAATACATAACTCGACGATACATAGATAACTTAAAGGAACCATGCCGGCCTAGGCCATGGCTCACTCATCATGGGTCGGAGAGCTAGGGACCCATTCAATAGTCCACTCTTTGGGCTCTTCTCCATCCCAAACCACCTTACCACAACAATCACAAAACCCGGCTTGCGGAAAACCCGTAAATCAACATGTAGTGGCAAAGCCCGAGTATCTAACATACTCCGCAAGTCTTACCCGTCAAATTGGTCATCTAAGACCGACTCCTAGATGCATGGGCTTGACCGGTTTAACTTGGCCTATTGCATAAATAGCACCTATGCTAAAGAGGTTGGCAAATTTATTACTTAGCCAACTTAATAGGGTGGTTGCATAAAAGAAACTTTAGTGAGCATGCTAACAATACAAGAGTTTGCAATACAATTTAATATCAATATAAAACAGCAAGCTATTCAATCTCTTTCCATTACTACACATTGCGGACTGCTCGAATCAAGTGGTACTCATTAACCGAGAGGAAACGGCGATAATTATCGAATTATTAATCCTGCAGGAAGAACCCAAATGCACGACATACGCATCATTTAAGAACACGTATGGCCACCGTTCGCGAGTTTATCATAAAGTAAAACACGGGGCCACCGACCCCGAGTACACGTCCCCCTTGTGACCGTTCAACAACGCGCCCAAGGCTTAACCCATGTACTCTCCAACGGTCCTCAACCCGTGCAACCACCGTGCCAAACACATCACCTCCGGGTCGGTGAGATATCCGGCTCACTTTACAACTTACAAGCTACATAGGTTTACCAATCCCCATAAGAAAGGTATGCAAGTGGTACACAACTCAAACTTGTTCGCGGAGCCACAATGGGGTGTTCTCAATTTTTACCCAAAATCATCATGTTCACATTTAGTCATAAGCCATGAGTGAGATCCCCAATTCTATCGTTGACTCCAAAAACATAGCCTAGCACTTCTAACGAGGATATGACACATAATCGACATAGGACATATAGGAATTTATGCACGTGGATTTCCAATCAACGCCTAAGAACTTAAATGCACATTCATCATCCTTAATATAGTGATAAAAGAAGACATTTCAAAATAGTAGGAATGCACCGGGGCTTGCCTTGAGAGTGATCGAAGTTAGCACTAGCCTCACAAGCGTTGAGCGTGGCGATAGCTTCTTCCGGCGGGGTCAATTCGGCGTCGTCACCTAAGGAATGAAATGCAATGCATAAGTCACATGACAACAAGGTCGATGATGAGACTAATGCATGTGTGCTGTTTTGCAAAGGTCCATATGAGTATGTAATTCAAAAGTTTCGTTTGCTCGAACCCTAACAAGCATGACATGTCTCTTGTTTTATTTAAGGGGGTCCAAATACATGACAAGTATGGTCATACTAACATAATGAGTAATGACTTGGTGGCATAGACCTGAGTGCTGTGGTTAGTGACGGTTTAGCACTAATATCTTAGCAAGTTTTTTTATAATACAAAACGAAGAAATCTAGGCTTAGGTGTTTTTAACATCACATGCGATGACGATTCCCTTTTAAAATAGGAATTCGAATTCAAAATTCATACATACGTGAATATATGAAACCTTTTGACTAAACCTGCCATGAGGTGCTAAAGGACGTAATGAACAGTGGAAATTACATAAACATACATGAACATGATTCTTAATGACATAAAACTAATTATGCTTGTGCTGAAAATGACCCTTTAGAAATTTAGATCTAGGGTTTGCAAAAATCATTACTTAACATGCTCAAAATTTAACATGGGATTTTCTACACATGCACAGTATCAAAAGGAAATTAATTGCCAAGTTTCATGCAGAAAGAATTTATACAGATTTAATTAAAAATTAAATACAGAGAATGCAAGAAATGCAATAACTTGAAAAATATGAAATGAAATGCAGATCTTCCAGTGCCAAAAATTCATGTGTGGCTGGGTGAAGACTTTGGCCAAGTGGAATTTAATTTGGATTTATATTTTTAAAGTTATGGCTTAGTTAAGTTTTCAGGGGTTGACTTTTGTCATTTTTGTAAAAATATGAAAATGACCAGATCTGATGAGTTCATGTTACTTTTATGAAAGTACAGGTCTTCTAGTTTCCAAAACATTTTAGTTTGTAATTTTTGGACGATTCAAACGCCAGATATGAATTTTTCAAACTCAAACGAAGTTCGGGTACATTTACGAGAATGCCACTCGGTTCATTTTTTAAACGGAGCGGCGCGCGGGCTCCGGCAGACGGCGGCCGGCACCGGCGAGGTTCGCCGCGGTGGCGCTACGCTGGAGCTCATGCTCCGGCCTTTGGGGAGATTGATGCGCGTGCGACGGGGAGCTCCCTGGTGGGGTCCACGGGGACCCGCGGTGGTCGGAGGGGCGGCGCGGCGAGCGGCGGCGCTTGCGAAACTCCGACGAGCTCGCGCGGGGAGCACAGAGGGAGAGAGGAGGCGGGGTTTGGTCGGGGAGCTGCACCTGCGTGTGGAGGAGCACGGCGTGGGGTTGCCCGAGCTTGGCGGTGACCGGGGGGGTGCTCGACGGAGGGGTGGCGAGATGGCGGCGACGGCGACGGGTTTCTCCTCGGATTCCCGACGACCTAGGGCCGGAGGAGAGAGGCTCGTCGGGGGGAGCTTAGGCACGTCTTGGCGCACGCATTGGCGAAGAAGGGAGGTGAGGCGGCCTACCTCGGCGGCGTGCGGGGCGAGGAAGCTCGGGGCGGCCGTGTCGCGGCGGCGGCTCCAATTTCCGGCCGTGCGCGAGCCACGGAGGAGAAGGGAGCGGGGCGGCGGTGCGGTGAGATGCGGAGGGAGTTGGGGAAACGTTTTGTGGCACGGGGGGGCGATGGGAGCTTGGCCTCCGTGCCAGTCATCGGCGCGGGGAGGACGGCGGCGAGAGGGGGCAGGCGGCCGGGCGGGGGAATTAATTCCGGCGCCCTACTGTTGGCCGGCGGGTACCAAGTCGGTTGGGGAGATGGCCAGGAGTTGCGTGGCGATGGGACGGGGCAGGCACGCGCGCGGGCGGCGGCCAGGCTGGCCGGACCGCCGGTCCGGCCGCCATTGCCCGAGGGGCAACGAGTAGCTCGAGCTCGAGTTTGAATTTTTGAATCTACAGTTTGAAACTTTGACGAAAATTTATATTTCTGGTGCTCCAAAAATGAAACCAAAAATATGGGGAGATTCAGGATGATGTGCTCTAATTTTCATCTTTTAGTTTGAAGTTCTAAACTTGCTTCCAAAAATTCATACAAAATTCACAAGCAACAGTGTTTCAGATTTAAATTTGAATTTTTGGGCATTCAAAACCTTGTTCAAAAATTTGGTAAAAATATTGTAAATTCATCTTTTTACATGAGCAATCCAGTGGTGCAAAAATCTAGGGGTGGTGTTTTTATAATTTTTGCATTTAGGTTAGGACTAGGGTTTAGGGTTAGGTTTTCCCCTTTTTCCTTTTTATTTTTCTTATTTTCTTTTTCCTGGTTGGGTGATTAACCTTAGTACTTCCTTAATGCTGTGATTAGGAGGTTAATTACGTGCTAAACCCTAAATCGTGACATGGGATGTCACAGCCCTCCCCCTTAAAGAAATTCTCGTCCCGAGAATCGCTACGAATTAAGGAGAGGGAGTGCGAAAATTACCGATTTGTGTGACGCGAGGAACTCGGGAAAATTCTTCTCTAGAAAATCCTCTTGTTCCCAAGTTGCTTCTTCTTCGGTGTGGTTACTCCATTGCACTTTGTAGAAGGTGATGGTGCGATTGCGAGTTACTCGGTCGCTTTGATCGATAATCCGGACGGGGTATTCGGGGTAGGAGAGATCTTCTTCTAGTTGGTCGGTGTCGGAAATGACCACATCTATCGGAGGCTTCAAACATTTCTTGAGTTGAGATACGTGGAACACATTGTGCACTCGAGCAAGACTTTCCGGTAGTTGCAATCGGTAAGCAACCGCGCTATGCTTTTCCACAATCGGATAGGGTCCGATATAGCGGGGTGCTAATTTTCCCTTAATTCCAAACCGAGATACGCCCTTATTCGGAGAGACACGAAGATAAACGTGATCTCCCTTCTCAAATTCTAAGGGGCGTCTCCTCTTGTTAGCGTAACTCACTTGACGAGATTGTGCGGCTTTCATGTTGGCTTGAATTTGTCGAACCTTCTCTTCGGCTTGGGTGACAAGATCGGGACCAAAAGTAGTTCTCTCTCCCGCTTCCGACCAATTTAAGGGTGTACGACAAGAGTGACCATACAACGCTTCAAACGGTGACATTCCCGAACTCTCTTGATAGCTATTGTTGTACGAGAATTCGGCGAATGGAAGACAATCATCCCAATTTCCTCTATTTTCCATGGCACATGCTCTCAAGATATCCTCCAAATATTGATTCAATCTTTCGGTTTGTCCATCCGTTTGAGGGTGATATGCGGAGCTTCTAATGAGGGTGGTACCAAGACAAGAATGCAATTGTTCCCAAAAGCGAGATACAAATTGCGGACCTCGATCGGAAACAATAGTTTTAGGTACTCCATGCAAACACAACACTCTTGAGATGTATAGCTCGGCATACTTCTTGGTATTGTAGGTAGTATGGACGGGGATGAAATGCGCGGACTTAGTTAACCTATCCACAATAACCCAAATTGAATCGTGCTTCTTTGATGTGAGAGGCAATCCAACGATAAAATCCATAGCAATGTCCTCCCACTTCCAAACGGGAATCTTCAATGGGTTCAATAATCCGGCCTTTCTCAAGTGGTCGGCTTTCACTCGTTGACAAGTATCACACTCGGCCACATACCGTGCAATCTCACGCTTCATGCGTGTCCACCAAAACTTTTCTCTTAGGCCGCGATACATCTTGTTGCTACCGGGTGTATGGAATATTTAGACAAATGTGCCTCATCCATTATTTTCTTCCGTAATTCCATATCCTTCGGAACAACGAGACGTTGGTTGAACCATAATACACCATTGTCATCTTGTCGGAAACATGTAGCTTCATCTTTCTCAATCTTTTGCCGAATAAATTCCATACCTTCGTCCTTCTTTTGCGCCTCAATAATTTCCTCACGAAGGGTAGGAATAAGAGCTAGATTATATAGCGAACCATAGGGAATGACTCGAAGACTCGGTTCACTAGAATCTGAAATTTCCGAGCTTTCCATAGAACAACCGGTAATATGATTGCATTGATCCTTGCGACTCAAAGCGTCGGCAACCACGTTAGCTTTACCCGGATGATAATGGATTTCCAACTCATAATCCTTGATTAATTCCAACCATCTACGTTGCCTCATATTCAACTCTTGTTGGGTGAAGATATATTTGAGACTCTTATGATCGGTGTAAAGATTGACAAGATTTCCAAGTAGATAATGCCTCCAAGTTTTCAAAGCAAGGACAACCGAGGCTAGTTCCAAATCATGAGTGGGGTAATGTTGTTCATGCTTGCGAAGTTGACGAGAAGCATAAGCAATGACACGACCTTCTTGCATTAGCACACATCCTAGACCGGTGCCGGATGCATCACAATACACGTCAAACGGCTTGGTGATGTCGGCTTGTGCTAACACCGGAGCGGATGTCAAATGCTTCTTGAGAGTTTGGAAGGCTTCTTCACATTCACGGCTCCATTTAAACTTAGCATCTTTCTCCAACAACTTTGTCATAGGCTTGGCTATGCTCGAAAAATTGGGAATGAATTTCCGATAGTAGCCGGCAAGACCTAGAAAACTCCGGATTTGTCTCACCGACCTTGGGGATTTCCAAGCGAGCACGTCTCCCACTTTACTTGGGTCAACGGCGACACCTTCCGCGGAAATGATGTGACCCAAGAAAGGCACTTGCTTCAACCAAAATTCACATTTGCTAAACTTGGCATACAATTGATGATCACGAAGCCGTTGGAGAACAATGCGAAGGTGTTCGGCATGCTCTTCTTCGGACTTCGAATAAATAAGAATGTCGTCAATGAAGACCACGACAAACTTATCCAACTCGGGCATAAATACCGAATTCATCAAGTACATAAAATGAGCCGGGGCATTTGTGAGCCCAAAAGACATGACGAGATACTCAAAGAGACCATACCGCGTAGAGAATGCGGTTTTTGGAATATCTTCGGCTCGGATCTTGATTTGATGGTAACCGGATCGGAGATCAATCTTAGAGAAAACCTTAGCACCAACTAATTGATCAAAGAGAATATCAATCCGAGGGAGTGGGTATTTATTCTTAATAGTTACCGCATTGAGAGGGCGATAATCCACACATAGACGTAGCGTCTTGTCTTTCTTCTTCACAAAGAGAGCGGGACATCCCCACGGAGATGAACTAGGGCGAATATATCCTTTATCCATAAGCTCACCCAATTGCTCTTTTAAGATTGCTAGCTCATTGGGAGCCATCTTGTACGGTCTACGGGAAATTGGTGCCGTACCGGGTTGGAGCTCAATTTTAAACTCGACATCCCGATCGGGTGGCATGCCCGGTAAGTCATCCGGAAAAACATCGGGAAACTCACATACCACGGGAATATCCTCAATCCGTTTTCCCTCAAGATGGTAGATTTTTGAAGTGGAGAATTTTGGATGGGGCAATCGGAGAATAGATGAACCATGGAGTGGGGAGTTTAGGTGAACTTCACGAGAATCGATGTGTAAAACGGCTCTATGGAGTTTCATCCACCTCATACCTAGAATTATATCTATTCCTTGCCCACACAAAACTATGAGAGAAGAGGGGTATATTTTTCTTTCTAGGTGTAGTGGGACTTGCCTCAACTCTAGGTTTGTTTTTATCTTTCCACCGGGTGATGTGATGATATAGGGAATATCCAAAACGGTGGGGGTGAGTTGTAGGGTTTTTGCACATGCTTGACTAATGAAATCATGAGTTGCACCCGAATCAAAAAGAACCAAAGTGGAGTGGTTGTTGACCGAAAACATACCCGAAAGTACCGGTTCTCCCGCTTGAATCTCTTCGGCCGTGGTATAGTTGACTCGGCCATTCTTAGCATTTGGAGTGGAGGATTGATTGCGATTCCCATTCCCATTATTCCCATTGCGGTTTTGGTTGTTGTTGCCGCTTCCGGAACCAATGTTGTTGTTGTTGTTGCCCGGGTTGCGTGTCGGAACACGGCAATCCTTTGCGAAATGACCCGGACGTCCACAATTAAAGCACGGACCTTGAGGACCGGGCCTAGCACCTTGGTATTGCTGCTGTGGAGGGCGGAACGAGGTGGTATGCTGCTGATTTCCACCGTGGGAGTGGTGGTGTTGCTGCGGCACAACCGGCGTGAGCCCCCGTCGGCGGCAATGCGGCCCGAAACTTCTGTCCGGTCGGGGAAGTGATAGCTAGCTTGTACTTGGGCGGAGCGGAGCCGGATGGATTTCCTACGGCACGCTTCCTCTTCTTGTCCTCTTGGTGAGCACGGATAGCATCTTCTTGCACGATTGCGGCACTCATCAAGTCATTGAACGTGCCGGTAGTGACTTGAGCCAAGCGATCTTGTAACTTTGGGCTTAGCCCCGAACGAAAGCAATCCTTCTTCTTGTCATCCGTGTCGGCATGATAGGATGCATATTGAGCCAAGTAGTTGAACTTCCGTGCATACTCTTGCACGGTTCCGGCACCTTGCTTCAAACTAAGGAACTCTTGCAACTTGCGCTTCATGAGACCGGCGGGAATGTGATGTGCGCGAAATGCGGTGCAAAAGTCCGGCCGGTTCACTTGAGTACCGGCGGGAAGTGCGGCGGTGAAACTTGCCCACCATGCACTAGCGGAGCCACGAAGTTGTTGAGCCGCAAAGAGAACCTTTTGCTCCGATGTGCAATTGAGGAGAGCAAACTTCGACTCAATGATGCGGAGAAAATTATCCGCCTCCAACGGATCGGTAGTAGCTTCACCAAACTTGGGCGGTTGAGTGGCCCAAAAGTCGGCATAGGTGGAATTCCTCGGCCCTTGGGGTGGCGGTCCTTGGCCTTGTCCTTGGTTGGTTTGGCTTGCAAAGAACAAGCGGAACATCTCGTTTTGGTTGGACACGAGTTGTTCCAACGGCGTGAGGGGTGGAGGGTTAGGGAGTTGCTCTTCCCTCGCACCATGCCCACTTCCGGAAGCTTCACCACGGCGGGTATTCACCATCTGTCACGCATGAAAAATTTTCTCACGTTAGCTCATTAGACCAAGAGCTAAAATAGCAAGAAAACATGACATTGGGCATAAGGGACCAAAAATTTCAGATTGCATGTACGAAGAAAATATTGATGAAATAAGCATAATGCATTGGCAACACACATATTCCATAGATTCTAACATAGTAGCAACATGATAGAAATTTTTGATACACGGGAAACCACGAATCCGATACAACACGGTCTTAGGTTACATCACATGTGACCCACAAACAAACACAAATCTCGGAGAGCTTAATTAACAACACGCGGATCGTTTCCAACACGGTTACATGCCTCACGAGATTACAAATCCTACACACATAGAGCTACGACCACCGGTCGTGACAACTACTCGTCGTCATCGCCGTAGTAGTCGGCGTCATCCCTCATGGGAGAGGGTGGTGCTCCGTCCTCGACGTCGGAAACATCCTCGCCATCACTCATCTCCACATCCTCCTCGGGTGGGATGATCTCAAGTGGCTCGGGAGGTCCGCCATTAAGGATGGCGTGCAGGGCGTTGTTGGCGGCTTGGAGATGCTCAATGGTAGCGTTGTTATGCGCTATGGTCGCTCGGGCGTTCCGGAGGTCTCCCTCCAAAGCATCCCTGGCGCCCTGAGTCTCCAGGAGAGTAACCTCCAACTCATCCTTCTCCTCGAGAAGGGCATCCACCTGGCCGGAGAGGACGTAGTTCTCCTCATTCGCGGCGGCGAGCTGGGCATCACGCTCATCGAGCGTGGCCTGCAGAGCGGCGGCTCCATTGCCCTCAAGGGCAAGGTGGGCGTCGTGGAGCTGCTCGGAGAAGTTCCAACGCTCCGTCTCGCTATACTCGAGCTGCGTACGGAGGGTATCCACCTCGGTAGTGCGCTCGGCTAGCTCGGCGGTGCGGGCAGCAAGCTCGGCGTCGCGAGCGGCGAGCTCGGCGTCGCGGGTGGTAAGCTCGGCGTCGCGGGTGGCGAGGGTGGCCTGCAGGGCAGCACGCTCCTGCTCCAACTCGAGCACCCGCCTCGCGAGGTTCTCACGGTCCAACATGAGCTTGCCGGGGGCCATCTGTCGGAGAATTTTGAAACACAAGTCAAAACTCAAGATCCAACAACAAAACATGCTAAATAAGTAAAGCATGAATGATGGAATGGCACCAACTTAGCAAAAGAATGCAACAAAACTTTTCGCACGATCCTAACACGGTTCCAGATTTTTGGTCAGAATTGACATGCTACCGAAACTCGATGATTACTCCTGTTTCTGGGCTGAATCGAACTTTTATTTTGTTACGAAAGTTTTAGACAATTTCTTAATCTTTCCAACGCATCCTAGAACAGCTCAATCCGACTTGTCGTTTGAAAGTTATGCACGATCTACGACAGGGACAGAACCGGAGCACATTCTAAAATTCCAGAACAGCTCTCGTAATGGGCAATACGTGTGAGTTTCATCAAATACATGTATAAATTTGTGAGTATAAGATAACTTGGTGTCCAGCGAGGTGAGATTGGTTTAAGAGTGATTAACCAAATTAATTTACTTCATCAACTGCCATGAAGCATTTAAATCATTATCGCATGTGCAAGAAAATAACCCATTAATCCTAGCAAAACTAGGTAAAATAGCAATTAAATTGCTCCTGGTCCTTAGGCACATGTTATAGATAATAATTAAATTAAGCATCATAACTTGGGGTAATTAAATAATTAATTAAGCCCTACTCTTGAATTTTCTAAAAAGAAATTAACCTAAATAAATTGCCTCCGATCATGCCAAAGTAAATGCATTATAAAATAGTACATGTCTCAAGGATTCCAACAAAATTTATTGCAATTTTTCGAGGTCTAGAACTCTAGATATGAATTTTCTAAGTTTAAATGGATTTCGGCCTTATTTACAAAAATCCCATCCGGGATTTAAATTCGAATTTCGTGCTCTGTGCCACACCGGGGACCACAAGGTTCGGATCCGCGTGTGGTCGTGGCCACACGGGATCCGGGCCGTGTGGCTCACCCCGTGGCCTCACCGGCGCATGGTCGGGAGGCGGCGGCGCGGCGACCGGAGCGGCGCCGGGGCTCGCGGTCCATGGCGAGGGGTCCCTCGGATGCAGCGCGGTGCGAGGATTTTGGTGGTGGGGTCGGGTGGGCGAGGACCTCACCGGAGAGGGCGGCGCGGCGAGCGGCGGCGGCGCACGAGGCTCCGGCAAGGCGGCGCGTGCTCGGGGTTGCTCGTTAAGGGGCCGGCTTGGTCCACAAGCTTCACCGGGGGCTTCGCCGGCACGACCTTGGTTGGGAATGAGCACCGCCGGGAGGGGGTCATCGGCGTGGAGGTGGCGTCGGCCGGGGTTCCGCGGCCGGAAATGTCAAGAATCCGGCGACCTCGTGAGACAAATCCGGGGGTTAGGGTTTGCGAAGGTGCTCCATCAACGTGCGCATGCACCGGAACAAGAATGGGAGGAAAAGGCTCACCGGAGCGGCGGGATTTGGTCGCGGCGTCCACGGCGGCCGGAGGAGATCTCGTTGCCGAATTCTTCGAAATTGATTTGGTTTAGCTCGCCATTCTTGGGGATTTTTGGTCGTAGAGCGAGGGTAGGGGTATGGCGACTCCCGCGGCGTGCTTGGCCCGGGCTGCAGCGGCCGGAGACGGTGGGGTGGCGGCAATGGCGGGTGGGGTGGGAGCAAGGGGAGGGAGAGAAAAATGGAAAGGGAGCGTGTCACACCCCTATCCCGAAAGATAGTTAAGTGTGGTACGGATCGCCTTGGGAGATGATTGATGAAGCAACCATACATAGCATCACATTAACAAACATACACTCGTCGGTGTGTGAGTACACCTCTAAATGGGGGCCTGTCAAGGCTCCCTTGGGTTAGGCTCGGGGAAGAACGGATATGCTCCCGCGTTAGCGTGGATGATCCAAATGAGCAAGAACAAGGGATTTATCCGAGGTTCGGGCCGCGAAGTGCGTAATACCCTACGTCCTGCCTTTTTATGTGTTAAAAGGAACCCTCTATTACATGGGGGTATCCCCTCCTTTTATAGGGCAAGGAGGGGAGTACTATGCAAGTACCGGGGGTACCCGGACACCCGATGGGGGTCCGGTCCCTCCTCGCAGGTTCCGACACGATCCCGACATAAATCCGTTGCGATCTTTGTCTCTTGGTTCGCGTTCCCAATCTCTCCCTTCCTATTGGCCGAGAGCCCTCCCGGCACCGTAGCTACGCGGCTTCCCGAGGCGCGGCGCACGGGGAAGGCGCGCGCACGTCTAGTCGGGCCGCGGCGTCGCCGAAGGCCATCGAGTGCCGCATTAACTCCGGGTAGTTGGGGCGCCGGAGGAAACTACCGCGAAGCTTCGTCCTCCCTCCGGCGCTCCCACTCCTCCGGCTTCCGCGGGACTCGTGGGCTTCGTGGCTTCGTGGACTCCGTGGCTTCGTGGACTTCATCTTCGTTTGTGGGCCGAAAGTAGCCCGTACGCGGTTAGGGGGACCCCCAATCCCCCTACACCGACAGGAGCCCCGGCCCCGACCGGCCGACCCGCGGGGTCGGAGCAGGGATTGGGGCCACCCGTCGGTGCCCCGTGAGGCTTGGGTAGCTCCGGGCGCGGCTTTCGAAGGGCGAAACCGCTTGGGCTACCGGGGCACGACCGCCCCGGGCGTCGCGTCGCTTCGGTTCGCGTGCCGTGGGCCCGCCCGGCGTCCGCGCTCAAGTAGTGGGAGGGCCGGTTGCTCGGGGCACGTCTCCCACTTCGCCCCTTGCCTCCCGTCTTCTCGGCTTCTCTCTCGCCGCTGCGCTCCCCTTCGCCTTCTTCTTCGCCGATCCGCGCCGCCGCTTCCGTCACCGTCGTCGCGCACCGTCAAGATGGGCTGCGGAAGATCCTCCCCCGCCGCAGCAGCTCTCGCGCGCGCTCGCCGTCGGCGGACGCCCGCCAACGGCGCAGTTGCTCGACGCCGGGGTTGACATGTCGCGGCTTTCGCCCTTCCTTCCGGTGGACGGTGATAGGGCCGTTCGCGTCGGGGGCCTTTGCCGCCGCCGACCGGAGGGCTGGAGATCCTCCACTTCGTGACCTTCGTCGTCGCCGGCGCCGTTCCCCCGCCTTCTCCGATTTCTTCCTGGAGGTGCTTCGGGAATACGGGATCCGCATGGCGCACCTCACGCCGAACGCGGTCGCGGCGCCGGCCGTGTTCGCCCATCTCTGCGAGGGATTTGTGGGGGTGCAGCCGTGCTTCCCCATCTTCCGAGCGCTACTTCAAGATGACGCTCACCAATGCCTCGGAGGTGATCGGGTGCGTCCGGCCGACCGCCGGCCCGACGGCGGGTACATAGAGTACTCGCCCGGTAGCAAGGTGGAGGCGTGGAAGAGGGCTTGGTTCACGGTGCCGTACGAGAAGGATCTTCGCCGCCTCCGCGTCCCGCCGGTCCCGGCCCAAGCACTTGGCCGTCCGGGACGCCGTGCCCCGACTTCCCGAGGGCATGATGCCCGTGGTCGACCGGATCGCGACGCTCGCCGCGGGCTGGTCCGACTCGCGCGGGGTGGTGCACGACTTCCTCGAGCGCAACATCGCGCCCTTCGCCGGAGATCGGTCCCGTCGTGGCTGTACGGGACTTCAACTTCGCCGGCCGCACGCGCACGGGGCGGGCTCCGACCTGCCCGAGGCCGCGAGCGGTTCGCCTACTCGACGCCGACCGGGAAGAAGTGGCCCGCCTCCTTCACGTACCCGGAATATGCCGAGCCCCTCCATCGGTCGGCGAACAAGCGCGCCGTCCTTGACGAGCATGCCCCGACCGGGGCCGCTCGGGTTTCTCAACGCGAACCCGACTCCCGCCCCGGCCTCCGGTACCCGGGTCGCACCTTCCTCCCACCCGGGTGTGACGGTCGCCCCGGAGGTGCCTCCGGGGCTCGGGCGGCAGCCCCGGCAGCTGCGAGGCCTGCTCCGAGCGCGCGGGACAAAGGCAAGGGGAAAAGGTCCCCGTCGCCTTCCTCCTCCGACTCTTCCGGGCCCGCCTCCGCACCACGAGCGGGCCCGGCAGGCTTCGCCGGCGCCGAGTGACGGGGCCGCCCCGCGAGAGAGGTCTCCCGTAGCCGCACCGGTGCAAACGGCCGGGTGGACACGCGACGGTAGGTGTGCTTGGTATGGTGCACTTCGTCTCATCGTAGGCCGATGGTTGCGAGGTGCGTTCGATTTGCATTGTCCGCAGGATCGTCCGGATCGAGCCGGACCCGGACTTGGTCCCTTTGGATCCCGAGGCGGCCGGTGCGGCTCCGGTGGCCGGGGCGGAGGATGACACGGGAGGGGCGACGGACGCCCCGAAGAGGTGGCCGCCGGTGCCCCCGAGGTAGGGGTTGCGGACGATCCCGTGGAGGTGGCCGCGGGTGCCGCCGGAGAGGAGGCCGCGGGTGCTCCCGAGGAGGTGGCTGCGGATGCCACCGAGGAAGAGGCAGCGGGTGCCTCCGCCGGCGAGGAGGATGCGGGCGCCCCTGCCGGAGAGGAGACCGCGGGTACCTCTGCCGGTGCCGACTTCGGCCGAGTGTCGCCTTCTCCCGCCGTGGACGTGCCGGGTGCCTTCCCGATCGGCGCCGCCGGCGTCCGCCACGCCCTTCCACCCCGCGGCCGGGTGCCGGCGCCGCCAGCCCTATAGTGCTGGAGGGGAATGACTCCCCTCCGCGCGTCCGGTCGGAGCCGGTACGGTGGCCGGCGGAGACACCTCGTCGACCGCCGCCGCCGGTAGGGGCCGCGGCGCGCTGGACGCGGCCGGAGCGGGTCACCTTCGGGTCGCTCCGGCGGTACGGGTCGCCACAGGATTGGCGATGTGATCGGGAGGCCACCCGGTCGCTTCTTGCCATGAAGGCGGCCGTGGAGGAGGCGGACGCGTCCCCGGAGGACCGGGAGGCCGCGCCGGCCGAGCGCGAGGCGGAGGTGGCGGAGGCGCGACGGTCCCCGGAGACGGCGGTGAAGCCGGCCCAGCAGCAATATCAGCGCCGTATGGAAGAAGTTCAGCATGAGCTGGACCAAGCTGCCGGGATCGGCGACCGGGCCGCCGAGAAGCCGCGTGACGCGAAGGCCCGCGAGGCCGAAAGCGTGAATCGTCTCCAAAGCGTCCCGGAGCGGGAGCGCGCCGTGCAGCTCGCGGCGCGTAGCCGGAGGAGGCGGAGGCCCACATGGACCTCCGCGAGCGGCCGTAACCCGCCGGGAGGTGACCGCGGCGGCCCGCGAGGAGGAGCCGAAGGAGCGGGCCAGCGCGCTTGCCCTTCGGGAGGCTGCGCCGGGTGAACGGGAGCGGGCCGTCGGAGCGGCCGAGGCGCGGGTGCGAGCGCACCGGTGATTCCTTGGTCGCCCGGAGGCGGCGCTTCGGGGGCGCGAGGGCGCCCGGCTTCCCGAGAGGAGCAGGTCCGGCTTCTTAAGGACGAGGCCGCCGTCCGGAGGGAAGCCTTGGAGACGGAGGCGGCCCGTCTCGCTCGGGCCGAGGAGCAGGTCCGCGGCCTCGCCGACGGGCTAGCGCATCGCGTCCGCGAGGAGGCTCTCGCAGAGGCCCGAAGGCCTTCGCCGTCGAGCCGAAGGCGATGGAGAAGAGCCGGGATGAGTACCGCCGGCAAGCCGAGCGGTTGGAGGCCCGGCCGAAGAAGTCGGGTCGCGGCTCTTCCGCCGCAGCTGATGGTGATGACCTCCGGCGGCAACTCGCGGAGGCGCAGTCCCAACTCGAGGAGTCCGAGCTTCGGCGTGTTGAGTTGAGCGAGCGGGCGACCGAGCCGGCCACGGCGGCGCGGACGCAAGCGGAGATCGCCGCCGAGGTGCACCGGGCCGTTTCGTCGGCGTTATTCCGAGCGGGTCCGCCTCGTCTTCCGGAGCCTCTTGACCGCGGCCCGAGTGGGTATGCGTACGCCATGCGGGGGTGGTTGACTCTCCGAGCAGCCCGAATACCCGGGTGGCGGAGGTCCCGGAGGATGAGGGGCGGCAAACCATAGCCGCGGCCCCGGAGGAGGTGCCGGCGAACGCCCTGGTCCTTGTGCCCGGGTTCCCGCTGCTAGCCGTGGTGAACGGCGATGTCCCTGCGGGCGAGCATGCCATGGCTAAGGCGCAAGCTCATGCCGTCGCGCGCGCCTTCGCGGAGAGCTTCAAACGCGGCTAAGTGCCGGCTTCCTCCGCCTCGCGTGTGGTTTCCTCGGCGCCTGTGCCCCCTTTTGTGTTGTTGTTTTTTTTTGTCAAACCTATGTCCCCGTATGTACAAGCAAGTAGTTCAAGTTTAACTTATCGTTGTGAATGGATAGCTTAAACCCACTCGTTACGTTTGTTCCGTGCGAATGCCCGCGTGCGCCGTGTAGTCGTAGGCCGTTCGGCACTTCGCAGATGACGCTTTTAGCGCGACTCGAGGCGCACGATTCTCAATCGGACGTAGCCTTCCGGCTTCCGACTAAGTCGCAGACCTTCATTACCCATCGGGGAGGGGAACGAGGACTTCAATATGCATGACGGCAATCCAGCGAGAGGTAAGAAAGGAAGCGACTAGGCGCTGTTTTTGTTCAAAACACGTTAGTACAAGTGCCTTGGCGACCGTGGCCGTGGCGATAGGACTTCCGGGTACTATCCGGGACCATTGGCTACGAGAATATTCTAAGGGTAGAATTTCTTTAGGTGCTCAACGTTCCAAGCGCTTGGTTCCGGGTACCCGTCCTCCGACTCCGGACGAACGGATCCCGGGCGATCGACGGCGGTGACGAGGAAGGGCCCTTCCCACATGGGAGTTAGCTTGTCCTTGCCTTCACGCGTCCGAGCCCGTCGGAGGACGAGGTCTCCCGTTTGCAACTCCCGGGGACGCACGCGCCGCCGGTGGTAGCGGCGCAAGCCTTGGAGGTACCTCGCGCTTCGCAGTAGTACTCGGCGTCTTGCCTCCTCGAGGAGGTCGATGTCGTCGTGCCGCCGGGTGTTTTGGTCGGCTTCGTCGAATGCGGCGACTCGGGGGCTATTGAACCGGATCTCCGTGGGTAGCACCGCCTCCGCACCGTACACGAGGAAAAAGGCGTTTCGCCCGTGGCTCGACTCGCCGTGGTGCGCAGGGACCGGAGCACGGATTGGATCTCGGTTACCCACTTGGAGCCCTTCTTCTTCAACGGGTCAAATGATCTTGTTTTTAAACCCTTGAGGATTTCTCCATTGGCGCGTTCGACTTGGCCGTTGCTCGTGGGTGGGCTCTTGAGGCAAAGCAGATCCGGGTACCGAGGGAGTCGCGAGTATGTCTGTGAATGCGTGGCTCGTGAACCGAGTCCCGTTGTCGGTGATGATCCGCTGCGGCACTCCGAATCTTGCAATGACATTTTTCATGAATTTGACCGCTGAGTTTTGGTCTATCTTTGTCACCGCCTCCGCTTCTACCCACTTCGTGAACTTGTCGATGGCCACATATAGCCACCGTACCCACCCGGGCGATCGGAAATGGCCCTACAATGTCCGGACCCCAAACCGCGAACGGCCAGGATAAGGGAATTGTTTGAAGGGCTTGAGCGGGCAGGTGCGTCCGCTTGGCGTGAAACCGGCATGCCTTGCATTGTTGCACCAGCCTGGTGGCGTCCTGGAGGGCCGTCGGCCGCAGTAACCCCGCCGAAAGGCTTTCCCGACCAGCGTGCGGGGAGCGTGGTGGCTGCCGCACTCGCCCTCGTGGATCTCAACGAGTATGTCGTTGCCTTCTTCCATCTTTACGCACTTCGGCAGAACACCATTGGCACCGCGCTTGTACGCCTGTCGTCGACAACGGCGTATCGCTTGGCTTGGCGGGCTAGGGCGTTCCGCGTCCGTGTCGTCTTCCGGAAGGATGTCGTCCCGCAGGAACCCGAGGATGTCGTCCATCCAGCAGGTGTCCTGCGGCTCGTTGGCAAGCACTTCTTCGCTATTCTCGCGTGTGCTGCAGATCTCGCGGGTGCGCTTGCGCTTTGTTGTTGCTCGTCCGGAGCTCGGTCGGCGTCGGAGGCCGAAGGGGATGACAGGATCTCCATGAACGTCCCGGGTGGGGTTGGAGCTCGAGTGGAGGCCACCCGGGATAGCTCGTCGGCAATGTGATTGTCGCCCGAGGTACGTGAAGCACCTCGAGGCCGTTGAACTTCTTTTCCATCCGCCTAACCGCCGCAAGGTATGCAGCCATCTCGCGGGTCGTTGCATTGGTACTCCTTGGATACCCGGTTGACGACAAGTTGCGAGTCTCCCTTGGCGAGGAGGCGCGTGACCCCGAGGTCGGCCGCAATCCGCAACCCCGCCGGGAGAGCTTCGTATTCTGCCATGTTGTTGGTGCACCGGAAGTGTAGCTGGACCGCGTAGCGCAGCTCGTCGCCGGTTGGTGACAGCAGCAGTACTCCTGCTCCCGCACCGTTGAGGGTGAGGGAACCGTCGAAGAACAACGTCCGGTAGTCGCCGGGTGCGTCGTACGGCTGCACCCGGGTGCTAAGCTCTTCCCGCTCGATCTCCGGGGTGGGTGTTCACTCGGCGATGAACTCAGCAAGAGCCCGGCTCTTGATGATGTGTGTGCTGAGGAAGGACAAGTCGAACTCGCCTAGCTCCACGGCCCACTTGGCCACTCGCCCGGTCGCTTCCTCGTTGCGCAATATGGTCTCCAACGGTGCCGTAGTCACCACCCGGACGGGATGGCCCCGAAAGTAGTGTCGCAGCTTTCGGGACGCGATAAGTACCGTGTAGAGCATCTTCCGGTACTGCGGGTACCGGGTCTTGGCGTCCCGCAAAACCTCGCCGATGAAATACACCGGCGCCGAACGCGCCGGCGCAGGGCTCGGCCTCCGGGGCACGGGCCCCGGCTCGCTCTCGGTCGTCGTGGTAGTCGGGGCCGGAGCCCCCGGCGACGCGGTGTCGGTGCGATGCTCGTCGTCGGGCGTGGTTGGTGCGGATCCCGCCCGCCCTCAATGCGAGACATGGTCGGAGCCGGAGCCCCGGCGGGGTGGGATCAACGCCTCCATCCTTGTCTTTCCGGTCGTGGTCCCGGCTTCGCCCAAATCATGCGACAAGGTCGGAGCCGGAGCCCCGGCGAAGCCGGAGAGCCACGCCGTCCGCAGTAGTTGCCGTGCTGGGGCCCGTCCCGGTGCCCCACCCGGCAGGCCGGAGCGGCCGCATCGCGCGCCCGTCGTGAGCGAGAGCGTCCGCAGCACCCGGGTGCTCCGAGCACTCGCGAGCTGGTCGCGGGTGGAGCCCCGGGTCCGGTTGGTCCGCCGCCTTCGAGCCGTCAAGGCACCCGCGCTTGCCGGTTCGTCGAGAACCGCGAGGTGCTCGCTCCGACCGCTCGACCACCGGGGCCGCACCGACCACCCGCGGGTTAGCCACTATGTACGGGAGCAGCGGCTCACCCGGTTCCGGGCGACTAAAACGGGCGCGGAGGACAGGTAGCGCTTGAGGTCTTGTAAAGCTTCGTCGGCTTCCCGGGTCCACTCGAATTTGTCCGTCCTCTTCATCGGCTTGAACAGCGGGAGAGCGCGTTCGCCTAGGCGTGAAATGAATCGGCCAAGGGCCGCCATGCTCCCGGCTAGGCGTTGTACGTCCTTGAGCCGCCTCGGAGGGCGGATTTCTTCGATGGCCCGGATCTTCTCCGGGTTTGCTTCGATCCCGCGGTGCGAGACCAGGAAGCCGAGTAGCTTCCCTGCCGGTACGCCGAAGACGCACTTCTCGGATTGAGCTTCACCCGGTTGCGGCGCAGGTTGGAGAAGGTCTCCTCTAAGTCGAACAGGAGAGACGGTGCCTTGCGGCTCTTAATGACCAAGTCGTCGACGTACGCCTCCACGTTCCTCCCGATTTGCGAGTCCGGGGTTAAGCGCATGGCCCGTTGGAACGTGGGGCCCGAGTTTTGAGGCCGAAAGGCATGCTCACGTAGCAAAAGCTCCCTGCGGGAGTCATGAAAGCAGTCTTCTCCTCATCCTCCTTAGCCATACAGATTTGGTGGTACCCGGAGTACGCATCTAACATGCAAAGCAGGTCGCAGCCTGCCGTGGAATCTACTACGAGAATCTATCCGAGGCAACGGGAACGGATCCTTCGGGCAAGCCTTGTTCAGGTCGGTGTAGTCCACGCACATCCGCATCTTGCCGTTATTCTTGGGCACAACCACCGGGTTGGCGAGCCACGTCGGGTGCGTGACTTCCGGATGAACTTGGCCTCTAAAAGCCTCTTGACTTCGGCCCGGATGAAGTCCTCGCGCTCGAGGGCTTGGCGCCTCGCCCGTTGCTTCACGGGTCTTGCGGCGGGGTTGACCTTGAGTTGGTGCTCAATCACCCTCCTAGGTATGCCCGGCATGTCCGAAGGGTGCCGGGCAAAGATGTCGCTGTTTGCTTGGAGGAAGGTGATGAGCGCGAGTTCCTATTTCGGGTCGAGGTCACCACCGATGGTGGTGGTCTTGTCCTCCGAGCCCCGAGTGAGATCTTCTTGGTAGACACTTTTCCCGGAGCCGAAAGCTTCGCCCGTTTGGGGCCGGACTGCGCAGCGGGCTTCTCCGGGACGTCGCGCACTCTCTTCGTGCCGGTATCCTCTTCCGCCGCCATCTCGGCCGCCAAGATGTCCTCGAGGCAAGCCATTGCCTTGACGAGCATCCGCCCTCTCCACGATGACACCCTTCGGGCCCGGCATCTTCGGCGTGAGGAACGCGTGATGCGGGATAGCCATGAACCGGTTGATGCCGGGTCTCCCAATGATGGCGTTATAGGGGAGGCCGATGTCCGCGACATCGAAGAGGAGCTTCTCCGTGCGGAAGTTGTCCCGGTACCGAAGGTGACCGGGAGCTCAATCCTACCCAAGGGGCGGGAGCTACCCGGGAGCACTCCGACGAAAGGGCGCGAGGGCTGCAGGCTCGGCGCGTGCCCACTGCAGGGAATCGTAGACCTTTGGGGTGATGAGGTTGAGGCTCGCGCCTCCGTCGATGAGGGTGCGTCCCACCTTCTTGTTGCGGATGGTGGGCGACACGACCAGGGGGATCTTCCCCTTGGTGTTGTCCGGACCCACCATGTCGCTCTTGTCGAAGGTGATGGGGACGTCGGCCCACTTCAGCAGGGGAGCCGCGGCCTTGCCTTCGGTGATCGCGAGGACCTCGCGGCGAAAGCGCTTGGCCTCGGCTTTGGACGCGAAGCTCGAGGAGCCTCCGCTAATCACGGCGATGGAGTCGTCCGCGCTCCGGTACGCCTCGACTTCCTCTTTCTCCTCCTCTTTCTCCTTTTCGGCCTTCTCGGCCGCCCGCCGCTCGTCGCGCCGCTTGATGCTCGCCCGGATGTAGCGGCACTCCGACTGGTCGTGGTCGTTGGTGCGATGGAAGTAGCACGCGAAGGTTCCGGGGTTTTAGCCGGCGACTTGCCGGCACCCGCGGGGCGGGCGCCGCGCCCCCGGGGGACGGGACTCCCGCCGCGGCCACTTCTTCCGCCTTGCGCTTGCGCGCGAGGTTCTTCTTCCGCTTCTTGGAGAGGGTGCCCCCGGACTTGGGAGAGGAGGTACCCGGGTTGGATTTCGCCGGTGGGTCGTGCCACGCTTGGGCCTCCCGGCGACGGGCGCACTCGTCGGCCAGCTGGAAGAGGTCCGTGACCGTCTCCGGCCGGTGTACGCCCAGCTCGCCCGGGATATCCTTGTCTCGGACGCCGTGGCGAAGGCGGAGAGCACCCGGGAGGGGTCGATGCGCGGGATGGTGTTGCGGACTCGACCGAAGCGCTGCATGAACGCCCGCAGCGTCTCGCCCGGCTTCGGACGATGCGGTCCAGGTCGATCCGGCTCCCGGACGCTTCGCCGTTCCTTGGAAGTTGGCCATGAACTCCCGGCACAAACTCTTCCAGGATCCGATAGACTCGGTGCCGGGTTCATGAACCATGACCGAGCCGAGTCCTTGAGGGCCGGTGGAAGTAGTTGGCCATGATGTCTTCCGAGCCACCGGCGGCCTTGACCGCGGTGGAGTAGATCTCGTAAGAACTCGTCGGGGAGCGGTGCCGTCGTACCTCTCGGGGAGGTCCGGGCGGAACTTGCCGGGCCACGTGACGTCGCGCAGGCGCCTTGAGAGGGCCGCGCAACCCCGAGGAAAGAAGGGTCGAGCTCCTTTCTCTTGCGCTTGGGTTGGCGCTCCGGGGACGTCTCCGCTTCCGGCCGTCGCGGTCGTGGGCGGAGGTGCGCTCACGTTCGCGTCCCGCTCGCGCGAACGCTCGATGCCGACGCGTGCATCCTCCCCTCGCGGCGGCGTCTCGCCGAGGTCGTTGCGCAGGTCACGGTGCCCCCGCCCCGTGGGGAGTGGACGGAGAGCGAAGCCACCGGCGGTCGCACGTCCTTGGCGCGGTTGGCGCGGCGGTCGTTGTCGGTCGGCGGCCGCTGCGGGCTGGCGTGACGGTCCTGCTGGCGCTTGGCTCGCGCCGTATCCGGGAGTTTACCCACTCCGGTGAGCCACTCCCTTGCTTGCTCTCCCCGCCGGTCCCGCCGGCGGGTTGTTGAGCATGGTCTTCACGGCGGTTAGGGGGTCATCCCCTCTTCTTCCTGGAAGAGGCGACGCGCAGCTGGCACGCTCGGATGCGAGCGGCGTGACGGCTTGGGCGTGGCGGTCGGCGCCGCGGCCGGCCCTCGCAGCACGCTCGGCCGCCGATGCGCCGGGACGATTGTCGTGGGCGAGCGGCCCGCATGACGACGGTCGCGGCGACGGCGCCCGGTGGACGCCTCGGCTGGAGACGCTATCCTCCGTTCGCGGCGTGCTCGCGGACCTCCGCATGGTGCGAAGCAAGATTTCGCGGCGCGAAGCGAGATCTACGACCTTCCCCCTACCGGCGCGCCAAATGTCGGTGTGTGAGTACACCTCCAAATGGGGGCCTGTCAAGGCTCCCTTGGGTTAGGCTCGGGGAAGAACGGATATGCTCCCGCGTTAGCGTGGATGATCCAAATGAGCAAGAACAAGGGATTTATCCGAGGTTCGGGCCGCGAAGTGCGTAATACCCTACGTCCCGCCTTTTTTATGTGTTAAAAGGAACCCTCTATTACATGGGGGTATCCCCTCCTTTTATAGGGCAAGGAGGGGAGTACTATGCAAGTACCGGGGGTACCCGGACACCCGATGGGGGTCCGGTCCCTCCTCGCAGGTTCCGACACGATCCCGACATAAATCCGTTGCGATCTTTGTCTCTTGGTTCGCGTTCCCAATCTCTCCCTTCCTATTGACCGAGAGCCCTCCCGGCACCGTAGCTACGCGGCTTCCCGAGGCGCGGCGCACGGGGAAGGCGCGCGCACGTCTAGTCGGGCCGCGGCGTCGCCGAAGGCCATCGAGTGCCGCATTAACTCCGGGTAGTTGGGGCGCCGGAGGAAACTACCGCGAAGCTTCGTCCTCCTCTCGGCGCTCCCACTCCTCCGGCTTCCGCGGGACTCGTGGGCTTCGTGGCTTCGTGGACTCCGTGGCTTCGTGGACTTCATCTTCGTTTGTGGGCCGAAAGTAGCCCGTACGCGGTTAGGGGGACCCCCAATCCCCCTACACCGACAGAGCCCCCGGCCCCGGTCGGCCGACCCGCGGGGTCGGAGCGAGGATTGGGGCCACCCGTCGGTGCCCCGTGAGGCTTGGGTAGCTCCGGGCGCGGCTTTCGAAGGGCGAAACCGCTTGGGCTACCGGGGCACGATCGCCCGGGCGTCGCGTCGCTTCGGTTCGCGTGCCGTGGGCCCGCCCGGCGTCTCGCGCTCAAGTAGTGGGAGGGCCGGTTGCTCGGGGCACGTCTCCCACTTCGCCCCTTGCCTCCCGTCTTCTCGGCTTCTCTCTCGCCGCTGCGCTCCCCTTCGCCTTCTTCTTCGCCGATCCGCGCCGCCACTTCCGTCACCGTCGTCGCGCGCCGTCAAGATGGGCCGCGGAAGATCCTCCCCCGCCGCAGCAGCTCTCGCGCGCGCTCGCCGTCGGCAGACGCCCGCCAACGGCGCAGTTGCCCGACGCCATTCAATAGTCCACTCTTTGGGCTCTTCTCCATCCCAAACCACCTTACCACAACAATCACAAAACCCGGCTTGCGGAAAACCTGTAAATCAACATGTAGTGGCAAAGCCCGAGTATCTAACATACTCCGCAAGTCTTACCCGTCAAATTGGTCATCTAAGACCGACTCCTAGATGCATGGGCTTGACCGGTTTAACTTGGCCTTTTGCATAAATAGCACCTATGCTAAAGAGGTTGGCAAATTTATTACTTAGCCAAATTAATAGGGTGGTTGCATAAAAGAAACTTTAGTGAGCATGCTAACAATACAAGAGTTTGCAATACAATTTAATCTTAATATAAAACAGCAAGCTATTCAATCTCTTTCCATTACTACACATTGCGGACTGCTCGAATCAAGTGGTACTCATTAACCGAGAGGAAACGGCGATAATTATCGAATTATTAATCCTGCAGGAAGAACCCAAATGCACGACATACGCATCATTTAAGAACACGTATGGCCACCGTTCGCGAGTTTATCATAAAGTAAAACACGGGGCCACCGACCCCGAGTACACGTCCCCTTGCGACCGTTCAACAACGCGCCCAAGGCTTAACCCATGTACTCTCCAACGGTCCTCAACCCGTGCAACCACCGTGCCAAACACATCACCTCGCGGGTCGGTGAGATATCCGGCTCACTTTACAACTTACAAGCTACATAGGTTTACCAATCCCCATAAGAAAGGTATGCAAGTGGTACACAACTCAAACTTGTTCGCGGAGCCACAATGGGGTGTTCTCAATTTTTACCCAAAATCATCATGTTCACATTTAGTCATAAGCCATGAGTGAGATCCCCAATTCTATCGTTGACTCCAAAAACATAGCCTAGCACTTCTAACGAGGATATGACACATAATCGACATAGGACATATAGGAATTTATGCACGTGGATTTCCAATCAACGCCTAAGAACTTAAATGCACATTCATCATCCTTAATATAGTGATAAAAGAAGACATTTCAAAATAATAGGAATGCACCGGGCTTGCCTTGAGAGTGATCGAAGTTAGCACTAGCCTCACAAGCGTTGAGCGTGGCGATAGCTTCTTCCGGCGGGATCAATTCGGCGTCGTCACCTAAGGAATGAAATGCAATGCATAAGTCACATGACAACAAGGTCGATGATGAGAGTAATGCATGTGTGCTGTTTTGCAAAGGTCCATATGAGTATGTAATTCAAAAGTTTCGTTTGCTCGAACCCTAACAAGCATGACATGTCTCTTGTTTTATTTAAGGGGGGTCCAAATACATGACAAGTATGGTCATACTAACATAATGAGTAATGACTTGGTGGCATAGACCTGAGTGCTGTGGTTAGTGTAGGTTTAGCACTAATATCTTAGCAAGTTTTTTTATAATACAAAACGAAGAAATCTAGGCTTAGGTGTTTTTAACATCACATGCGATGACGATTCCCTTTTAAAATAGGAATTCGAATTCAAAATTCATACATACGTGAATATATGAAACCTTTTGACTAAACCTGCCATGAGGTGCTAAAGGACATAATGAACAGTGGAAATTACATAAACATACATGAACATGATTCTTAATGACATAAAACTAATTATGCTTGTGCTGAAAATGACCCTTTAGAAATTTAGATCTAGGGTTTGCAAAAATCATTACTTAACATGCTCAAAATTTAACATGGGATTTTCTACACATGCACAGTATCAAAAGGAAATTAATTGCCAAGTTTCATGCAGAAAGAATTTATACAGATTTAATTAAAAATTAAATACAGAGAATGCAAGAAATGCAATAACTTGAAAAATATGAAATGAAATGCAGATCTTCCAGTGCCAAAAATTCATGTGTGTCTGGGTGAAGACTTTGGCCAAGTGGCATTTAATTTGGATTTATATTTTTAAAGTTATGGCTTAGTTAAGTTTTCAGGGGTTGACTTTTGTCATTTTTGTAAAAATATGAAAATGACCAGATCTGATGAGTTCATGTTACTTTTATGAAAGTACAGGTCTTCTAGTTTCCAAAACATTTTAGTTTGTAATTTTTGGACGATTCAAACGCCAGATATGAATTTTTCAAACTCAAACAAAGTTCGGGTATATTTACGAGAATGCCACTCGGTTCATTTTTTAAACGGAGCGGCGCGCGGGCTCCGGCAGACGGCGGCCGGCACCGGCGAGGTTCGCCGCGGTGGCGCTACGCTGGAGCTCATGCTCCGGCCTTTGGGGAGATTGATGCGCGTGCGACGGGGAGCTCCCTGGTGGGGTCCACGGGGACCCGCGGTGGCCGGAGGGGCGGCGCGGCGAGCGGCGGCGCTTGCGAAACTCCGACGAGCTCGCGCGGGGAGCACGAGAGGGAGAGAGGAGGCGGGGTTTGGTCGGGGAGCTGCACCTGCGTGTGGAGGAGCACGGCGTGGGGTTGCCCGAGCTTGGCGGTGGCCGGGGGGTGCTCGACGGAGGGGTGGCGAGATGGCGGCGACGGCGACGGGTTTCTCCTCGGATTCCCGACGACCTAGGGCCGAGGAGAGGGGCGCGTCGGGGGGAGCTTAGGCACGTCTTGGCGCACGCATTGGCGAAGATGGGAGGTGACGCGGCCTACCTCGGCGGCGTGCGGGGCGAGGAAGCTCGGGGCGGCCGTGTCGTGGCGGCGGCTCCAATTTCCGGCCGTGCGCGAGCCACGGAGGAGAAGGGAGCAGGGCGGCGGTGCGGTGAGATGCGGAGGGAGTTGGGGAAACGTTTTGTGGCACGGGGGGGCGATGGGAGCTTGGCCTCCGTGCCAATTATCGGCGCGGGGAGGACGGCGGCGAGAGGGGGCAGGCGGCCGGGCGGGGAATTAATTCCGGCGCCCTACTGTTGGCCGGCGGGTACCAAGTCGGTTGGGGAGATGGCCAGGAGTTGCGTGGCGATGGGACGGGGCAGGCACGCGCGCGGCGGCGGCCAGGCTGGCCGGACCGCCGGTCCGGCCGCCATTGCCCAGGGGGCAACGATAGCTCGAGCTCGAGTTTGAATTTTTGAATCTACAGTTTGAAACTTTGACGAAAATTCATATTTCTGTTGCTCCAAAAATGAAACCAAAAATATGGGGAGATTCAGGATGATGTGCTCTAATTTTCATCTTTTAGTTTGAAGTTCTAAACTTGCTTCCAAAAATTCATACAAAATTCACAAGCAACAGTGTTTCAGATTTAAATTTGAATTTTTGGGCATTCAAAACCTTGTTCAAAAATTTGGTAAAAATATTGTAAATTCATCTTTTTACATGAGCAATCCAGTGGTGCAAAAATCTAGGGGTGGTGTTTTTATAATTTTTGCATTTAGGTTAGGACTAGGGTTTAGGGTTAGGTTTTCCCCTTTTTCCTTTTTATTTTTCTTATTTTCTTTTTCCTGGTTGGGTGATTAACCTTAGTACTTCCTTAATGCTGTGATTAGGAGGTTAATTACGTGCTAAACCCTAAATCGTGACATGGGATGTCACAGAGCGCGGTTCCGACCGGGCCTCGGGCTCCCCCTTTGTCCCCGACCGGGAGGGCTGCGGCCGAGCGGCGGGCGCCACGCGGCGCCGGCGTACGGACACATCGGCGCGCGCCCGCGGCTCGCTCCGTGTGGCTGACAGGCGAGGCCCGCGGCATATTCCCCAGCATCTTTTTCTTTTTCCCTCATTTTCCAAACGTGGCTTGTCCCAAATTTGAAAAATCAAAAACAAGGCCTTCCCGAGTTCGAAATTAAAAAGGAAAATTTTGCTGGATAGTATAGCTCTAGAAAGTGACATGCACGTTGAGTTTACTCAAAAATACCATCTATATTAATTCTGGAAAGTCAGAGAAAAGGCTTAAAAGCTAAGTTTCTCTGATTTATTTGAGGTATCAAACCTTGATGAAATCTAGTGGGGTTTTGTCCTAGATTTTTCTTTTGACATGCCCTACAACATATATTTTTGGTTGACCATACTTATATTGTAGAAATTTGAGTTGTAGTTCACACCAAAGTGTATTTGAATTAATTCACTTCCCAAATCACTTTGCATGTCAATAAATTTTCTTGGGTAGGTTCATCCAGTCCAGAGTTTAGTTTTAAAATTGCTAACTTCCAAAAGCATGACACGGAGTGTCACAACCCTCCCCTTAAGGAAATCTCGTCCCGAGCTTAAGAATAAGCAAGGAGGAGGTGGTTTGCGTACCTCTAGGTTGGAGCGGGAACTTCGGGTAGTGAGTGCGAAGAAAATCTTCACTCCCACGTAGCTTCCCTCGCGGAGTGATGACTCCACTGGACCTTGAAGAATTTCCGAGTGCCATGCCGGGTAACTCTCTCTTTCGTATCGACAACCTTGATCGGCCGCTCGGAGTAGGTCAAATCGGGCTGCAAGGGTACCACTTTGTCTAGCACTCGGTCAACGGGTGCTTTGAGACACCTCTTCAGCTGCGAGACATGGAACACGTCATGCATATCGGTGAGAGTGTTAGGCATCTCAAGCTTGTAAGCAACCACACCACATCCGGCCACAATGGGGTAGGGTCCGATGTAGCGGGGTGAGAGCTTGCCTCTCACGCCAAACCTTTGCACACCCTTAGTTGGTGAGACTCGAAGGTACACAAGGTCACCCACTTTGAACTCGAGTGGTCGGCGTCTTTTATCCGCATAGCTCTTTTGCCTTGATTTCGCTGCCTTGAGGTTTGCTTGTATTTCCAACACTCGCTCCTCGGCTTGTTGCACTAGTTCGGCCCAAAGATGGTTCTCTCTCCGGACTCGGACCAACCGAGTGGAGTACGACATCGGCGACCATAGAGAGACTCGAACGGTGCCATCTTAATGCTCTCTTGGTAACTCGTTGTTGTAAGCAAACTCTGCCAAGGGTAAGCATTAAGCATTCATCCCATTTCTTGTCGTGGTCCAAAACATACGCTCTCAATATGTCTTCCAATATCTGATTTACTCTCTCCGTTTGCCCGTCGATCTGTGGTCGGTAAGCTGAGCTCCGAATTAATTTTGTCCCTAGGGAAACATGAAGTTGCTCCAAGAAACGTCCCGCAAACTATGATCCTCGATCGGAAATGATCGTCCTGGGTACACCATGCAAACACAAGATCCTCTCAATGTACAACTGGGCATACTTAGGTGTTCGGTAGCGTGTGCTCACGGGTATGAAATGTGCCACTTTGGTCAATCGGTCGACGATTACCCAAATAGAATCAAACTTCCTCATTGTGGCGGGTAAGCCAACAATGAAATCCATGCTAATATCATCCCACCTCCATGCTGGAACACCGAGTGGCTGCAACGGTCCGGCGGGTCTCAAATGGTCAGCCTTGACCCGACGACAAGTATCGCACTCGGTGACATAGCGAGCAATCTCCCTTTTCATCCTTGTCCACCAGTACCTCGTCCTAAGATCATGGTACATCTTATTGCTGCCGGGATGCATAGCATATTTGGCTAGGTGAGCCTCATCCAAGTATCTTCTTACGTAGCTCGGGAACTTTCGGCACCACAATGTGGTCTTTGAACCAAACAACTCCTGCATCGTCCTCATGAAAACATGCCACTTGCTTATCTCCCTCTTTTATCCTTCTTATAAGGTGAGCAATGCAAGTATCCGCTTTCTGCGCTTCTACCACTTCTTCTCGCAGGGTGGGCATCAAAGCCAACTTGTAAAGCGACCCGTGGGGTACAACCCGGATGTAGTGCCCATCCTTGACCGACCGAGTGGCCCGAAGGAGGTTGCAATGTGCCTTCCTGCTAAGTGCATCTGCCATGACATTGGCCTTCCCAGGGTGGTAGTGCACTTCCAACTCATAGTCCTTGATCAATTCCAACCAACGGCGCTGTCTCATATTCAGATCATCCTGAGTAAAAATGTACTTCAAGTTCTTGTGGTCGGTGTAGATGCGAACGAGATTGCCCAGCAAATAATGTCTCCACACCTTCGGAGAGAGTACCACAGCTGCTAACTCGAGATCATGAGTAGGATAATTCTGCTCGTGCTTCCGGAGCTGCTCGGAGGTATAAGCAACAACTCGGCCCTCCTGCATGAGAACTCCACCCAAACCTCTGCCTGATGCATCACGAGAAAACATCAAGGGCTTCTCAAGGTCCAGCTGCGCTAGCACTAGGGCGAGATGTCAACAATTTCTTCAAAGTCTCAAAGGATTCCTGACAAGCCCGACTCCACTCAAACTTCTTTTCCTTTTTCGAAGCTCGGTCATAGGTTTGGCAATCTTGGAGAAATTCGGAATGAACCTCCGATAATACCCTGCCAAGCCTAGAAAGCTATGAATCGTAGTGCCGACTTCGGAGCCTTCCAATTAAGTACCTCCTGCACTTTGCTTGGGTCTACGGATATGCCCTCCTCCGAAATGATGTAAACCAAGAATGGAACTTCCTTAAGCCAGCATTCGCACTTGCTGAATTTCGCATAAAGCTGATGATCTCGCAATCTCCGGAGAACAAGGCGAAGATGTTCGGCATGCTCTTCCTCGGACTTGGAATACACCAGGATGTCATCAATGAATACCACCACAAACTTGTCAAGCTCGGGCATGAATACAGAATTCATAAGATACATGAAGTGTGCCGGTGCATTTGTCAACCCAAAAACATCACCAAATACTCGTACGAGGCCATACCGTGTAGAGAAGGTCTGTCTTAGGCACGTCTTCCGCCCGGTCTTGATCTCGGTGATAACTCGAGCACAAATCAATCTTTGAAAATACCTTAGCTCCCATCAACCGATCAAACAAGATATCAATGCGAGGTAATGGGTACTTGTTCTTGATAGTGACCGCATTGAGGGGCCGATAATCGACACATAAGCGCAACAATTTGTCCTTCTTTTTGACAAAGAGAGCTAGGCAGCCCCAAGGTGAGGAACTGGGTCTAATGTAACCTTTGTCCAATAGTTCCTTCAACTGTTCCTTCAACTCTGCTAATTCCTTGGGTGCCATTTTGTATGGTCTCTTTGAGATAGGAGCCGTGCCCGGCTGCAACTCAATTTTGAACTCAATGTCCCTGTCCGGAGGCATTCTCGGAAGATCCTCGGGAAACACGTCAGGAAACTCACGGACAACTGGAATATCGGTTAGACCCTCGACAATAGCTTGGTGTACTGCTGGAGTACAATTCTTAGGACAGGTCGGTCGGAGAACGTCCCGACCATGCAATGGGGAATTCAAGATGACAGTGAAAGCATCTATGTCCAATACTTGTCTTGTGGTATTTCATCCACATCATGCCCAATATCCCATCAATATTACTGCTCGGAAGGATGATCAATCTGTGCGGTATACCTTAGTCCGTAAGGTGACCGGTGCCCATCTAACCTCATCTCTAGCGGTGATCCGACCACTAGCTTACTTAATCAAGTACGAGGATCTCATCGTGCTACGGCATAACCCAAACTTCTCCACAAACATGCTACCGATGAAGTTATGCGATGCTCCGAATTCAAATAATATGAGAGCAGGGTGATCTCGAACAGAAAACATACCAGCCATCACCGGTGCGTGGTCCGGAATCTCCTCGGTGGACGTGTAGTTCACACGCCCGTCTTCGCTGGGGCCCTGTTGTTGTTCCCGCGCTGCTGGTTAGGAGCATTGCCCCGTTGCTGATAGGGGCAATCCCTAACAAAGTGTCCTGGACGGCCACAACCAAAGCAAGGGGCTCCAGGTGGTGGTGGACGGTTCCTCGCAGCATTCCGAGCCGGGCGGGGTGCTGGAGCACGCTGTCCCGTTTGCTGCTGCTGCGGGGGCCTCTGCTGCTATGGGGGCGTCTATGGGGGTGCCGACCGGCACAACACCACCATAGGCTGTGAGCGGTAGCGCTGCCCGGAGGGGTCGGTGTAGATCATGCGGTACTTAGCCCGGGGCAGTTTGGATGGCCCCGTAACACTCGCAGATCTCTTCTTCTCCGCCTCGGACCCTGCGGTAGCCCTCCTCGGCGAGGATGACATTGTTCACGAACTCCGAGAAGCTACCCCCCATGTTGAGGGTGAGGCGGTCGTGCAACTCAGCACCGAGTCCCTCCATGAAGCGATCCTTGCGCTTCGAACCGTGTCCACCAGCTCGGGGACATAGAGCGCCGGCCGGTTGAACCGCTAGGTGTACTCATGTACACTGCGGCCTCCCCGGGTGAGAGCCATGAACTCCCTAGCCTTCCGGCGCATCACACCTGCCGGTATGAAGTGAGCGCGGAAGACCCCGTTGATGTCCTCCCGGGTGGTCTGCGTACCGACGGCCGGAGTGGCCAACCGGGTAGCCCACCAAGCACCGGCGGCGCCCTCCAGCTGCTGCGCAGCAAAGAGTGTCTTCCGCACGTCGGTGCGGTGGAGCAGTCCAAATTTGGACTCGGTGAGGCGGATGAAGTCCTCCGCCCTCATCGGCTCACCGGGGCCATCGTACCTCGAGGGCTGAGTACCCAGGAACTCCCGGTACGAGGCCTCCCGCGGTGCCGCGTCGCGGTTCCGACGCCCGCGGTTGCCGTCCCGGCGGGTGCCTCGCCGACGTAGCTCCCGCAGGAACTCGTTCTGCTGCTGCTGGTTGTCTCGCATGGCTGCGAGGAACCGGGCCATCATGTCCATGGGATTAGGGACAGGTGGCGGTGGCGGTGGTGCGTTGTTCCTAGCACCCGGGCCGAGCTCTCGGGCCCATCGCCATGGAGATCATCGGTGTTGCGAGTTCTCACCATTCTGTCAAGCAAAATTGTGAAACCCATTAAATCAATTGATCCGCAGCAAAGATAACTTTTGACATGGGAGTAAACAGATGCACAATTAATAAACCAACAGCAGTAGTAAAACCAACGCAATGCAGAAATTACAGAATCGAAACATCATCATCCCACACATCATACTGCATTAACAGAGTTCCAACGCTGCACCATAGTTTAGTACACAACTCACTAACACCACGGTACGATCACGATCCAGCTGCTACAAGTTCCAATTACATCATAAAACAAAGCAAGATACAAGTAGGGGAGTCGACTATAATCCCTACAACGCGCACTATCGTGCCGCTCGGTCCTCCTCTACGTCGTACTCGGAGAAACAAAGTCACACGAGGACCTGGTCCACGCGGGCCGTACTCGGTGAGGAAACGCAAGTAACGGGCGTCGGCTGCATCTCACGACGCCGCTGCCTCGTCCCGGGCCCGAGCGGTCGCTCGCACCTCCCGCTGCAGGTTTGCCACGAGGGTCCGCTGCTGCTCGGAGCTGCTCACGGAGTGTCACGTTCTCCGCGGTGAGCGAGGTGACCTGTTGGTCCCTCCGAACGACTCGCGGCGTCGTTCCCTCGCATGGCCTCCATGAGGATGCTCACCTCTCGGTTCCGATACTCGTGCCGACGGTACGGAACGTCCGCATAGCACGCGGTGTTCGCCAGCATGGGGTTGAAGTGAGGTGTAGTGGGGTCACACAACACCGCCATGCGGCGTCTCCAACGGCTATCGTAGGGGTCACCAACCGGCAAGTATAGGTACGATGTCCCTACGAGGTCGGGTGCGTGAAGCTCACAAAGCCTCGGTGAGAGCCTCCAACGCTGCCAGGTCCCAAGCGCTCTAGATCGCGAGACCCGTCGTGGTCACCATCCACGACTCCCGACGTGGGGTATCGCCTTACCCGGCACAACCACGTGCATGGTACAAGTGATCATTCCTCGCTCCACGAACTCCTTCCCTACGTAGGCGGGGGCTCGATGTACCCTAGCGTCCGCATAGCCTGCCATAGCATCGCAGGTAGACCGTTGCGGTGCGAGCAATCGGACCACATCCAACTCGTTGTCGAAAACCTCAACGTTATCGGCCATCCGTAAGGAAACAAGATTCCCACAGTCAATAAATGACTTGCGATATAGTATAAACATTTAAAAGAAAGAAAGCCTCGTATGGAAATAAAATACAACGCAATTTGCACAAACTAGCACAATATGCCACAATTTCCATAATTGAAAGTGCATCAAGATTCCTTGTGGGTTTTGGTGTATTGAATGACAACATGATTAAAGGTCTAATGCTCTTGTGAGAATGCTTAAACAGGAATGAAGATTGTAAGTGCATTTCGTATGAACTATATTTGTGAATGTACATTATGAAGATCAGTGAGATATTCGTGAGTGTACATGAATGAAGAACATATTGAAAAGTCCATATATGTGCACTAATTCAAGATATGGGACAAAGACAATGGTTAAAATATATTGGTTCCATAAACACAAGCTTATGCATGAACAAGAGTGGAATGATCAAGTGAAGTTTTATGACAAGACCTATTTCAAGATTCAAGCAACTTGATCAAATAAATATTGGAGATCTTCGATAAGAAGCGTAACATTGAATACAAGTTATGTATGACTTGAGTTAGCTCGATGGTGAAGAATTGTGCATGACCTATTCCAATGGACCATGTGAAAGTGAAGGGCAAGTGTGTCTTAGCGCCGAAGAAGCTGGATCATAGGAGAAGGGAAGGTGAAGCTCAATATCGATGTACCAAGCAACAAGAGTTATATATTTCTAAGTATCAAGTATGTTGAAGATCTCAAGTGACTTGTGAATACAATAAAGAAGATGATCCTCAAAGATGAGAAATTCCAAGTCAAACTCTAGGTGATGACGCTCAAGAAATAAGAAAACAAGTGGCAGCCCCAATATCATATTAGGTGAAGAAAAGCGGCAACAAATCAACCCTATGCAAGCTCAAAGTGGTTGTTCTCTATTCCCATCCTTTCTTTGAGTCTAGGCAAGCCACACTATTAAGAGGGGTGAACTAATCTTGTTTTTGTTGGGAATCCTTATGCTCAAGTACCAAAAAGTCTTGGATGACTTTCTAACCACAAAAGAAACCAAAAAGGGGGTCAAATTCAACTAGTGAACCGATCCACGAAGGAAGTTCCGTCGATGAAGGAAGTTCCATCATGAAGGAAGTTCCGTCCGGGCTGACGGAAGTTCCGTCGGTTCCGGAGAGTTTGGGACGGAAGTACCAAACGTGACGGAAGTACCGTTCCCGAGCTTTCCAGCTCAAATCTTGCCCGACGGAAGTTCCGTGCGGGCTGACGGAAGTTCCGTCGGTTCCGGAGAGTTTGGGACGGAAGTTCCAACTCTAACGGAAGTACCGTTCCGGCATGTTTCGTGTTTGACCTAATGGGGTGACGGAAGTTCCGTCACCAACGGAAGTTCCGTCAATCCCGATCTTTACCTAGCAACGGCTCTATTTGGACCCCATCTATAAATACCTCCCTTCCACTCCGTGGGACATGTGAGAGACTTCATTTGAAACCCTAGGTTTCGTGCTCCAACTCCTTGCTCTCCCCTCCACTCATTCTTGAGATCCAAATCCAAAAGAGAGGAAAACCAAATCATCCAAGCATTCAAACTCCATTCCCAAACTTGAGCATCTTGATTCCCTCACTCACAAGCTTCGATTCACTTATTACTCTTGGGGATTTGTCCCCTAGGTGGCTAGGCGTCACCCTAGAGCTCCCAATCTTGTGGTGAGCCATTGGGAAAGTTTGTGCAGGTCGGCTTCGCCTCCGAAAGGGAAGAAGCAAACTTAGTGAAGCCCCGGCTCGATCTTGGTGATTGCTTGGTGGCCCAAGCTTGATCTTGGTGATTGCTTGGTGAGGTTATGAGTTGAAAGAGACTCGGTCCTTCGTGGATCCCTCAACGGAGACGTAGACAACTTGGTTGTTGAACTCCGGGAAATAAATCCTTGTGTGCTTGTTTTTGTTCTTGCTCTTGTTCTTGTTTTTGCTTATCACATATTGTGCCCGATCTACTTGTGTGTTGCTTTGCTAGCTAAGCCTTGCAGGGAGGAGGTTCCTAGACCTTGGATCTACATTTCTCTTCAAGTAGATTTGTGAGTTCCCTCTTATTTTCCGCATCCCATCGAGATTGATTATTTGTCCGATGGAAGTTCTGTCAACGAAGGAAGTTCCGTCGGCGAAGGAAGTTCCGTGGTTGACGAAGTTCCGTCCTGGAATTTAACTTGGTGCGAAGTTCTTTGTGAATTTCAGGTTTTAGTTTTAGGTTGCCTATTCACCCCCCCCTCTAGGCAACTTTCAATTGGTATCGAGCCTAATCTCCTTATTAGGCTTAACCGCTTGGAGAAACGATGTCGCTTCCAACATTTGCCACTCCATCTTTTGAGTTGCCTAGGTTTGACGGTGTAAACTTTGCTTCATGGAAAACGTCCATGTGTTCCTACTTACGTGCAATAAGCTCTCAAATTTGGTGGATTGTAGATATAGGCTTTTCTCATGACCTTGGTGATCATCCACCGACAAAAGCTCAAGAGAAATGCTTATATCTCGAAGCCTATGCATTTAATGTTTTATGTAGTGCTTTGAGTGCAGAAGTGGAAGACATGATCTTAAAGAAGTATGGTCACCTCGAGAGTGCACATTTGATTTGGAAAGCACTCGAGCAGATGTATGGCTCTAGCAATGATGAGAAATCATTATTAGAGAGTGAGCCCGAAAAAATCTCCTCCTTGGCAAGCTCAAGTGATCAATACCAAGATAAGCAATCAAAAGATCAAGAAAACAGGTTTAGACCAAATGAAGAGTCTACATCACCTACAAGCTCATGGTTGCAGTATGAGGACACTTTTAGTCTCATGACAACGAGACAAAGAGAGTCCAAAATATCCACACATGTAAAAGGTGATGATTTGAGTAACCATGATGCATGTTCTACTAACTCTTCATCTTATGTAGCACAATTGGAGAAAGCAAATAAATTCCTCCTAAATAAATTTAAGCAATTAGCTAGCAAGCACAAGTTTTTGCAAGAAAGGCATTTGAATTTACAAGAGAGACATAGCAATCTTCTATGCCAACATGAAAAGCTCATTGACATTCATGCCATGCTTGAAACAACACATGAGGTTGCGTTAACAATGGTAAAACCCTCTCAACCTCACACTTGCACATGTGCACCTACTTCCATTGATTTATCATGTGCTAACGTATGTTGTTCTCAAGAAGAGCCATCTTATTATGAGCATATGATTGTAGAAACTTGTGTTGATCTTGTTGCAAGTGAAAATGATGCTTCCAAGGAAGAAGTTAAGAAGCTCAAGTTGGACTCAAGTCAATTGAAAGGCAAAGGTCATGTGCAACCATCTCAAGATAACCGTGACAACATGGTGAAGAAGCTTGAGAAGGGATCAACCGTCACATGTCCTCAAATCCTCGCAATCGAGATTGAAAAGGTTCACAACATGAAGAGCAAATCAAGTGCTCAAGCAATCTTCCTTGAGTGCTCAACAAAAGGAAACCTTGCATCTACGTATCCAAACAAAAAGAAGGCTCAAACACTTTCTAGAAGACAACAAAGCCTATCTAAGAGAAGGTGTTTTGGGTGCAAGGAAAAAGGACACAAAGTCAATGAATGTTCAACACAAACAAGAGTGAAGAACGTGTGTCAAAACGGAACAGATCGGTTTTGGGAAACCGAATAGTCCAGTTTACACACACAAGTCTAAAATGATTGGACAGTTCACAATTGGACTTGTGTCAGCATGCAACAAGTACGTGAACAAGACTGAAGGCACAAGAAGAAAGCTCAAGAACAAGGCAAAGAAAATCAAGTATCAAATCTGCTACGTTTGCCGACAAAAGGGTCACATAAGTGAGAAATGTCCTGTATCTCATACCCTCACTTCCAACAAAAGCCACATGATTCCAACAAGACATGAAGCCAATACTAACATTGATACTCCCATGATGGTTGGCTCATCAAGTAGTATTGCAAAATCAGTTTGGATGCCGAAGCGGTGCAAAGTCAACCTTCTTGGACCCAACAAGATTTGGGTTCCAAAATGTGCTTGAAAATGCATAAGGTGCAAGTGGTGCTTTGATGACTTGGCAAATCTAAGAGGTGAAAAAAAAACATGCAAATTGCCAAGTATGAAGATCCTCTCAAATATTCTACATCAACAAGCACCACCCCAAATAAGTTCTCTTTTCCTCTTCTTCTTGTTTGCTCTTAGCTTTGCAATGTGTTTGCAACATCCTGTGTTTTTTGCTTTCTTGTTTTCATTTACATATTTGTGTAGAAAGATACAATTAATGTCTCCTATGGAGAAATTTGTGTTTGGGATATATCTCTCAGAGCGAGGTGGTCCATCTACACAAAGCTAAGAAAGCTACACAAGGCACGAGAGATGCATGAAGGAAAAAGGAAGGAGAAATGAATTGAAAATTCATTGAGTTTATCTCTCTAGTGGTTTTAAGACCTTAAGTTAATTGTGTCATTGAACTCCCAAACCTCTCCTTGTCATAAGCAAGCTTTCTTTATAAACTTGGTTTGTGAGTCATTCTTGACACATCTAAAAAATTCTAGTTGATTATTCTAATGCCTTAACTAAGACATAGTTTGAACCTCCTCATGATCGTAACCGAGCAATGTGCACATGTCGAGTATTATTCAAAAATATGGTGCACACATAAGGGAGGAGATTCATACCATGTCTTATGTTAGGAGGAACTAATGTTTTTCTCTAAGTGATTGTGTGAGCAGTATTTATGTGGACTACATAGATTGTGAACTATTATCATGATGTAAGCATTAAAAGTGCATCAAATCAAGTGGTAGATGTGACTGATGCCATTGGAGACGTTCAACGGGCATGGGTCTTAAGATCTATCATACTTAAGATTCAATAATGTATTGAGCTGATCATTGAAAAAGCATACAAGAGTCCACAAATGCTTAGATGATTTCTCACAAGATAAAGAGCAAAACAAATCAAGGCAAAGGTATGTTCTGTTGTTTCAGCTTCTTGTTCCTTTGCATATAGAACTCATGCGATAGGTTTTGCCTTGGCATGTGTATGACTTTGTGTCATAGCATGCTCTTTGTGAGCTAGGATAAATTTTTCGAAAATTTCCTTTATGATCTAAGTGTGGTTTTCGAAAAACTTTGATTATTGATCTTTGTGATCATGTCAAGCAAACCGTGGTTATAGCTTCACTTGGTTGATTGTTGTCTAACCACAAGTTTGTGAGATCGTATATCTCAAGCCCAAAATCCAACTTGCTCTATTCGTTGATCAAGTTGTGAAATTCATATCCTCTCTCAACATGGAATAAGAACTTGCAAAGGATGAAAAAGAAAAATCATGGATATGGAAAAGGAGTTTTGCAAATTATGGAAATGAGTATTTGAGAATAATGGATAAGGGTGTTTGCAAAGAATGGAAAAGAAATAAGCTCAATTATCTCAAACTTCTTGAACTATCTTAAGCCATCCAAATCGATAAGGTTAGAACTTCCATGAAATACCTTTTGTTGGCACTCTACACTTAGCATTTTTGTTCATGAGACCTAACCTCGGAAAATCCGATCTCACTCGAACATCCACTAGAAATTCTTTAGAACCAACGGAACTTCCATCATACGGACAAAACTTCGGTCTTGGTCGGGTTTAACCCGTGGAGAAGCTGATTTCTTTGTGATATCAAGTGTTTCAAGTCCGAAGATTCTAGATTCCTTCTCCAAATTTGATTCTTCATCTCCTTCTCCAAAGGTACCCTAAACTCTTTTGACCTAATCTGAAATTCTCTTGTACCTTGTCTCCTAGGATGCCATACGGTTGTTCTCTTCAATTTGTTTGAAGTCATATGGCCGAAATCAATTGGGATTATCAACCTAGGGATTGACCAGTGAAAATTGGATGTATTGATTTTTGAAATCGAATGCTCCGGTTTTGTGCAGACAAACCCAAGCTTGCTAATTTTGGTTGTTTCGATGTTCCTAGGAGCAACCATCACCTTGCCAGATCTATAATATCGATTCTTCTCTAGAAGCCATTTTGTTACAACGAAATGCAATTTTGTCCTCTCTAAGATAACCGAATGGTCCAGTTTCGAAGACCAAAGGGTTTAGTTTTCTTAGAGCGGACACAAATGCATTCTATTGGGACAATTTGATTTCTATCTCTATTCATTCAATATCAACGTAGTCTCTTATGGTTTGTCTACTCATAATTCATGACAAGAGGCAGCATATTAGATCTAAAGGGAGAAAGAAATGCGAAGGAAAGGCATGATGATATGAGGTGATCATAGTGAAAATTTCTATTAGATGCAAAAGATAACAGAAAAGAGAAAGGCACTGCACTGGAGGGGTCATGTCGATAAAGGATAAGCTAGCGAGTAGACTCTAGTGGTACTTCCTCCGATGATGATGTGCATGATGAGATAAGGATGCGAGCTAAATCCTCTAGGGCAGCGAGGAGGTGATACAGAATTTTTTTTTGAGAAGCATGAGGAGATATTTGGTGGTAAGGAGCTCATTGCACTAGCCGCTAAAAATCTTGATGCTCCTGTCCTCACCACCCCTCAAAATCTAGTATGGATGGAGAAACTCGACTACAAGGGAAACATGGAAGAAGTGAGGAAAATGAGAGCAACTAACTTTAGTCTTGCTCCAAAGGAAAAATGACATTGATTACAGGTGTTGGTTCTACTTTCATTGAGGTTATTATGAGACTGTGATCATACCAAAGGACAAGCCATTTTTTCATTGCTTAGTGGCTAGATTGGGACTGCATGATTGACACGGATGATCCCAGCTTTAACGAGTGTAATTGTAGAGTGCAAGGCCAAGAATGTGAGCAATATCATAGCACTTCATAGAGATTGCAACAATAAGATCATTTCTTAGTTTTATGCCACCTTATTTGTTGAGGAGCATGACACTGTCGAAAAACTACATTGGATGATGGAGGGATAGTGGTATGACATCACATTTGCACAATGTGCTAGACTCCTTGACCGTGCTTCCAAGATCGAGAGAATGGAATTTATATACCCATGGAACAAAATGGCAGCAGAGGATACATCAATGATTTGCTTCTTTTCTATGGCTACATAAATAGGATGTTCATGAAAACTCTCATGCCTAGGGAAGGTGACTCCACAAGCATTTCTCCCTATAATAGGTCCATCCTTGCTGCTATGGCCCTCTCTCTTTGACATAGTACTCCATTCTTAGTGTTTGATGTTATTTGGGAGGAGATAAATTCGATTGCAAATTCTTCTTTGAAAAGTTGTGGCTATGCTCATTACATCATGTATATGATTGAGAGAGTCACTTGTGGCTCCTTTGTGTGCAAGGAAGAGCACAAGTCATATCATATAAAAATCCTTCCACACATAGCCAACAGAAGATTATGAAAATGTTGTTTTGACTCAGTAAAAAAGATGCGGTTGACGTGAGACCACAACATGAGAAGCAAGCAGAAATAGACTTGGATGAAAGAAAGGTCAGTTTTTAGTAGAATGATTATGCTTCTCAGATTTATGGTGGTTTGATATTGGTGGCTATGTCTGCAATTATGGACTTGGAGGAGAGGTACATGATGTTCTATCTCATGTCAAGCTACTTCGTTTGACCCTCCTCAAAACTGAAGCAAAATGCAATTTGGAGAATGCAAGTTATGGAATTTATTGATCATCCTTTTTGGTGCTAGATGCCAAAGGGGAGAGAAGATTAAAGCTCAAGTTTAGGTGGCACTTCCTTGTGGGCTTAAGAAAGTTTAGGTGGCACTTCCTTGTGGGCTTGAGAAAGTTTAGGTGGCACTTCCTTGTGGGCTTGAGAAAGTTTAGGTGGCACTTCCTTGTGGGCTTGAGAACAATTTGTAATGAGTGCTATGTGTGTGAACCTCTTTATTTATGTTTTAAGTATCTTCTCTTGTGGTAACTTGTGATGCATATTGATTTGATGAAATGTTTTTCAGATTTCTCTTGTTTTACTTGTTTTTGTTTTTCTTGTCATATGCATCACGTACTATATGTTCACACACACTTGTTGCACCCCACGAATGCATACATATAGGGAGGAGCTCTTATATTCTTTGCTGAAAATGTGCAAATGGCATTTGAGGCCAATTTTCTAAATTTAATTCACAATGCACATATTCTCGGGGAGCTCATTCTATATGTTTGCATTTAAAATGCTTATTGAAAATCTTATGTAAGCTTTAATCAAGTTTGTCATCAATCACCAAAAAGGGGGAGATTGAAAGTGCATCAAGATTCCTTGTGGGTTTTGGTGTATTGAATAACAACATGATTAAAGGTCTAATGCTCTTGTGAGAATGCTTAGACAGGAATGAAAATTGTAAGTGCATTTCGTATGAACTATATTTGTGAATGTACATTATGAAGATCAGTGAGATATTCGTGAGTGTACATGAATGAAGAACATATTGAAAAGTCCATATATGTGCACTAATTCAAGATATGGGACAAAGACAATGGTTAAAATATATTGGTTCCATAAACACAAGCTTATGCATGAACAAGAGTGGAATGATCAAGTGAAGTTTTATGACAAGACCTATTTCAAGATTCAAGCAACTTGATCAAATAAATATTGGAGATCTTCGATAAGAAGCGTAACATTGAATACAAGTTATGTATGACTTGAGTTAGCTCGATGGTGAAGAATTGTGCATGACCTATTCCAATGGACCATGTGAAAGTGAAGGGCAAGTGTGTCTTAGCGCCGAAGAACTGGATCATAGGAGAAGGGAAGGTGAAGCTCAATGTCGATGTACCAAGCAACAAGAGTTATATATTTCTAAGTATCAAGTATGTTGAAGATCTCAAGTGACTTGTGAATACAATAAAGAAGATGATCCTCAAAGATGAGAAATTCCAAGTCAAACTCTAGGTGATGACGCTCAAGAAATAAGAAAACAAGTGGCAGCCCCAATATCATATTAGGTGAAGAAATGCGGCAACAAATCAACCCTATGCAAGCTCAAAGTGGTTGTTCTCTATTCCCATCCTTTCTTTGAGTCTAGGCAAGCCACACTATTAAGAGGGGTGAACTAATCTTGTTTTTGTTGGGAATCCTTATGCTCAAGTACCAAAAAGTCTTGGATGACTTTCTAACCACAAAAGAAACCAAAAAGGGGGTCAAATTCAACTAGTGAACCAGTCACGAAGGAAGTTCCGTCATGAAGGAAGTTCCGTCGGTGAAGGAAGTTCCGTCACGAAGGAAGTTCCGTCATGAAGGAAGTTCCGTCATGAAGGAAGTTCCGTCGGTGAAGGAAGTTCCATCATGAAGGAAGTTCCGTCCGGGCTGACGGAAGTTCCGTCGGTTCCGGAGAGTTTGGGACGGAAGTACCAAACGTGACGGAAGTACCGTTCCCGAGCTTTCCAGCTCAAATCTTGCCCGACGGAAGTTCCGTCCGGGCCGACGGAAGTTCCGTCGGTTCCAGAGAGTTTGGGACGGAAGTTCCAACTCTAACGGAAGTACCGTTCCGGCATGTTTCGTGTTTGACCTAATGGGGTGACGGAAGTTCCGTCACCAACGGAAGTTCCGTCAATCCCGATCTTTACCTAGCAACGGCTCTATTTGGACCCCATCTATAAATACCTCCCTTCCACTCCGTGGGACATGTGAGAGACTTCATTTGAAACCCTAGGTTTCGTGCTCCAACTCCTTGCTCTCCCCCTCCACTCATTCTTGAGATCCAAATCCAAAAGAGAGGAAAACCAAATCATCCAAGCATTCAAACTCCATTCCCAAACTTGAGCATCTTGATTCCCTCACTCACAAGCTTCGATTCACTTATTACTCTTGGGGATTTGTCCTCTAGGTGGCTAGGCGTCACCCTAGAGCTCCCAATCTTGTGGTGAGCCATTGGGAAAGTTTGTGCAGGTCGGCTTCGCCTCCGAAAGGGAAGAAGCAAACTTAGTGAAGCCCCGGCTCGATCTTGGTGATTGCTTGGTGGCCCAAGCTTGATCTTGGTGATTGCTTGGTGAGGTTATGAGTTGAAAGAGACTCGGTCCTTCGTGGATCCCTCAACGAAGACGTAGACAACTTGGTTGTTGAACTCCGGAAATAAATCCTTGTGTGCTTGTTTTTGTTCTTGCTCTTGTTCTTGTTTTTGCTTATCACATATTGTGCCCGATCTACTTGTGTGTTGCTTTGCTAGCTAAGCCTTGCAGGGAGGAGGTTCCTAGACCTTGGATCTACATTTCTATTCAAGTAGATTTGTGAGTTCCCTCTTATTTTCCGCATCCCATCGAGGTTGATTATTTGTCCGACGGAAGTTCCGTCAACGAAGGAAGTTCCGTCGGCGAAGGAAGTTCCGTGGTTGACGAAGTTCCGTCCCGGAATTTAACTTGGTGCGAAGTTCTTTGTGAATTTCAGGTTTTAGTTTTAGGTTGCCTATTCACCCCCCTCTAGGCAACTTTCAATAATACTCCTGCCAAGGGAGGTCACTCCTACGGGTCTTAGTCCAGCTAGTCATACAATTACAATCACACCTCCAAACATCCCTCACTAGATGGGCACTACTCGATTTAGTCCAGCTATCGAGCATCAAAATAATCCTCGCTGCTAGCTGCCGGTCAATCTGCTCCTAACAACCTCCTGCCAAGGGAGGTCACTCCTACGGGTCGTCGACGTCGGACGCGTCGTCGTGTGGCGGGGAGGTGTCGGGACAGCCTACAACTGCTGCTGCAACTGCGCGACCTGCTGCTCCATCATCCGAATGTCATGGTGCTGCTCCTCCGCCATCTGCTGGGAGGCCGGTAAGTTAGTCCGGAGGTGGTGGATGTAATGCTCTCGCTGAACCGGTCGCGCATTGCGGCCCGCCAGCTGTTGGCCTGCCTCGTCGCGCTCCCGGGTTCGGTCGTCCTTCACCCGTCGGAGCTCGTCTCGCTCCTCCAACAGGAGGTTATGCTGAATCAGCAGGGCATCCCTCTCACGGACGAAGTCGTCACGTTCGTCCGTGACTCTCGCAGCCTCCTCGGGTCTTGCTCTGCGGGCTCCGGACAGTGCTGAAGTGAGCCTGGGTGAGAGCAGTCATACGCGCGTTTAGCTGGCGGTAGTCCGTGGCCAGCTGGGTAACACGGTCCCGGAGGCGCGATGCCATCACGTCCGTGTCCCGGTGTATCCGTAAGGCCTCACGGGCGTAGCGGACGACGCCGTGATAGCCCAGCTCCGTGCGAGAGACGGAGATCCTCCCGAGACGTCGCTGGATCACCTCGTCAAAGTAATCGAGTGTCGGGATCAGCTCAAAGGGGTGCCCGACAAGGAGTCCCCGTGAGAGCTCACGAGCTCCGCCATCACGAGCTGAGCCAGCCTGAGCTCGGCCCTCGTAGGTGCTCTTGGCGAACACCGGTAGTCCGTGTACCCTGCCCCTTCGTCGGGGTGGTTAGCAACCTCCCCTTCACCTTGTGAAGGGAAACCCCGTAAACTCGACGCGTTGGATAAAGTACATCGGGGGCTGGGTATATCCGAAAGTCTCCAATAGTGCCCACAGCATGCCAGGGAGAGTCTCCGTCAAAGCCTCCTCCCCATTGGACCACGTCAGGTCGGCGTGACCGCGATCAGACTCGCTGTCGGACGACATCTGCGAAGAATACGAAAAAGATTTTTACCACGTAAGCATGATGCACTGAATTATGGACGTTAAGCCAAGTAGCATCATACAAGCAAGGGTATGGTAAAAATTATCGAAACCGCATGTTCCCCGATAAACAGGTTCCGTACCGACGGTCCAATGTCGTACAGTCAACAAAACCGTGCATTTTATCCTAGAAAATGATAGAATTGGTCTTTCCTTATACTAACAACATTTTAGGTCGTCATCTAAGCTTTCCGTCGAGTACTTGATCAGTTCATTCCGCTGCACGAGCGAAAAGTTATGATCATTTCTTGACAGACTATCCATTATGAAACAACGACTTGTACACTGAATAAGGTTGCCAAAAATGACCAGATATATTCGGAAATGGTCTCCCAAATGAATACAAAAATTATATCTCATGTTTCAACCTTTCCAACGAGTACAAGATCACCAGCATCCAGCTCATGAGCACAAAGATATGACCGGAAAGGTACCGGCGTAAAATTCTGAAAACAATGCTGAGGCATTTTCAGTTCAGAGGGAGGAATCTGGGATTTTCGACCCTACCACCTCAAAACCAGTCCTTCCTCAGACTACCAAAGTTGTAGCTCACGACTCAAGCTTTCCAGAAAGTTCTCATTTGCCTCATTCCGACAATCGAGCTGAGAGTTATGGGGAAAATCAACCGGGCTGTCATTCTGAAAAACAGGAACAGCACCTCTGAACAAAATAGAGCATAACTCTCTCACTCTGGATCCAAACATCACAAAAGCAAATCCATGAATTAGTTGAGTTCTTTAGGTTTCCAGAACATTTGGAATTACTCAAATCCGAGATTCGAGTAAAAAGTTATGGATTTTATTTGCTTAGCGAGTTTCTGAAATTTTCAGGTTATAAAAATTCAGACTTTTAGGGTTGCCCTTTTTATCATGAATGCATCTTAATTACCCTATCCGTCCTCACCAAACGAAAAGAAAATAATAATACCGTCTCAACGGTGTACGAATTTCGGGGTGGCGACCCGCACTCAACCACGTAAGTCAGTCTAAATTATCGACACACACCTACTAGCGTAGTCATGTACCTGCAGAAGATTCATTCCGAAACAAGACATCAAATTCAAAAGAAACTATGAAAATAAACAGTTCTACAAGTAACGACCCATAGAAGGGATCGCCCCGTGGTAAGCCACGAGCCAACATTGTCCCGTATTCTCCGTCCGCGGGCACGGACCGCTAATTTAAATGCAGACATACCCGAGCCACAACCGTAGGTGCAAGTAACTAAACAATCATAACCCAGGGTTAGCATTGTCACTCGTTACAACTAATATAGTCCTTACGGGCACGTCCTCACATGATAACGTCCTAGTTTTCGAAATTAGGCTGCTTAAGGTGTTGTAATATCCCCAAGACGGCTCCGATACCACGCCGTGACGGACCCGCTTCACGAAGAGTCATTTCCGTCACCAGGATCATCATGGGTGGCATCACGCGCTGTGATACCCGATATTACAACATACAAACATAAGCATGAATGCAATGAATATAAGTACAAGTCTTACATTCATCCCAAGTACAAACGTACATCGTAGTCTCATAAGCATCGAAGCTAATAAGTTTGGAAATTAACTAAATAGTGGAAGCAATAAGATACAATCGCTCTCTCGGCGACACGTCACGGGCATCCGGCAGAGACAGGTGTTCTTGCCCTAGAACACCTTACCGGCACATCAACTCCTCTACTCCTCCGGACCGCACCACTCCCAAGTGTAGTGGCCTCCGTCCGGAGTCCGGTCCTCGCCGCACGTCTTCTCCAACGATCCGAGTCCTACCCGATGGGGTCCTCTCGAAAACCACATAGAGCAAAGCCCCGAGCAACTAGAGCTCAGCAAGACCGACCCGTCAAAGTGGCCATCTACAGCCGACTCCTAGACATGCAAAAGCCAGTGGGATATGATAAAATTAAGCACTATGCTGGCCTACAAGTAAAGCCTTACTTTCAACTTTTAGTGTGACACCCCGTGTCACAAATTCATAATCGTACTCGTGCTAAATAAGAAATTGTGTGTGCAAAATAATAATTAATGGACCATTTCACATAAGATGACATAATAAGGGAAATTAGGGTTTTTATTAACCAAAACCGTAGCTACATGAGATCCCCAAATTTCCCATGATGGTGACCCAAACGTTTTGCATAACCTGGTGGAACACATCAAGCTAAGATTTTAGGACATTTTTCCTGAATTTTTGGAGTAGCACAAACTCCTAGAAAAATCCAAACCCAATTATAAACAGCATGTGTTCATCGATTTTTATAAATTTTTACATTTCGAATTTGAACTTTGGCCTATAACAAAAGATGTTCCTCCTAATACGAGAAACCCACAGAAAAATTGGTTTGCAAAATTTCCAAGGGGATAAATGTTTGTGAGCAAAATACAGAGAAGGGTTGCAGTGGCAAAGTTGTAAATAGCCGAGAATAAATTTTGAACTGAACCGGCACAGATGGCCGGGGCACCGTCAGCGGCGCTCGCCGCCGGCGCCCATGCTGGGTTACGCGCCGCCCGTCCTTCGTCGATGTGCAGCTCCACGCGTCGCCCATCGTCCCTCTCCCTTCGCTTGGAAGCCAGCAACCCCGGCCGTTGATGGCGGAATGTGACATCCCTCCGGACACCCAGGAATCGGTACGAGAGGACACTCGACGAAGCGAGTTACAACAGAAACATCATCTCATACAAGCCTGAATATATACATCATGGTATAATACAACCAGGTTTTCAAAATACAAACATTCGTGCAGCGAAAATATAACATTATTGAAGTTTAACATCCTACGAGTATTCAGCGGAAGCTTGTACTTTTATACAACAAAAGACTTCTAAATGATTACGGTGATGTACTGAGCCCGTCGTACACCACGGTCCTTCCTCTTCATGGCGTGGGGATCCGTTCCCATTGAAGGGAACCTCCCTCGAGACACTGCTCCTCTTCCAGGAAGCTACCATACAAGTCGTGGTAGTACGACTCGTTCCCCGAAAGATAACGAACAAACCCCGAGTATTCTAATACTCAGCAAGACCGACCCGTCAACATGGCACGCTAAGGCCGACGCCTAGTATGCAAAGGCTTTTCGGCTATGAGGTTTACTCCTTTGCGAAAACAACATTAAAGTGTGGGTCCTTACTTTCAATCTTTTAGCTCAACATTAAGTTCATTAATCTTGACATTTGCAGTCTATCACTATTGCAATCAAGTTTGCAAGACAAGATAGAATAGATCATTCATCCCTTTCATCTCTCATCTTCATCTTCCATATTATTTACTACGATGTGACGAGCTAAACAAGTGCTACTCTTTACTGCGAGGGACAGCGATTCGAATCAATTTTATACCAGCTGGTAAAACCCGACTACACGACGTATACGCACCACACTAGTCGTATACGACAACTTTTCCCGCTAGCACCTGACGGAAGACTAGCCATTTCCAACTCCCCGGAGTATGGCGACTCCACGACTTCCCTCGTGGCCGACCCATCTCCCTCCCGTGAGACTATCCTCTCACTAACAGACCGATAAATGAGAGCCGGCTACGCTACATCTCTCGGGGCGATAGGGTACATCAGCTTGCTGGGCCCATGATACCGAGCATGTAGTACGGTATGTTCAAACTTGTTCAACTAAGCCGACAACGGTACGATCCTTGACCGACTCGGACGGGGCTACCACCTTGCAAGACCTCATCTCCGGCTTGCCCTTTCTCCTACGGGGCCCGTCCGGTCTCAACTTCATTAACAGTCTCTTCATCTTAGTGTCAACACAAAAACCCTTAAAGCCTCCATGCTTTAAGATTCCCTAAAACATCTGCCGTTGCGACTATGAATTAAGCTTAGCCTCTATTGAGCTACCTGTACCAAGATAGTATAAACAAACATAAACCTACCATAATGCAACTAGGGTATCAAACATCCCCTAATACCTAATGCACAAACATAACTCGAACTATGTGATAAAATAAAATATTTAAAAACATAGGTAGGATGCACCGGGGCTTGCCTTGATACGAGTCGGGGTTAGCTTCCTCGGCGTGAGGGTCGACTTCGAGATTCCCTTCGCCTACCTCGACCTCGGGTGGAACCTCGATCACCTCGGAACCTAGGTCGACCAACAATGCGTCGCGAATCACAACCATGTATGCATGAATGAGCATGATAAGATTATGGAAAGGTTTTATTAATTATGTTCGATAATTAATAATTAATAATTTAATAATTAATGCTTCATCATATTGGTTAAGTAACAATGCATAATTAAGCATGTTCATTAAGCGATAATTAGCAATTGGTCATGCTCATTAATTAACGCTTAATCAAGGTTATTAATTACTAATTAATCCTGTTCCTTAATTAATAATTAATTAAGTTCCATAATACTAATCACTTAGGATTAGCAATTAATAAATATTTCTGTTTATTAAACAATAAATAAATCATTATTTAAGTGACATGTGATAATAGGATGATTAAATTAGAACCACATGCAATAATAGTGTTGAAGTTTAATTTTGGAAAATCAATTTCATAAATAATTTCGTCTGCAAGTATCTCCTCCATCTAATGAAATTATTTTTCTTCATTAAACATTTAATTAACATAAAATAATAGCTTTTCTTTACATAAAGAAAGTGATTAAATACTATCTACGAAATGAAATTACTCAAAATAAATATTTTATTTCATAAACAAATAGCTCTTATTTTTCCGAGTCTAACAAAATTGGTTTCGCATTTTTCCGATTTTTATTGAATTTTCTAAGAATTTTTGAAAATTTAAAAGCGCCTCGTGCCACACGCCGGGCCACGAGTGGCCACACCAAATACCGCTCGTGGCCGCACGCGATCCGAGCGCGTGTGGCTCGCGGTGTGGCGCCACCGCGGCGCACAGAGACGGCGGCGCTGCCACGGCGATGGCCGGACTTGGCCCAAAGCTCGCCGAGAGATTACTACGTCACTCTACAACTCAAGGTGAACTCAACGGTGGTGACCAAGTAACATGAGCTTGCCCCGAGCCTGCCGGCGGCGAAGTCTAGATGCGGCGGCGCTCCAAGCACGGTGCGGAGCTCGCCCGAGCACCCAAAAATTGGGCAAAAACGACGGGGAGCTACTACGGAGCATGAGCAACTTCGACACGATGCCCTAGAAGCTTGAGCATGGCCGGAAGGGGTTGCTCACCGTGGAGGGTGCGGCGGCGGTGAGGAATCTCTCGGGGAAGACGGCGAATTCCCGACGATCCTGCATCGCGCATGCCATGGTAAGTGCACTCGGGTGTAGAGGGAAAACTTGCGCACCTCTAGGAAGAAAAAGGAAGAACAATAGCTCACCACCGATCACGAATTTGGTGGCGCAGATGACGGACGGACGGTGAGGGTCCCGGGAAGAAGACGACCTCGCCACGACGGAGCAAGGCGGCTAAGTGCGATTGGACGGGTCGAGGAGCTTCGCAAGGTCTCTACGGAGCTCCCGGCGGTGGTGGTTTGGACGAGGGAGCGACCGAGGCGGCCGGACGACGAGCTTCGAGGGCTTCCGGTAATGGTGAGAGATGAAGAGGGAATGAGAGGAGGGAGGGGAGAGGATAGGGCCGAGCAGGGCCTTTATCCGTGCCGAGGCGGTAACGGAGCACGCAGGCAGCTGCGCAACCAGCTGCGTGGCTGCTGCGTGGCAGCTCGACGGGGAGGCGGCACGGCGGGGGCGGTGGTGAGACGCGGGAGAGAGGGAGAGAAGAAGAGAGGCCGGCTCGTAGGCCGAGCCCGGTCATTTTGCAAAAACACCCTTGGTCTTTCGCGAAAATAAAAAGTAACCTTCCCGAGCTCCAATAATTCCCAAAAATTTCAGGGGTGTAAATGAAAATATTTTAGGCATTTTTCCTATTAAGTCCGGGTTAAGCTTCCAAATCATTTTCGGATTAAAAATTCATAGTTCAATTAACAAAGGAAGCTTTGTTTATTTCTTGTAAATATTTTCACAAAGCAAAATAATTTTAGGGAACTTTTATAAATCTTTATTTACGATGTTTGAGCAATAGAAAATGTTAAACACATATTTTCCTCTTATTTAAATTCTTTTTAACATTTCCTTTAATCTTTTAGCTAGTTTGATATTTTATGTGCATTTGCTTAACACAAACTTTGATAACTTCATATATGTAATATGATGCAATGCTCATGATGACATGAAATGCATTTATTTCTGAGAGTTGTTACAGCCCTCCCCCTTACGGGAATCTCGTCCCGAGATTCACGATCGAAGCGACTATACGATAGTGCTAAAGAACTCAGGGTAGTTTGATCGAAGAAACTCCTCTTGTTCCCAAGTAGCTTCAGCCTTCCGAGTGATTACTCCATTGAATCTTGTAGAACTTGATGGTCCGTTGTCGAGTCACTCTATCCTTGGTGTCGAGAACTTTGACCGGACATTCATCATATGTTAAGTCTCGGCTGTAATTGTTCCACCTCGGCTGTCGGTATATCCACCGGTGGTTTCAAACACTTTTTCGGTTGAGACACGTGGAATATATTATGTATTCCCGACAAGTGTGCTGGCAACTCCAAACGATATGCCACAGCTCCACATCTTTCTAGGATTGGAAACGGTCCAATGTATCGTGGTGCTAACTTACCCTTGATTCCGAATCTTTGAACACCTTTAGTAGGAGATACTCGAAGATAAACCTGATCTCCAACCTGGAATACTAACTCTCGGCGTCTTTTATCGGTATAGCTGATCTGTCGAGATTTAGCCCTCTTGAGATTCTCGTTGAATTAGACGTACTTGTTCATCTCGCATCTTTTACTAGATCTGGTCCGAAGAGTACTCTTTCTCCACTTTCAGACCAATTCAGAGGTGTGCGGCAACTAAGTCCATATAGAGCTTGGAACGGTGACATTCCGGCACTCTCTTGATAGCTGTTATTGTAGGAGAACTCTGCTAATGGTAAACATTTCTCCCAATCTTTACCGTAGGTCAAGACGCATGCTCAAAGCATATCCTCGAGATATTGATTTATCCTTTCCGTCCGTCCATCCGTTTGAGGATGATACGCCGAGCTTCGTATTAGTTTTGTTCCCAATGATTCATGCAATTGCTCCCAAAATCTGGAGACAAACTGCGTTCCTCTATCCGATATAATGGTCTTCGGCACTCCATGCAAACAGAGAATGCGAGCGATGTACAGCTCCGCATACTTCTCGGCAGTGTACCGAGTATGTACCGATATGAAATGAGCAGATTTCGTCAACCTGTCCACAATAACCCATATAGAGTCGTGCTTTCGTGGGCTTAGTGGTAACCCAACGATGAAATCCATGATGACGTCCTCCCATTTCCATTCGGGAATACTCAAAGGTGGTAAGGGTCCCGCTTGCTTCAAGTGCTCGGCTTTGACTCGCCGACGGACATCACACTCATTGACATACTTGGCTATTTCCCGCTTCATGCGTGTCCACCAAAATCTTTGCTTGAGGTCTTGATACATCTTGTTGGTTCCGGGGTGAATAGAATACTTGGACATGTGAGCTTCATCCATTATTTTCTTGCGAAGTGATAGATCTTTCGGTACTACCAATCGATTCTTGAACCAAATAACTCCTGCATCGTCCTCCTTGAAGCATTTAACTTCACCTTTTCTCGAGTCGTCTCCTTATGTGTTCCATACCAACATTTTTCTGTTGAGCTGCTACCACTTCTTCACGAATGGTAGGGATAAGAGCCAGATTTGTCAATGCTCCATACGGAACAATTCGAAGGTTCGGTTCTTCACTTCCTTGTGGAGATGCTTGAATCAAGAGTTGAGCCATGAGATTATTGCAATGAATTTTGCGACTTAGAGCATCGGCTACCACGTTTGCCTTGCCTCGGGTGATAGTGAATCTCCAACTCATAATCCTTGATTAACTCTAACCATCTCCATTGACGCATATTCAGATCTCGCTTGGGTGAAGATGTACTTGAGACTCTTGTGGTCCGTGTATAAATGTACCAAATTGCCTAAGAGACAGTGCCTCCAACCTTTCAATGCAAGAACCACTGCGGCTAATTCCAAATCATGTGTGGGATAGTGTTCCTCATGACGCCTAAGTTGTCGCGAGGCATAGGCGATCACTCGACCTTCCTGCATTAGAACACATCCGAGTCCTATTCCCGATGCATCACAATATACATCGAAAGGCTTTGTCGGATCCGGCTGAGCGAGTACTGGAGCTGTTGTCAGCAATTTCTTTAACGTTTGAAAAGCTTCTTCACATTCCTTGCTCCATACATACTTCTTATCCTTTTCCAATAATTTAGTCATTGGCTTGGCGATCTTCGAGAAGTTTGGAATAAAGCTTCCGTAGTAACCAGCCAATCCTAAGAAACTTCCGATTTGTGAGACGGACTTCGGTGGCTTCCAATCCAACACTTCTTGAACTTTGCTTGGATCAACGGCCACTCCTTCGGCTGATATCACATGACCTAGGAACGGCACTTCCTTTAGCCAAAACTCACACTTGCTAAACTTAGCATATAGCCGATGATCCCTGAGCCTTTGCAACACAATCCGTAAATGATTGGCATGATCCTCTTCCGACTTGGAGTAGATCAAGATGTCGTCAATGAATACCACGACAAACTTGTCCAGCTCAGGCATGAATACCGAATTCATGAGATACATGAAATGTGCTGGTGCATTGGTCAATCCAAAAGACATCACCAGGTACTCACAAAGTCCGTATCTGGTGGAGAATGCAGTCTTCGGTATATCTTCCGCTCTTATCTTAATCTGATGATATCCTGAGCGAAGATCTATCTTAGAGAAGACTTTGGCTCCCATCAATTGATCAAACAAGATGTCAATCCTCGGAAGAGGGTACTTGTTCTTGATGGTAACCGAATTCGGAGGTCTATAATCCACACATAGCCTCAATGTCTTGTCTTTATTTTTCACGAACAAGGTCGGGCATCCCCATGGCGATGAACTTGGACGTATATATCCTTTGTCCAATAATTCCTTTAATTGCACCTTCAACTCGCCAGCTCATTCGGCGGCATCCGATACGGCCTTCTTGATATTGGTGTTGTTCCAGGTTGTAACTCTATCTTAAACTCTACCGCTCGGTCCGGCGGTAGTCCCGGCAAGTCGTATGGAAAGACATCCGAACACTCACAGTACTATGGGTATATCCTCCAGTACTCTTACCTATAGCCTTATTAACCATTGGCAGCATAGCTTGGGGAAGAGTTAAGAGTAAGCAATCCCGACCATGAACAGGAGAGTTCGGATATACGGCTCGAGATGCTATGTCCAATACTGCCTTATGGAAATCCATCCATTGCATGCCAATAATTGCATCTAACCCTTGCCCATCCAATATAATCAATGAAGTGGAATAAACCTTGCTACCCAATTTTAATGGCATATTGGCAGCTTCTTCATTAGTAAGAATTTTACCCCCAGGTGTTGAAATGATATGATCACATAACAACTTGGATGGCATGATGTGATGCTTAGCAACATATGACTTGCCGATGAAATTATGCGTGGCTCCCGAATCAAATAAAACCATAGCAGGATGATCAGCGATAGAAAACATACCCGCTAAGATTTGTCCTCCTTCGGGTAGCTCCTCAGCCGTGGTAAAGTTGGCACGGCCGCTCTTCACCGGTGTATTCTTGGCCGGTGCCCTTGGTTGATTCTGCGGTTGTCCTTGAGGTCTAGGTGTATATGGTGCCTTCCGAGGATATGGACAACTGCGATAGTAATGTCCCGGACGGCCACAATTGAAACATGGCGGTCCATTCTGCTGCGGTGCTTGATTCACCGGCCCGGGATTCTAAGTATTCTGCAGCTGATAGGGCGGACGATATTGATTCGACCGCTGTTGCTGAGATTGTTGGGGTGGCTGAGACTGCCGATAGTAATTTGGACGAGAAGGCGTGTGCTGATAACGCCGACCCGACGGTGCAGTGTAGACCAGCCTATACTTCGACGGTCCGCCACTTCCTTGTCCAAGCAGCCGGCCTCTTCTTGTTCTTCTCCGTCCGATGAAGGCGGATAGAATCTTCCAACGCGATAGCATCACTCACAAAGTCGTTGAAGCTATCGGTCTTGTTTAGCACCAGGCGTGATCGTAGCTTGGTACTCATTCCTTCCTTGAACAGATTCTTCTTCTTGGCATCCGTGTCCACATGTTCGGGGCGTATCGAGCAAGACGGTTAAATACCTTGGAGTAGGTATGCACATTCATGTCCCCTTGCTTCAGTGATAGGAACTCTTTCATCTTCTCGTTTCATTAAACCTTCCGGAATATGGTGCTCCCCGAAGGCTTTGGTGAACTCGCCCATGAAACTTGATGTCCTGGAGGGAACATCGCCTTGTAGTTGGCCCACCATGCTCCAGCAAATCCTTGCAATTGCTGGGAAGCGAAGAGTGTCTTCTGATGATCCGTGCATGGAAACAACTCCAGCTTCGACTCAATGGTGCGAAGCTAGTTATCAGCTTCTAATGGTTCACCCGCATCCGAGAAGACCGGAGGGCGAACCGATAAGAAGTCCGAGAAAGTCACCCTCTCTTCCGGTGCATTCCGGCCTTGGTGACGTTCCTGTGGAGCGATGTTGCGGACCAATTGCTCCAATAATTCTCGCTGCTCCACGCGAGAATCCAGCACAGCTGCGATGGCCTCGTGCCAATGTCGGAGGTGGTGGTGGTGTTTCCGCCCCGCGTTGAGAACTCTCTCGGCTCATCACGTCTCCTTGTTCCAACCATTCTGTCCAAGAAAATTTTACGTTAGACATCTTCATTCCAACATAATAATGGAAGAAACAGGAATACATAGATGAGGAATTCCAAATGAATCTTATGCAACAATCATCTTTATTAGAACAACCACCAAATCCATAAACACATGCTCATACATCCATGTTACAATCGATTCCTAAGATACACTCATGCGTGGTTACATCACGCTCGTTATTTAACTAACGCCTATTTTACATACTAATTTTCTCACTTGCTACTAGCTAGCACTCTACTCTTCTTCGCGAAGCCTGGACGTCACTTCTCGGCTTATGGAACTGCTCTGTCTCGGATTCTCGCATCCTCTAGTTGTGGAATCTCCGTGAAGTCTATGACTGAATCCACGTCCATTATCTCTTCAGGATCCTCCTCTTCTTCTTCAGATTCAGCCTCCATAGGATTTTCCTGCACTACTGGTTCATCCTCGGGAGGTTGTTGTCCTATTGCTTCATTCAATATCGCATTGTGTGCTTGCAGCAAATCTTGCTCTAACCGAGTGATCGGGGCATGTGCGTTTGCCAGCTGTTGATCCTTAAACTGAATCTGTTGCTCCTTGTTTAGCAACTGCGCCTCTCTAAGTGCTAACAACTCCTCCTTTTCCTGCAGCTGTCTCTCCAGCCTTACTATACGAACATCCTCCCTTTGTCCTCTTACTTCACTAACACCGGTACTCGTGCTGTCCATCTCTCGTGGAGAAGTACGAATATCAGATACAAGCAGAAACTAATCCTATTATTTCAGCAAATCCTTTTATTCTAGCCACTGCATAGATATATTACTACCACTTCTTTTTCATTATTTATTTGTTTGTACAACTCAAACCCACTTTTCCTACACTCGCCATCCGACCAACACCTACTAGTACCCTATCTACATCTAACCTATGTCAGCAAAATGTGGCTACCCTCCTACATCGGTGAAGTCACAACACAACTAAGCCGACGGCGCGTGGCTGTCGGCGTCCAACTCGACGTCCTCTCGCTGGTGAGGCCGGTGGTGGCTCGTAGTCCATCCCAGCAGACCTCCTCGGCGTCGTCCGGTGGAACCTCGGTGCTGCTGCTGCAACTGCTGGAACTGCTCAAGCAGGGCATCGTGGTCGTGGATCGGTGCGTGGTGTGCGTTGGCCAGCCCGTTGTACAATCCCTCAAGCTGACCCTAGCTCTAGCTCTCTCTCAATCAGGTTCTCCACCACGTGGTTACGCTGGGCTGTCATCCTTGCCAACTCGGTCGCGTGCACCTCGTCGGTCGTGATAGCGGCGTCTCTCTCCTCGGTGACCGTGGCCAGCTGTGCGTCCAACGCTATGGCCGCCCCGTGAAAACCGTCACGGTCCAGGGTGACCTCCACCAGCTGCTCCTCCAGCTCGGCGATCCCGGCGTGGGACCTCCGTACCTCCCGGCAGTCCACTCGACAACGGTGCTTCCAAGCGCCAAGCTGTCGGTCCCGGCTCGCGTCGGCAACTCCAAGCTGTGGATCCGCTGCTCCAGCTCTGCGACGCGTGCAGCCCGTGTGTCCTCCTCCTCCCGGGCGCGCTTCCTACCGCGAGTCATAGACATCTGCAGGGAACATGTTTAAACGAGTTAAACACTTCCTCCCACGGAAGAAAACGAACAGTAACAACCTATACAAGTACTACGAAACTAGCTAAGTATACCCCAATATTTATTTAGCGCACAATATGACATGATGCATGCTCGTAAACTAACCATACGTACTATAGTATATAAAACTAAGACGAATAGTTAGAACTTCCCAAAACCCGAACGTCGAACGGTTAGTAAAAATCTAACTATTCTACATCCTTATAGGCTCCGCACTCTTTCGTTTTCTATCATACTAACGTGTTAAGTTTTGCAAATAGGTTTGTAATGATGTGCTGTTGCCTCCGAACCGCTCCGATACCAGCTGTGACATCCCCTCCGGGACACCCAGGAATCGATACAGAGGGACACTCGACGAAGCGAGTTACAACGAAACATCATCTCATACAAGCCGAATATATACATCATGGTATAATACAATCAGGTTTTCAAAATACAAACATTCATGCAGCAGAAATATAACATTATTGAAGTTTAACATCCTACGAGTATTCAGCGGAAGCTTGTACTTTTATACAACAAAAGACTTCTAAACGATTAACGTGATGTACTCGAGCCCGTCGTACACCACGGTCCTTCCTCTTCATGGCGTGGGGATCCGTTCCCATTGAAGGGAACCTCCCTCAGGACACCGCTCCTCTTCCGGAAGCTACCATACAAGTCGTGGTAGTACGACTCGTTCCCCGAAAGATAACGAACAAACCCCGAGTATTCTAATACTCAACAAGACCGACCCGTCAACATGGCACGCTAAGACCGACGCCTAGTATGCAAAGGCTTTCTGGTTGTGGGGTTTACTCCTTTGCAAAAAAGCATTAAAGGGTGGGTCCTTACTTTCAATCTTTTAGCTCAATATTAAGTTCATTAATCTTGACATTTGCAGTCTATCACTATTGCAATTAAGTTTGCAGGACAAGATAGAATAGATCATTAATTCCTTTCATCTCTCATCTTCATCTTCCATATTATTTACTACGATGTGATGAGCTAAACAAGTGGTACTCTTTATCGCGAGGGACATCGATTCGAATCGATTTTATACTAGCTGGCAGAACCCGACTACACGACGTATACGCACCACACTCGGTCGTATACGACAACTTTTCCCGCTAGCACCTGACAGAAGACTAGCCATTTCCAACTCCCCGGGAGTATGGCGACTCTACAACTTCCTCGTGGCCGACCCATCTCCCTCCCGTGAGACTATCCTCTCACTAACAGCCGATAAAAGAGAGCCGGCTACGCTACGGGCGATAGGGTACATCAGCTTGCCGGGCCCATGATACCAGCATGTAGTACGGTACGTTCAAACTTATTCAACTAAGCCGACAACGGTACGGTCCTTGACCGACTCGGACGGGGCTACCACCTTGCAAGACCTCATCTCCGTCTTGCCCTTTCTCCTACGGGGCCCGTCCGGTCTCAACTTCATTAACACTCTCTTCATCTTAGTGTCAACACAAAAACCCTTAAAGCCTCCATGCTTTAAGATTCCCTAAAACATCTATCGTTGCGACTATGAATTAAGCTTAGCCTCTATTGAGCTACCTGTACCAAGTATAGTATAAACAAACGGAAACCTACCATAATGCAACTAGGGTATCAAACATCCCCTAATACCTAATGCACAAACATAACCGAACTATGTGATAAAATAAAATATTTAAAAACATAGGTAGGATGCACCGGGGCTTGCCTTGATACGAGTCGGGGTTAGCTTCCTCGGCGTGAGGGTCGACTTCGAGATTCCCTTCGCCTACCTCGACCTCGGGTGGAACCTCGATCACCTCGGAACCTAGGTCGACCAACAATGCGTCGCGAATCACAACCATGTATGCATGAATGAGCATGATAAGATTATGCAAAGGTTTTATTAATTATGTTCGATAATTAATAATTACTAATTTAATAATTAATGCTTCATCATATTGGTTAAGTAACAATGCATAATTAAGCATATTCATTAAGCGAGTAATTAGCAATTGGTCATGCTCATTAATTAACGCTTAATCAAGGTTATTAATTACTAATTACTCATGTTCCTTAATTAAAAATTAATTAAGTTCCTTAATACTAATCACTTAGGTTTAGCAATTAATAAATAATTCTGTTTATTAAACAATAAATAAATCATTATTTAAGTGACATGTGTGATAATAGGATGATTAAATTGGAGCCACATGCAATAATAGTGTTGAAGTTTAATTTTGGAAAATAAATTTCATAAATAATTTCGTCTACAGTATCTCCTCCATCTAATGAAATCATTTTTCTTCATTAAACATTTAATTAACATAAAATAATAGCTTTTCTTTACATAAAGAAAGTGATTAAATACTATCTACGAAATACAATTACTCAAAATAAATATTTTATTTCATAAACAAATAGCTCTTATTTTTCCGAGTCTAACAAAATTGGTTTCGCATTTTTCCGACTTTTATTGAATTTTCTAAGAATTTTTGAAAATTTAAAAGCGCTCTGTGCCACACGATGGGCCATAGAGTGGCCACACCAAATCCCGCTTGTGGCCACACGCGATCCAGCGCAAGTGGCTCGCGGTTGTGGCGCCACTACGGTGCACAGAGGTCTGCGGCGCTGCCACGGCGATGGCCGGACTTGGCCCAAAGCTCGCCGCGAGATTACTTCGTCACTCTACAACTCAAGCGAACTCAACGGTGGTGACCAAGTAACATGAGCGTGCCCCGAAGCCTCCCGGCGGCGAAGTCTAGACGCGGCGGCGCTCCGGAGCACCCAAAAATTGGGGAAAAAACGACGGGGAGCTATCGCGGAGCATGAGCAAGCTCGACACGATGCCCTAGAAGCTTGAGCATGGCCGGAAGGGGTTGCTCACCGTGGAGGGTGCGGTGGCGGTGAGGAAACTCCGGGAAGACGGCGAATTCCCGACGATCCTGCATCGCGCATGCCATGGTAAGTGCACCGGGTGTAGAGGGAACACTTGCGCACCTCTAGGAAGAAAAAGGAAGAACAATAGCTCACCACCGATCACGAATTTGGTGGCACGGTGACGGACGGACGGTGAGGGTCCCGGGAAGAAGACGACCTCGCCACGACGGAGCAAGGCGGCTCGGTGCGATTGGACGGGTCGAGGAGCTTCGCAAGGTCTCTACGGAGGTCCCGGCGGTGGTGGTTTGGACAGGGAGCGACCGAGGCGACCGGACGACGAGCTCCGGGGGCTTCCTGCAATGGTGAGAGATGAAGAGGGAATGAGAGCAGGGAGGGGAGAGGATAGGGCCGAGCAGGGCCTTTATCCGTGCCGCAGGCGGTAACGGAGCACGCAGTAGCTGCGCAACCAGCTGCGTGGCTGCTGCGTGGCAGCTCGATGGGGAGGCGGCACGGCGGGGGCAGTGGTGAGATGCGGGAGGGAGGGAGAGAAGAAGAGAGGTTGGCCTCGTTGGCCGGGCCCGGTCCTTTTGCAAAAACACCCTTGGCCTTTCGCGAAATTAAAAAGTAACCTTCCCGAGCTCCAAAAATTCTCAAAAATTTTAGGGGTGTAAATGAAAATATTTTAGGCATTTTTCCTATTAAGTCCAGGTTAAGCTTCCAAATCATTTTCGGATTAAAAATTCATAGTTAAATTAACAAAGGAAGCTTTGTTTATTTCTTGTAAATATTTTCACAAAGCAAAATAATTTTAGGGAACTTTTATAAATCTTTATTTACGATGTTTGAGCAATAGAAAATGTTAAACACATATTTTCCTCTTATTTAAATTCTTTTTAACATTTCCTTTAATCTTTTAGCTAGTTTGATATTTTATGTGCATTTTCTTAACACAAACTTTGATAACTTCATATATGTAATATGATGCAATGCTCATGATGACATGAAATGCATTTATTTCCGAGAGTTGTTACACGGAACAATTTTCCTTCCATGGCCGCCTCCCGGACTTTTCCCCGTGCGCCGCCTCTCCTCGCACCGCAGCTCTCTCATTTGCTCCCTGCGCAGCTCCAGCCTCGACCACAGCTCTCCTTTCCCTTCCGCGAGCAGCAATCGACCAAAAGTCCCAAAAGCATCCCGGGTCCACCATGAACGCCGGCGAGCTCGATTGAGCGGTACTCGGGTGAGTTCATGCCGTGTCTCGGACTCGGATGATGCGCAAGCTCTCGACAGACCTCCCTATCGCTTCTTAGGTCAAGCCGAGCAAGGACGGTGAAGAAATTTCTCTTCTTCCTCACCGCCGGTCACCACGCCCCGCCACCTCGTCGACGCCGGTCACCTCCGGACCGCCTCAGCCTGCACCAACCCTACGCGGTGCTTCTCCGTGCGAAGGTGCAGCTCTACGCCTTGACCACCCCCTCTTTTGCGCAGTGGCGAGCTCGAGCTCCCACGCCGGAGTTGCCGCTTCTGCCGTTGACCGTCGCAAGCGGTGCTCCGTCCGCTCTCCCGCCTCACCACCCCCACCAAACGACGCGCCATCAAAAATCGTACGCAGGCGGCCAAGCCCGGCCGCTGCGGTGAGCCCTAGCCCAACACCAGCGAGCCCCGCCGCCGCTCCGACGAGCCCCCCCCTCGCGCGCCACACTTAGGCAAATTTGAATCACGCTGAAGTTTTTGGTAAACGCCATGGATTTTAAAAATTTCATAACTTTAAACCTACGTCACGGATTTTGAACGATTCAAACTGTTTTGAAACGTTTGTGACTTGTACCTTAACATGGAGCACATGAACACGTATAGTTATGTAGCAAAAATAAATGTTTGAGCAAGTTTAAGATGCTATCGTGACCATGCTGCTTAACAAGATTGTATTTAAAAATTGTGTAACTTCCATGTCCTGTATCCAAATTTCATGAACAAAGGCTCGTTGGAAAGTAGATGATGTATACTTTGACATGGTAACATAATCCAAGTACCTTCTATGTAAAAAAATTAAAGATACGAGTACTCCAAAGTGCTAATCTGTTATGGTCTCGTGACAACTTGGTGTTTTTGAAATTCGATAACTTTTAAAATACAAATCCAAATAAGGCAAATCCACATCCGTTGTAATCCTTGAGACACGTACTTTACAGGACCCTACATGGTTCACCTAAGTCCTATAGCCAAATTTTGAAACTTAAACGCCTTAAGATGGCATCGTGGTAAGCCTAACAATCCAGGCTTAGCTAAACAGAATGGGTGAGAATTTGCTAAGCTCAAGCTTGCCTTTTTCCTTTTCTGTTATAGCATAATATTTTTCACAATTATAGGGTACATTTAAGCATGTCATAATCATGTTTGTATTTTGGGCAAGAACAGTCATCTATTATGTATAATTAGTTGTATGAAATTCACATAAAATGATAATGTTGCTCGACAATTAGGGGTAATAAAAGCTTCACCCTAAGACATGAGCATCAACCTTTTGCATACTAATTAATAAAGAATAAGGTTGGTAATGATGTATACCAGGAGATGTATGTAAACAAATTAATCCAACAAGTGTCATATAAGTATTGATGCATAGATAGAATGGCTAAATAATGACAGGGCAGGCACCGAGTCATAGGGCTATTTCATCGTACTCATGATAAGTATTCATTCTGTCCTACATTATTTAGCATAGATTAAACGTGTACATTTTTGCTAAATGGTAACTTTTACTTCTAATTAGAAGGTTGTCTCCATGAAATGAACCACACGTCCCATCACCATTACCACATCGTCGCACCCCGTGAACATGTTTAATTTATGCAAACTTTTCGTTGCATTTTGTTATTGAGAAAGTTCCATGAACTATATAATTATGATTTCACTCATTGCTCATACACTCGCATGTGCATTCATATAAGAACCCCGACCGGAGCTGAAGATCAAGGAGGGAACCAGCTTGAATTGAGCGAGTTTGAGTGTGCTAACTGCGAGCCCAACCAAGGCAAGCCCCGGAGCATAACCTATGTTTCTAAATTTCTATTGTATTTCATATACGTCTATGGATGTACTTGTGCATTTACGTTCAGGAGTTGCTCGGAACTTAGTTGCATTAGATTCATGTTCCCATGGTTTTGGTTAGGTATAATCCCGATCGTTAGCTGCAATGCTTAATAATTTTTTTCGGTAGCAACACCGAGTGATTTGGAGATCATCCGGTCTAGGGACGAATTATGGTTACCTCACATGAATAATTGGAGACCGTACGGGGAAGTGCATGTGTAGGATGCGGTGACAAGGTTGTCCCTTGTGCGCCATAGCCCATTATATGTCGGTCAAGGACCGTTCGTTGTGACTCCGCGAGCAAGTATTGAGTTGTGTACCAAGTGCATACATTCGTATGGGAGTTGGTAAACCGATGTAACTTCGAGTCGTAGTGTTGGACGGTATCTCCACCCTTTGTGCAAAGTGTAGGTCACGGTGGATGCACGGGTTTGTGAGTAGACGGAGGGTGTGTTATTACCCTTGGACCCGACGCTACCGTGGTTGCATGTGGAATGCACACTCGGAGGGAGGACCCGGCTCATATCTACGATAATCTTGTGAAAGCTGGCCATACGTGTTCTTAAATGATGCGTATGTCGTGCATTTGGGTTTCCCTGCAGGGTGTAAATCGATATATATCGCCGTCCCTTGCGGTGATGAGTACCACTTATCTTGAGCAGATTGCTTCGTAGTAAACAAGAGCATATGAAAATGAAGTTGCTGTTTTTATAGAAATAAATATGTATTGCAACCTTGTTTGTTAGCATGGCTCACTAAATTTATGATTATGTTTCCACCCTCTTAAATTGGCTAAAATATGAGATAGACAAAATATATAGGTGCTGTTTTTTTGCAAATTCCAGCAAGCCAAGTCAAGCCCCTACATGCTAGGGTCGGTTCTTAGAACCACTTTTGACGGGTAAGTCTTGCGGAGTATATTAGATACTCATGGTTTGCATTTAAATTCATTTTCAGGATTCCCGCAGCCCGACTACTGTGATTGCTGTGAGAAGTTTGTGTGTCAAGGTGAGGAACCCCAGGAGTGTATCGTGGAGTGGGTTCCAGCTTCACCAACTCAAGAGTGAGACCACGCCGTATGGGCTGGTGTGGTTCTCCTAGCTAAGCTATATATATGTATCATCGAGATGTTTACGCTTCCGCAAAAATGTTCATTAAGTATTGTAAAACCAAAATTTCACCCTATGGTATTGTAATCTGAAATTTGAATCATGGATTGTAATAACTGAGTTATTAAATATGAAAACTGCTACTCAAACACTTTCTTATGTAATGGAAATGGTGAATGTATCCTTAATGTATGTGCAATGTACGTTCGCTTCGTCGAATGTTTTCCGATACGATCCTGTTAGACAATCCCTCTCGCTTTGCGAGGTACGGGTGTCACAGCTGGTATCGAGCCGTATCGGGATATGCCGTACATTACGGATCGTTCCAAAAATCACCAACACATTTGTACTGTGAGGAACGACCTAGAAAGCCTAATTAAGGTCTATAATAGAAATAGTTGTGGCAAACTAACCCTGGGTTATGCTTGTTTAAATTTTGCAACTACGGCCCGGCCCAGGTATGTTTGCAATTTAAATTAGCGCTCCGTGCCCGCGAAAGTAATAATACGGGACAATGTTGGCTCGTGGCAATCCACGGGGCGGTTCTTTTTATGAACCGTTACTATGAGAAAGTTGATGAGAATGTGGAATATTTGTTTTCATAGTTTCTTTTGAATTTGATGTAATGTTTCTGAAATGGCCTTCTGCAGGTACGCTAATCACGAAACTAGATCGTGTAGCTTCCGTGATGAGATCGCGTGTGTGTTGCCACAAAAACGAGTGGTCGGATATATACACCGATCACGCTCTTTTGTTTTCGAAAGGACGTAGGTTAAACGGCATTTCATGTCATCATTCATGCCATGCATAACAATTGCATAAGACACTTGATCAAGAATGCAAAAATACGGTCATGAACAACTCACATAAATTTCGACACGACTCGTGCAAGTTATCAAAATTTCGGGCAGAAAACTTCACTCGATCGGTAACTAAACCTAACCGATTGTTGATTTCACGAAAACGGTCGTAACTTTTAAACCGTTCACTCAAACGAAACGATCAAATACAATTTGGAAAGCTCACAATATGTGCCATCACCCTGTCATGATAGTCAGAATAAAAGTGGCAAGGAGATGGGTCAAAAATGTCTTACCCGAAACCCTGGCAAAAGGTTGCCAGATTGTACCGAATCGCCGGATTGGCAGATTCGGGTGCCTCATAAAAATCGCGATAATGTTTGCATTACTTATACAAATGAAATGACCTACCCCATTCTGGAAAGCTCGTAATATGCCCCACATTTTCTCTAGTATCAAGTTGGTCAGGAAAATTTGTTAGGCTGGTCAAATAAGCAAAAACAGAGAGCCACTCTTACGCTCCCGGCGTTTCCAGAAAACCCTGGCAGAAAACAGTTGAGCCAGAAATCGCCATATCTTTTGATCCGCTTAAGAGTTTTACGTGTTTTAGGATGCGTTGGAAATCTTAGGAAATTCTCTAGCATCTAGTTGTGAATTTTGATAAATTTTACTGTTCAAACAGAGACGAAAATAGGTGGTAACAGAGACGGATTCAGAACTGGTTTATATTGTAAAAGTGTTAGTTTGTTCTGTTTCAGTACATTACGTTGACTCTTTTAATACTTTAAATGTTGATAATAATGCTGCTTAAAATGTATTCCTAACCATGATCTATAGATGGATGCGAGACAGCTCATGACCGAATGGAACCAGCTAAGGTCTGAGGTGGAAGATCTCGCTGATCGGCTTACGGACGTCACCGACGACTACTACTCGGCCAAAGAGAGAATAAACAGCTGACGACCCGTATTGCTGAGCTGGAAAAAGAGAATGCTGCCCTGACTGCACGTCTCAAGGAAGTGCAGGACAAACTTGTCTTCAGCGATAACATGCGTGTTGTCACGGATAGGGCAAAGGAACGGGCCGAGCAGGAAAAAGCGGAACATGAGCAGATGGCAAAATTCTGTGATGAGGAGCGGATTGAGGCACTGAACGAGCTGAATGCCGCTAAGACAGCTATTACTCAGAAGGATGAGACCATCCACTCCCAGCAGGCAACCATGCAGTTCCTCCACGGACAGCTTGAGACAGCACTGAGACTAATATGAACCAGTTGTTCACGGAGATAGGAAATCTCCAGCACCAGTTAGCAGAGTTACAGCAGCACCACCAGGTGTTGCTGGCAGCTCACTAGAACCTGTTGCAGCCACCACCACCGGCGAACAACGGGAATGACGCCACTAGCTCTAGGAAAGAAACTTGTAAATTAATGGTAGTGTACTAAGAACAAAAACTAGTGGCTTGCACGTTCGTAAGAACGTCGTGGTCGCTGTGTTTTGGGTAGGCCTGACAGCGTAGGAGATACGGATAACTAGCTAGGCCTAGATAAGTCTGGATGTGTGACCCCGCGCTAGGAAGTGTTAATATTGCGTGCTTTTGTGTACAAATTGGTTGCAAATCGAAATGTATAAACCACTAAGTTTATGTTTAATAATTCTATGTTTCATCCCGTCAAATTCAGATCATAAAAGAAAATTTTTCACTGTTAAGTATGATCTGAAATTTCGTGTTTAACACTGTTATGCCATCAATTTCAGATCATAGTAAAAAAATTCTCCCATGTTAATGCAATCTGAAATTTCATGTCCGAATCTTTTATTCCGTCATTTTCAGCTCCTAATGAAATTTTCCTTCTATGGATTGCATTCTAAAATTTCATGTTCATATCATGTCCCTTAATTATTGTCATTGTCTATGGCTCCGAAATGCTGAGACTAATGGTATGATTAAATTGTGTGACAGATGGTGAACACTCGTCGCACGGTGGATCCTTCTCGGGAGGGTGCCTCGTCGCAGCCACCTCCTCCACCACCGCTGACTGCTGTGGAGCAACTCGTTCATAATCAGAACGAGATGTTTTGGCTGTTCCTGGCAAGCCAGAACAATAATGCCCAGGCAGCAGCTCCTCCACCGCAGCCCCGTCCCACTTCCTATGGGGATTTCTCGGAAGCAAAGGACCCCCTGGAAGCAGATATTTTCTTACGTAATGTGGAGTCCAAGTTTGCTCTCCTGAATTGCACCGAGCACCAGAAGACTCTGTTTGCAGCACAGCAGCTCCGTGGGTCGGATAGTGCGTGGTAGGCAAACTACACCGCTGCACTCCCCGCGGATCACCAGGTGCTCTGGCCGGAATTCTCTGCAGCCTTCCGTTCACACCACATCCCTGTCGGTGTCATGAGAAGGAAGCTTCAGGAATTTGTTGACCTGAAGCAAGGCTCCAGCACGGTGCAAGAGTATGCTCGAAAATTCAACTACCTTGCCGGTATGCTTCCTATCACGCCGACACCGATGCGAAGAAGCGTGAGTGCTTTCGGAAGGGCCTGAATCCAAAACTGCAAGACCGCCTTGCTCTCTTGAATGGCACGTTCAATGAACTGGTCAGTGCCGCTATTGTGCAAGAGGACGCCATCCGCGTCAATCAGGATGACAAGAAAAGGAAGCGCACTGCCGGAAGTTCATCCGGTGCGCTATCTCATAAGTTCAAGCTTGCGGTGACCAGCCCCACTGGTCAGAAATTCCGTGTCCCGGTGCCTCCAATGGGTGGGCAACGCACTACTTTTCAGCAACCTTATCGTGCGCCCCATAACTCCTATCAGCACCGTGGTCACCAACACCCTTCGCAGCAGCACAACTAGGGTGCCCGACCATCCCCTCAGCAGCCGTGCTTTAACTGCGGGGCGTTGGTCATTTCATCGGAGAGTGCCCACATCCTCGCCGCAACAACGGCAACAATGGTGGGAATAATCAGCACCAGCACAACCGTGGTAATAATGGCAACAATAATAACCGCGGCAACAACAACAACAACAGCCACAACAAAACCCCCACCAAGACCGGCCGTGTAAATTTTACCACGGTCGAAGATGTGCAAGCCGGAGAACCGATCCTCTCGAGTATGTTTTCCATTTCTGAACATCCCGCCTTCGTTCTTTTCGATTCCGACGCCACACATGATTTTATTAGTCAAGAATGTGTGGATAAATTGCATCTATCGTCTACCGTCTTGCAAACTCCATACACTATCACATCTCCCGGTGGCCTCATTCACACAAACCGTGAAGCAAGAAACGTTCCCCTTGAACTTGCCGGAAATACATACCTCTCGCCACTAATTGTATTAAATGGTCAAGGAATAGATGTGATACTAGGGATGAGATGGATGAAGTTGCTTAGGGCTATGCCACACATAGATACTCGGGAAGTACATTTAAATTCACCAATATGCGGCCCATCGGTTTTATCCTTGCCGTGTCCAAAATTTTCTAGAACCCAAATTCAGCACCTAGAAGCAAAGAAATTAGAGGACATACCGGTAGTGTGTGAGTTTCCCGATGTGTTCCTGGACGATCTGCCGGGCATGCCACCTGATCGGGAAGTAGAATTTAAAATTGAACTTCAGCCCGGTACCGCACCGACATCTAGAAGACCTTATAAAATGGCTCCAAATGAATTAGCTGAACTTAAAGAGCAACTCAACGACCTTATGGACAAGGGGTACATTCGTCCAAGTGCTTCACCTTGGGGCTGCCCCGCTCTTTTTGTGAAAAAGAAAGATAAATCATTAAGGTTGTGTGTCGATTATCGGCCTCTCAATGCGGTAACCATAAAAAATAAATACCCCCTCCCACGCATTGATATGTTATTTGATAAATTAGTTGGTGCAAGGGTATTCTCCAAAATTGATCTTCGCTCCGGCTATCATAAAATTAAAATTCGGCCAAAAGATATTCCTAAAACTGCTTTCTCTACGAGATATGGACTTTTTGAATATCTCGTAATGTCTTTCGGATCGACAAATGCATCGGCCTATTTCATGTACCTCATGAACTCGGTATTTATGTCGGAGTTGGACAAGTTCGTGGTGGTATTCATCGATCATATCCTCATTTATTCCAAGTCGGAGGAAGAACATGTTGAACACCTCCGTATTGTGCTTCAACGACTCCGAGATCATCAACTTTATGCAAAATTCAGCAAGTGTGAATTTTGGTTGGATCGAGTTCCATTCCTGGGTCATATCATTTTAGCTAATGGAATTTCTGTTGACCCCAGTAAAGTTGTAGACGTGCTGAATTGGAAGACCCCTAAACCCGTCAAGCACATCCGTAGTTTTCTCGGACTTGCGGGATATTATTGGAAATTCATTCTAAATTTTTCTATCATCTCCAAGCCCATGACAAAATTGTTAGAGAAAGATTCTACCTTTAAATGGAGTCCAGAGTGTGAAAATGCTTTCCAAACCTTGAAGAAGCATTTAACCACCGCTCCAGCTTCTAGCTCAACCCGACATCACCAAGCCGTTCGACGTATATTGTGATGCGTCCGGCATAGGATTGGGTTGTGTTCTGATGCAAGAGGGCTGAGTCATTGCTTATGCATCCCGCCAACTCCGCAAACATGAAAAGCACTATCCTACTCATGATCTTGAATTGGCATCGGTGGTTCTGGCTCTCAAAACTTGGAGGCATTATCTCCTAGGAAATCTTGTGCATCTCTACACCGATCATAAAAGCCTCAAATATATTTTCACTCAGCAAGAATTAAATATGAGGCAATGAAGATGGCTGGAATTAATAAAAGATTATGAATTGGAAATTCATTATCATCCTGGAAAGGCTAATGTGGTTGCCGATGCCCTAAGCCGCAAGCACCAATGCAACGAAGTTGAAATCTGCTCTATGGAAAATTTCAGCAAATCTGAAAATGAAATTAATCCCTGCCTTCATATCATTCCTTATGCTGTATTGCACAATTTGGCTCTTATTCCTACTCTCCGGGAAGAAATTATTGCTGCCCAGAAAACGGATGAAGGTATGGAACACATCCGACAAAAATTGGGTACCGAAAAGGCTAAGTGTTTCCGCCAAGATGAAGATGGAGTCCTGTGGTTTAATAACCGTCTCGTTATTCCGAAGGATATGGAACTACGAAAGAAAATTCTTGACGAGGCACATCTGTCTAAGTACTCCATACACACCGGTAGTAACAAAATGTACCCTGGATTGAGAGAAAAATTTTGGTGAACTCGCATGAAGCGAGAAGTGGCTCGTTATGTTGCCGAGTGTGACACTTGCCAACGAGTCAAGGCTGATCATCTGAAGAAAGCAGGCCTACTGCATCCATTAAAAATTCCCGCTTGGAAATGGGAAGACATAGCTATGGTTTTTGTTGTTGGATTGCCTCTCACATCCAGGAAACATGATTCCATATGGGTAATCGTCGATAGATTGACGAAATCAGCACACTTCATTCCGGTGGACACCACCTACAGTGCTAAGAAGTATGCTGAATTGTATATTGTCCATGTGCTATGTTTGCATGGTGTGCCAAAGACGATCATTTCAGATCGAGGTCCGCAATTTGTTTCTCGATTTTGGGAACAATTGCATGCTAGTCTTGGTACTATCTTAATCCGGAGCTCTGCATATCATCCTCAAACCGATGGACAATCGGAAAGATTAATCCAATATTTAGAAGATATGTTGAGAGCACTGTGCTTTAACACAAAAGGGAAATTGGGATGATCAGCTACCACTCATTGAATTTTCCTATAACAACAGTTACCAAGAAAGCTCAGGAGTCACCCCTTTGAGGCGCTATACGAACATTCTTGCCGTACGCCGTTAGATTGGTTCGAGTCGGGCGAAAGAACAATATTTGGTCCGGATATTATTGAGCAGGCCGAGGAAAAAGTGAGAGAGATACAGGCTAATATGAAAGCTGCTCAGTCCCGCCAAATAAGTTATGTAAATAAAAGGAGACGTCCGCTGGAATTTGAGGTAAACGATCATGTCTACCTTCGTGTCTCTCCCAATAAAGGTGTGTCACGTTTTGGAATAAAAGGGAAACTTGCTCCCCGTTATATTGGGCCATTTCCAATTGTGGAGAAGTTTAGCCCCGTGGCATACCGGTTGCAATTGCTGGAAAATTTGGAACGTGTGCACAACGTGTTTCACGTATCTCAACTCAAGAAGTGTCTAAAACCACCCATCGATGTCGTCATCTCCGACATCGAGCAATTGCAAGAGGATCTATCTTACCCAGAAACTACCGTCCGAATTCTTGATAAAAAGGATCGTGTTACTCGCAACCGCACTACCACCATCTATAAAGTGCAATGGAGTAATCACACCGAGGATGAAGCCACTTGGGAACAAGAGGAATTCCTGGACAATCATTTCCCCGAGTTCCCGGCTTCGCAATCGAGGTAACACCGCACCCCCCTTCAACCCTCCTTTTACCGATCGTAATCTCGGGACGAGATTTCTTTAAGGGGAGGGCTGTGACACCCCGTGTCACAAATTCATAATCGTACTGTGCTAAATAAGAAATTGTATGTGCAAAATAATAATTAATGGACCATTTCACATAAGATGACATAATAAGGGAAATTAGGGTTTTTATTAACCAAAACCCTAGCTACATGAGATCCCCAAATTTCCCATGATGGTGACCCAAACTTTTTGCATAACCTGGTGGAGCACATCAAGCTAAGATTTTAGGACATTTTTCCTGAATTTTTGGAGTAGCACAAACTCCTAGAAAAAACCAAACCCAATTAAAAACAACACCTGTTCATCGATTTTTATAAATTTTTACATTTTGAATTTGAACTTTAAATCAACAAGATCCACCGGCTTCATCTCCGGATCCTCGGCTGAATGCTCCACCACCATGTTACAGTTGTGGTCGTCCGGGCCATATAGCTCAAGATTGTCCATATCGGTTGAAGCCAGCTTACGCACCCCGCTCTCAGCAACAAGGTCTTAGGCAGCAAAGAACTCCACCTAAGAACAACAAGGTGAAGGTTGGTTGTGTCAATTTCACCACTGTAGAAGAAATACCAGAGGGTGAGCAGATTCTAGCTGGTATGTTCTCTATTGATGATCAACCTGCCATGATATTATTTGACTTGGGAGCCACCCACAATTTCATCAGCAAAGCTTATGTTCAAAAGCTTCGAGATCATGCCATGTCGGTTGTCTTGTCCACATCTCATATCTACAGCTGGAGGTAAAATACTTGCAAACCAAGCCGTGGCAGATGCGCCATTAAAATTGGGTAACAAGGTTTATCCCACCTGCTTGATAATTCTTGAAGGACAAGGGTTGGATGCTATTCTTGGTATGAAATGGATGAATTTCCACAAGGCTGTTCTTGACATAGCTGCTCGTGCTGTTCATTTGAATTCTCCTGTTCATGGTCGAGATTACTTGAAGTTAATTGTCCCACAAACTCTGTTGCCAATGGTTCACAAGATTGTGGGTAAAAGCTTGGAAGAGATACCAATAGTCCGTGAGTATTCGGATGTCTTCCCGGAAGATTTACCAGGGTTACCACCAGATCGGGCGATGGAATTCAAGATAGAACTTCAACCGGGGACTGCACCCATATCGAGAAGACCATATCGGATGCCACCCAATGAGCTGATAGAATTAAAGGTACAACTGAAGGAATTACTGGACAAGGGATACATTCGTCCCGGTTCCTCGCCTTGGGGATGTCCAGCACTGTTTGTAAAGAAGAAGGATCAAACTTTGAGGTTGTGTGTGGATTATCGACCTTTGAATGCAGTGACCATTAAGAACAAGTATCCACTTCCTCGGATTGACATCCTATTTGATCAGTTGATGGGAGCAAGAGTCTTTTCCAAGATAGATCTTCGCTCCGGATATCATCGGATCAAGATTAGAGCGGAAGATATACCAAAGACAGCCTTCTATGCCGGATATGGACTTTATGAGTACCTGGTGATGTCCTTTGGTCTAACCAATGCACCAAGCACACTTCATGCATCCGATGAACTCGGTGTTTATGCCAGAATTGGATAAGTTTGTCGTGGTTTTCATATACGACATTCTGATCTATTCCAAGTCGGAAGAGGAACACGCCGAGCACTTAAGGACCATGCTCCAACGTCTAAGGGATCATCGGTTATATGCCAAATTTAGCAAATGTGAGTTCGGCTGAAGGAGGTGCCATTCCTAGGTCATGTAATATCAGCAGAAGGAGTGGTCGTTGATCCCGGAAAGTTAAGGAAGTATTAGATTGGAAGCCTCCTAAGTCGGTCACACATATTCGAAGCTTCTTAGGATTGGCGAGGCTACTTTAGAAGATTCATTCCAAATTTCTCGAAGATTGCCAAGCCAATGACCAAATTACTGGAAAAGGATAAGAAGTATGAATGGAGCAATGAATGTGAAGAAGCTTTTCAAACATTGAAGAAGTTACTCACAACAGCACCAGTGTTAGCTCAGCCATATTTGACCAAACCATTTGATGTGTACTGTGATGCCTCGGGCACGGGACTTGGATGTGTTCTAATGCAGGAAGGTCGAGTGATGGCTTACGCGTCTCGACAGACTTAGGTGACATGAGGAACACTACCCGACACATGACTTGGAATTAGCAGCTATGGTTCTAGCATTGAAGAGCTGGAGACATTATCTCTTGGGAAATTTGGTACATTTATACACGGACCACAAGAGTCTCAAGTACATCTTCATCCAGGCAGATCCGAATATGCATCAACGAAGATGGCTAGAGCTAATCAAGGATTATGAGATTGAGATCCATTACCATCTCGGGAAAGCCAATGTCGTAGCTGATACCTTGAGTCGGAAAGCTCATTGCAACAATCTCACGGCTCGGCTATTAACTGAAGCATTGGAAGAGGAACTTAGTGAGCCTAGTCTTCGGATTCTTCCATATGGAGTATTGAATAATCTGGCTCTTATTCCTACCATTCGTGAAGAAGTGGTAGTAACTCAAAAGAAGGATGTTGGTATGAGTCACATTAAAAGACGAATTGAGAAGGGTGAAATGAAGTGTTTTCGGAAAGATAGTGAAGGTGCGATCTGGTTCAAGAACAGATTGGTAGTGCCCAAGAACCTGGAACTTCGCAAAAAGACAATGGATGAAGCACATACATCTAAGTATTCTATTCATCCTGGAACCAACAAAATGTATTACGATCTAAAGCAAAGATTCTGGTGGACAAGAATGAAACAAGAAATTGCAAGGTATGTCAATGAGTGCGACACTTGTAGACGAGTAAAGGAAGATCATCCGAAAGAAGCAGGTTCATCCAACCGTTGAGTATTCCAGAATGGAAATGGGAAGATATTAATATGGATTTCATTGTCGGCTTACCGTTAACTTCACGGAAGCACAACTCCATTTGGGTCATTGTTGACAGGTTACCTAAATCTGCTCATTTCATACCCGTACATACTACCTACACGGCAAAGCAATATGCAGATTTATACATTGCTCGTGTACTCGCCTACATCTAGTACCCAAGACCATCAACTCGGATCGAGGAACTCGGTTTGTATCCAGATTTTGGGAGCAATTGCATGAGTCGTTGAGAACAAGGTTGATTCCAAGCTCAGCGTATCACACTCAAACAGATGGACAGACCGAGAGAATCAACCAATATCTAGAAGATATGCTTCGAGCTTGTGTCTTGACATAAAACAAGGATTGGGAAAGGTGCCTACCGTTAGCAAAATTCTCATACAATAACAGCTCTCAAGAAAGTGCTGGAATGTCACCGTTTCAAGCTCTATACGGTTGTAACTCGTCGCACACCTTTGAATTGGTCGGAAAGTGAAGAGAGAATATATTTGGACCAGATCTAGTAAAGGATGCCGAAGAGCAAGTACGCCTTGTTCAACAGAATTTGAAGAGAGCAAAATCACGCCAAATCAGCTATGCAGATAAGAGACGTCGGGAGCCGAGATTCGACATAGGAGATCAAGTCTATCTTCAAGTATCTCCTACCAAGGGTGTCCAGCGATTTGGAATCAAGGGAAAGTTAGCTCCACGCTACATCGGACCCTTTCCAATTTGAAGAAAGATGTGGATCGGTTGCATATCGCTTGGAGTTACCAGCACACTTCTCGAGAATTCACAACGTCTTCCATGTTTCTCAATTGAAGAAGTGCTTAAAGCCACCAGTGGATGTGCCTATCGCAGATATTGAACAATTGCTACCAGATCGACATATGATGAGCGCCCTAGCAAGCTTCTTGACACGAAGGATCGAGTTACTCGGCATCGAACCATCAAGTTCTACAAGATCCAATGGAGCAATCACTCGAAGTTGAAGCCACTTGGGAACAAGAAGACTTCCTTCGATCAAATTATCCAGAGTTCTTTACCACCCTTGTACAACCGCGTCGTTCTTGAATCTCGAGGCGAGATTCCTGTAAGGGGAGGGCTGTAACAACCCTAATAAAGATAAATGTGCATTTCATGTCATAGCCTTATATGATCAATGTTTGTGTTCAAAGCCATTCAAATTTTATGTAAAACTGTGCATGAAATGTTGTTTTAAATTCATTTGATTTGCTTCTTTCAAAAAGAGTGCAAATGCAATAAATTAATGTGTTGGACAATTTCTCCTGGTCAAACATAAACCTCAAGATTTATGGAGTTTCGCTAAAAATGATTTCCTTTGTTAAAGCCCTTAAAAAAATTAAATTAAGGTTCTTGTTTTGATTTAAACTTGAATTTTTATCCCAAAATCCATTCCAAATTTGGACTTTCACCTAAAACAAAAGGTGTTTAAAATTTGATTTTTGAGCAACCTTGAATTTTTTTGGATTTTTCCGAGCACCTGGAAATGCCTTTTTTCAATTAAACCGAAGCCGGAGGGTCCTTTTGAAATTTGGCCAAACCAGGCCGGCCTTTCTTCCTCTCTCTCCTAGCGCCGTCCGCCACCGGGCCCGAGGCCAGCTCCGGCCGCGCACCCTAACCAGCACGCGCCACGCAGCTACCTCGCTTCACTCGCTCCCTTACGGATAAACGCGAGCCCCTGCAGTTCTTTTTTCTCGCGCTCGTTCTCAACCAAGTCCACGGAACACCCCCACCACCGCCGTGCCTCTCTCGCTCCGCCGTCGGCGAGCCCCATCCGGCCGTCCCCGCATGAGCCGCTACAACCCAAAGCTCCGTAGCAAAGTCCTGCACCTCACCATGTCGCCCAATCGAGCTCCGCTGCACTAAAGCCCGAGATCGAGCCTTATTCCTCTTGTGCGTCGCCACCGATCCCCACCACCGCGTCGTCCAATTCTCCTTCTCCGGTGAGTTGTCCTACTTGATTCTTGGTCCTAGGCGAGCACAAATCCTGCTCTTTCATCCGGGCAACTCAATCTCAAGCTTTCCTTTCAGAATCGTGGGGATTTCGTCGTTGTCCCCAAGTCCGAACCGCCGCCGTCCTCACTTCGCCGGTGCGCATCATCTTCCGGCCTTCCTCGCAGTCAACGAGCTCGATGCCGGTCTGCACCACACTCCTCTGAAGCTCTAGCAAGAAGCCGTTCATCGTTTGGTCGAGTGAGGTGAGCTTAGCCACTGCCGAACTTCACCTCGCACCACCGCTCGCCGTGGGCCTAGTTCGGGCCGTGCTCGTCTCCGGCGACCTCGCCACACGGACCACCACGCCACGTTGAGCCCTCGAGCCGGTCGCAAATCATCCCCACCGCCTTCCACATCGCTCCGGTGGCCGCGCCGCCGCTCTCCGGCCACCGCTGCCATTGACGCATAGCAGGCGGCGGTGAAACTTGCCCACCACGCACTAGCGGAGCCACGAAGTTGTTGAGCCGCAAAGAGAACCTTTTGCTCCGATGTGCAATTGAGGAGAGCAAACTTCGACTCAATGATGCGGAGGAAATTATCCGCCTCCAACGGATCGGTAGTAGCTTCACCAAACTTGGGCGGTTGAGTGGCCCAAAAGTCGGCATAGGTGGAATTCCTCGGCCCTTGGGGTGGCAGTCCTTGGCCTTGTCCTTGATTGGTTTGGCTTGCAAAGAACAAGCGAAACATCTCGTTTTGGTTGGACACGAGTTGCTCCAACGGCGTGAGAGGTGGAGGGTTAGGGAGTTGCTCTTCCCTCGCACCATGACCACTGCCGGAAGCTTCACCACGACGGGTATTCACCATCTGTCACATATGAAAATTTTTCTCACGTTAGCTCATTAGACCAAGAGCTAAAATAGCAAGAAAATATGACATTGGACATAAGGGACCAAAAATTTCAGATTGCATGTACGAAAAAAATATTGATGAAATAAGGATAATGCATTGGCAACACACATATTCCATGGATTCCAACATAGCTAGCAACACGATAGAAATTTTTGATACACGGGAACCACAAATCCGATACAACACGGTCTTAGGTTACATCACATGTGACCCATAAACAAACACAAATCTCGGAGAGCTTAATTAACAACACGCGGATCGTTTTCTAACACGGTTACATGCCTCACGAGATTACAAATCCTACAACACATAGAGCTACGACCACCGGTCGTGACTACTACTCGTCGTCATCGCCGTAGTAGTCGGCGTCATCCCTCATGGGAGAGGGTGGTGCTCCATCCTCGACGTCGGAAGCATCCTCGCCATCACTCATCTCCACATCCTCCTCGGGTGGGATGATCTCAAGTGGCTCGGGAGGTCCGCCATTAAGGATGGCGTGCAGGGCGTTGTTGGCGGCTTGGAGATGCTCAATGGTAGCGTTGTTATGCGCTATGGTCGCTCGGGCGTTCCGGAGGTCTCCCTCCAAAGCATCCCTAGCGCCCTGAGTCTCCGGGAGAGTAACCTCCAACTCATCCTTCTCCTCGAGAAGGGCATCCACCTGGCCGGAGAGGACGTAGTTCTCCTCATTCGCGGCGGTGAGCTGGGCATCACGCTCATCGAGCGTGGCCTGCAGAGCGGCGGCTCCATTGCCCTCAAGGGCAAGGTGGGCGTCGTGGAGCTGCTCGAAGAAGTTCCAACGCTCCGTCTCGCTATACTCGAGCTGCGTACGGAGGGTGTCCACCTCGGTAGTGCGCTCGGCTAGCTCGGCGGTGCAGGCAGCAAGCTCGGCGGCGCGAGCGCGCGCGGTGAGCTCGGCGTCGCGGGTGGCGAGGGTGGCCTGCAGGGTAGCACGCTCCTGCTCCAACTCGAGCACCCGCCTTGCGAGGTTCTCACGGTCCAACATGAGCTTGCCGGGGGCCATCTGTCGGAGAATTTTGAAACACAAGTCAAAACTCAATATCCAACAACAAAACATGCTAAATAAGTAGAGTATGAATGATGGAATGGCACCAACTTAGCAAAAGAGAGCAACAAGACTTTTCGCACAATCCTAACACGGTTCCATTTTCTGGTCAGATTTGACACGTTATGGAAACTCGATAATTACCCATGTTTCTGGACTGAATCAAACTTTTATTTTGTTACGAAAGTTTTAGACAATTTCTTAAGCTTTCCAACGCATCCTAGAACAGCTCAATCCGACTTTTCGTTTGAAAGTTATGAGCGATCTACGACAGGGACAGAACCGGAGCACGTTCTGGAATTCCAGAACAGCTCTCTGTAATGGGCAATTCTAGCTACGTTCCAGATTTTTGCAAGACCTGAGACTAGAAGATTGTTGTAGTGCATAATACAAGATTTCCAGAAAGTCCTTATTTGCCTTATTTGGATAAGTAATTTGAAAGTTATGCTCATTTTCGTGAAAGTCAAGAAATCTGCCACGTTTTGCCATGTGTTTCGGTTTTCCACCTTTTGTGAGAATTAGGCTAGGTGATCAAATTTTTTGTGATTGTTTCATTTAGACACATGCACATGTTTGACATGATGAGATGACATGCAAGCATGATGGATGCTCAACATGTCGCTTCGTACGTCCTCACAAAAATCAAAAGACCGCGCCCGCCGATACGAATATCGGACAAGCGCATCGGTGGCACACACACACCTCTCACACGATACTACACGAACTAAAACGTTGTTATGTACCTGTAAGAGAGGGATTCCAGAAACATTACATCAAATTCAAAAGAAACAAGCCAAAAATAAATCCATGTCACCTCGCCTCACATGGAGAGCTCTCGAATAAGAGTGTATTCGAGTCACACCAATAATATTATGCAAAAATTGACCACACTCAATTACATACCTTTGCCAAAGTCGTAGTTGCAAAATATTTAAACAATCATAATACGGGGTTAGTTTTACCACCATTCTATATAGTCCTTATATTGGCCCTTCTATCTAGACTCGTACCTCACCGTGACACAAAAATGGGGTTTATGATTTTTAGAATGAGTGTTAGCGTGACGCAAATCCCAAGTCGATTCCGATACCACGTGTCACACCCCTATCCCGAAAGATAGTTAAGTGTGGTACGGATCGCCTTGGGAGATGATTGACGAAGCAACCATACATAGCATCACATTAACACACATACACGATTTGCAAGGTTACATAATTAAGTCTTGATTACAACATAGAGTTCGAATAAAAGATACATTAGGTTCGAAATTAAGTCTTACATAGCCATGATCTTTGTTCGAAATTAAAGTGCGGAAGCGAAATACATAACTCGACGATACATAGATAACTTAAATGAACCATACCGGCCTAGGCCATAGCTCACTCATCATGGGTCGGAGAGCTAGGGACCCATTCAATGGTCCACTCTTTGGGCTCCTCTCCATCCCAAACCACCTTAGCACAACAATCACAAAACCCGGCTTGCGGGAAACCTGTAAATCAACATGTAGTGGCAAAGCCTGAGTATCTAACATACTCCGCAAGTCTTACCCGTCAAATTGGTCATCTAAGACCGACTCCTAGATGCATGGGGCTTGACCGGTTTAATTTGGCCTTTTTGCATAAATAGCACCTATGCTAATTAGGTTGGCAATTTTTATTACTTAGCCAAATTAATAGGGTGGTTGCATAAAAGAAACTTTAGTGAGCATGCTAACAATACAAGAGTTTGCAATACAATTTACTATCAATATAAAACAGCAAGCTATTCAATCTCTTTCCAATACTACACATTGCGGACTGCTCGAATCAAGTGGTGCTCATTAACCGAGAGGAAACAGCGATAATTATCGAATTATTAATCCTGCAGGAAAAGACCCAAATGCACGACATACGCATCATTTAAGAACACGTATGACCACCGTTCGCGAGTTCATCATAAAGTAAAACACGGGGCCACCGACCCCGAGTACACGTCCCCCTCGCGACCGTTCAACAACGCGCCCAAGGCTTAACCCATGTACTCTCCAACGGTCCTCAACCCTTGCAACCACCATGCCAAACACATCACCTCCGGGTCGGTGAGATATCCGGCTCACTTTACAACTTGTAAGCTACATAGGTTTACCAATCCCCATAAGAAAGGTATGCAAGTGGTACACAACTCAAACTTGTTCGCGGAGCCACAATGGGGTGTTCTCAATTTTAACCAAATTCATCACGTTCATATTTAATCATAAGCCATGAGTGAGATCCCCAATCTATCGTTGACTCCATAAACATAGCATAGCAATTCTAACGAGGATATGACACATAAGCGACATAGGACATATAGGAATTTATGCATGTGGATTTCCATTCAACGCCTAAAGACTTAAATGCACATTCATTATCCTTAAAAGAGTGATAAAGAAAGACATTTCAAAATAATAGGTATGCACCGGGGCTTGCCTTGAGAGTGATTGAAGTTAGCACTAGCCTCACAAGCGTTGAGCGTAGCAACCGTGTCTTCCGGCGGAATCAATTCGACGTCGTCACCTATAAGATGAAATGCAATGCATAAGTGGCATGAATACAAGGTCGATGATGATGGTGATGCATTTGGGCTGTTTTTGTAGAGATGCATATGAATATGTTAATCCAAAGTTTCGTTTGCTCAAACCCTAGCAATCATAAACATGCCTCTTGTTTTCTTTTAAGGAAATCAAATTACACGAGCAAACATAATCCTACTAATACATGAGCAATGACTTGATTGCATAGACATGAATGCTGTGGTGCTTGCAGGTTTAGCACTAACATTTTAGCAAGTTTTTAAAATACAAATCGAAGAAATCTGGGCTTAGGTGTTTTAGCATCACATGCGATGACGATTTCAATCTTAACAAGAACTCGATCTCACAAATTGTCACATACGTGAAATATATGAAATCCTTTGGCTAACCCTGTCATGAAGTGCTAGAGGACATGGTGAACAGTGGGAAATACTTAATCATGCAGAAACATAATTTTTAGAAACAGAAAACTAACTACACATGTGCTGAAAATAACCTTCTAGGAATTTAGATCTAGGGTTCGCCAAATTAATTATTTAACATGCTCGAAAATTAACATGGACTTTTCTACACATGCACAGTACCAGGGGGAATTAATTACCAAGTTTCATGCAAAAATAATTTATACAGATTTAATTAAAAATTAAATACAGAGAAAGCAAGAAATGCAATAACTTGACAAATGTGAAATGAAATGCAGATCTTTCAGTGCCAGAAATTCAAGTATGTCTATGTGAAGGTCTTGGCCAAGTGGCATTATTTTGGGATTTATATTTTTAAAGTTAGGGTTTAGTTAAGTTTTCACGGGTTGACTTTTGTTATTTTTTTTAAAAATATGAAAATGACCAGATCTGATGAGTTCATGTTACTTTTATGAAAGTACAGGTCTTCTAGTTTCCAAAACATTTTAGTTTATAATTTTTTGGACATTTCAAACGCGAGATGTGAATTTTTCAAACTTGAATGAAGTTTGGCCTTATTTACGATATTGCCACTAGTGATGAGGACATCAACGACGTACATACGACGACGAACGACGACGAACGAACGACGACGAACGACGACGCCCCACTCCAAGCCGGTGCGCCTCCCCAAGCCGCGCCCCTCTAGTGGGCCGTCAAGATGGAAGCCCTATCATCAAGACGACGTATTCCGGTCCGATTACTCGGGCCCGTGCAAGAGAATTGAGCTTCGTCATACTTGTTAAAGAACTTTGGGCCGAGAAGACTAGAGGATGGGCCAACAAGAGGCCCATATGGGAGACTAGGGTTGGGCACCGGCCGCGCTACGGTACCCACGGGTGTTCACGCGCCGCCCCCTCCCCCCTATTTAGATAGAGACTCTCTTTTATTTCGGACTTGAGTTTTGTTTTAGTATTAGCCTAGCTATACATTCCGTCCCTTCGACGTTTAATTCGAGAACTCCACCTTCGTGCAATACATCGGATTGCTCGCCTCTTATTCTTGCTTGTTCTTCGATTGCTTGCAAGGATTGATCCTCGTGATCGGGTTGAATTTGTTTAACCGCAGGTTCAATAACCATCGGAAGTTGGTTCAGCGATTGCATTGGCGCTTCGGGCTTGCTCGTCGTAGTCGGATCGTGAGGGTCAACGTCCACCAATCGAAATTATCTACACTCACCGAAAGATCGGGCACTCTACACCTATCAAGTGGTATCAGATTTCCAGTGTTTCTCGGTGAGTTTATCCAAGCCACATAAACCAAAAACTACAAAAAATTGACCCCGATACGGTTTTGAGCCTTGCACTTTCGTTCAATAATTTGCGTTGTTGAGTTTTTGTGCTTTCGCTTTGATCGTTGCTTGGAACATCGTGTTTTCATCGTCTTCCGCCGCCGCTCATCCCACATCTGTTCCGCCGCATCTGATTTTTGCCGTCGAGTCGTGCCGCCGTTTTTCTTGTTTCGCTAGGTCACGCCGCCTTTTGGGTTATCATCCATCTAGTCGCACGCCCTAGAGTCTTGGCCGATTTCATCTTTCCGTCGGCCGATTCTATTTTCCACACCGATCCGGGTCGGTTTTCCCTACCGCCGTGTTTGCTGCATCGAGATCGGTTTGTTAGGACTCGTCGCCACACCTTTTCCATCCGACTCGTCTGTCTCAAGTCCTACTCGGTCGCGTGCCTTCGTTCGGTCGTTCGCCTCGCCGAGTCCTTTTCTGTTTCACCACCTCGTGTTTGTTCGGCTCGGTTCCGTGTGCCGCCGTTTCGTTTTGGTTTCGCCACCTAGTTCCACGGAGACCCCAAGTCACAACCACGCCGCGTACGAGCCGGCCTCGGATAGCGCCGCTGCAACCTTACTCTAGAGAGAGAGAGAGAGAGTATCTTTTAATTACCGTTTTACCCCTGCTCTCTCCGGAAAAAGTGTGTGTGGTGACTTGGTCATTTTGTTCCTCTTGTTCATATAATCCGTTTTTGAAGTTCGCCCCGTGAAAAAAAAAAAAAAAACTGAAAAAAAGGGAAAACAGAAACAAAACAAAAAAAAAAAAACAACAATTGAAAACTAAAAAGGGGTGAGCCGAGGTTCCAAGAGTCGCCACACTCCTTTTCCGTTTCGGTCTCGTCGGTTCCTTTGCGTGGTACTCTCCTTTCTTGTTTTCCTTCGTCGACCTTTGTTTTCTCCTCTTTCTTTTCACTTCACCTTTTCGTCTACACTTGTGCCGGCAGCGATCTGTTTGCGTTTAGCACTTTTATTCAGCTTTGCAATTATTGTTTGAATTGTGCTAACCCTTGAATTGAGTGCAGCCTCCTAGCTTCACAAATTATCTACTACGAGCAGGTACCGTTCCCGGGCAATCGCTCCTCCAATCTTCCACCGGTTTTACCGTGGTTGCGGTTCACACTTGCGTGCTTGGTAAGAACGAGTACGAGTTTGATAACAGCTTTCGATTGAGCTTTTTCATCCTCCATTAACCTCTCGTCGTAGGCTCTTTTTGTGGTTGTTTTGTTTTTGCTGGTGTTTCGATGACGAGGAACGGACTCGAAGTCGGAGCGCCCTCCATCCGGGATGTCCAGGTGCAGGTTGATGGCCTCACGAATGACATGAAGCCGATGCACGAGCGACTTGATTCGACGATCCGATCGTCGAATGCACGTTTTGATCAGCTCGACCTCGGCGATACGGCTGCCCACACTACACTCGAGACGATTTTGACACGTCTTGAGACCATGACGACGCAGCTTAGGACGGTGACGACGCAGCTCGCGGAGTTACGGACTACACGTGACTACGGCGCCGACACCGAGCGGGACGACGACAATCGTCGCGGTCGTGCTCGTAGGGTACGTATTCCTCCTAATGATTCCTTTGCCGGAATTAAATTTAAGATTCCTACTTTTAATGGCAAATATGATCCTGCTTGCTTATCTTGATTGGGAATTAGAAGTTGAACAAAAGTTTGCATGCCATGATATCCCTGCTAATTTACAAGTTAAGGCTGCTATTAGTGAGTTTACTGAGTTTGCTTTAATTTGGTGGCGTGAGTATACACAAAAATATCCTGATAATATTCCAGCCACTTGGGCAGAGTTAAAAACAGCCATGCGTCACCGTTTTGTCCCATCATATTTTGCTAGAGATTTGCTTAATCAAATGCAGCGTTTTCAACAAGGTTCGCTTTCCGTAGAGGATTATTATCAAGCTTTGCAAAAGGGTATGATTCGCTGTGGTTTAGTTGAACAGGAGGATGCTGCTATGGCTCGTTTTAGGGGTGGGTTAAATCGTGAAATTCAGGACATTCTTGATTATAAGGATTACAATGATATGACCACCTTATTTGAATATGCTTGTAAAGCTGAACGTGAAGTGCAGGGACGACGATCTTCGTCAAGAACTAACACTTTTGCGGGGTCCAAGACGCACACTTCAGCCCCACGGTCGGCGCCTCCTTCTTCCACATCGCGCGACCACACGTCGTCGACCACGGTGCCATCCACAACAGCGCGCGACCACTCTTCGTCGTCCAAGTCTAGCGCGCCGCCGGCAAAGCCTGCCTCGACCACGCCTTCTTCGTCGTCCGGACGAGCTCGTGACATTCGGTGTCACCGCTGCAAAGGGTTTGGCCATGTTTTTCGTGATTGTCCAAATAAGCGAACAATGCTGATTCGTGATGATGGTGAGTATTCTTCCGCTAGTGATTCCGAAGATGTTCCACATTCTCTTGTTGCTAACCATGCGGATAATGCGGAGCTTCATGTCGACTCTAGTGCCGCCGACGGGTATGCAAATCTTGTTGTGCAGCGTGTTCTGAGTACACGGGTCGTTCGGGATGAGAAGAACCAGCGCCACAACATTTTTCATATCAAAGGCGTTGTGCAAGAAAGAGCGATTCGCATAATCATTGACGGTGGCGGTTGCAACAATTTGGCTAGTCTAACATTGGTGGAGCAGTTGGCATTGCCAACAAGGAAGCATCCACATCCCTATCACGTTCGGTGGCTGAATGATGGCGGTAAAATAAAGGTAACGCGCTCGGTACGTGTTCCTTTCTCTCTTGGTGCCTATTCTGATTTTGTGGATTGTGATGTTGTTCCAATGGAAGCATGCTCTTTGTTGCTTGGTCGTCCTTGGCAATATGATGTTGATAGTCTTCACCATGGTCGTTCCAATTATTATTCTTTCATGTTTAAGGGTCGGAAAATTGTTATTCATCCTATGACACCCGAACAAGTTTTAAAAGATGATATGGCTAGAGCGGCAAAAGCTGCAAAATTGCTTAAATCACCTCCTATTGCACCTGTTCAACCTGAGATTAAATTGAGTAATCCTATCTTGCTTGCTACACGTGCTGATTTTGATGAGTTACATGATGCTAATCTGCCTTGCTATGCGCTTGTTTGCTCTCGTATGCTTGTTTCACTAGATGAGGCGCCTATGTTGCATATTCCTCCTGCTGTTGCTAACCTTTTGCAGGACTATAAAGATGTGTTTCCCGCTGAATTGCCACCAGGACTTCCTCCAATTCGTGGCATAGAACATCAAATTGATCTCATTCCAGGCGCACAGCTCCCTAATCGCGCTCCGTACCGTACAAATCCTGAAGAGACGAAAGAAATTCAGCGTCAAGTGCAAGCATTGCTTGACAAAGGTTACATTCGTGAGTCTCTTAGTCCTTGTTCGGTTCCTGTTTTGCTTGTCCCTAAAAAGGATGGTTCATGGCGTATGTGTGTAGATTGTCGCGCAATTAACAATATTACAATTCGTTATCGATATCCTATACCACGCCTTGATGATATGCTTGATGAACTTAGTGGTGCCACAATTTTCTCTAAGGTTGATTTGCGTAGTGGTTACCATCAGATTAGAATGAAATTAGGAGATGAATGGAAAACGGCTTTTAAAACTAAATTTGGCTTGTATGAATGGTTGGTTATGCCGTTTGGTTTGTCTAATGCTCCTAGCACTTTCATGCGCTTAATGAATGAAGTTCTTAGACCTTTCATTGGAATCTTTGTTGTTGTCTACTTTGATGATATTCTTATATACAGCAAATCCATGAATGAGCATTTAGATCACTTGCGTGCTGTTTTTGATGCTTTGCGTGCTGCTCACTTGTTTGGTAACATGGAAAAATGCACTTTTTGCACGCAACGTGTTTCGTTTCTTGGATATGTTGTCACTTCGCAGGGAATTGAGGTAGATGGCAACAAGGTGGACGCCATACAAAGTTGGCCTCAACCGAGCGACGGTTACACGGGTTCGCAGTTTTCTTGGTCTTGCAGGTTTCTATCGTCGTTTTGTGAAGGATTTTAGCACCATCGCTGCACCGTTGCACGAGTTGACCAAGAAGGGTGCGCCATTTGAGTGGGGTGCACCACAAGAATTTGCCTTCACCACTTTAAAGGAACGGTTAACCCATGCTCCTCTCTTGCAATTGCCTAATTTTGATAAAGTGTTTGAATTGGAATGTGATGCTAGTGGAATTGGTTTGGGTGCTGTTTTGTTGCAAGATCATAAACCCATTGCTTATTTTAGTGAGAAGTTAAGTGGTGCTGCTCTTAAATATTCCACTTATGATAAAGAACTTTATGCTTTAGTGAGAACTTTGCAAACATGGCAGCATTATTTATGGCCTCGCGAGTTTATTATTCATTCTGATCATGAGGCTTTGAAACATATTAGAACCCAAACTAATCTGAACCGTCGTCATGCTAAATGGGTTGAATTCATTGAATCTTTTCCGTACATCATTAAACATAAAAACGGGAAGGAAAATGTGATTGCTGATGCTTTGTCTCGTCGTTATACGATGCTGTCCCAACTAGACTTTAAAATTTTTGGTTTGCAAGCTTTGAAAGATCAATATGTGAATGATGCTGATTTTCATGATATTATGGTGCATTGTAAGGATGGCAAACCTTGGGGCAAATTTCATATGCGGGATGGGTTCTGTTTCGTGCTAACAAGTCTGTGTATTCCAGTTGGTTCGGTTCGTCTTTTGTTGTTGCAGGAGGCGCATGGAGGTGGTCTTATGGGTCACTTTGGCGTTTTCAAGACACATGAGGTGTTGGCTGACCACTTCTTTTGGCCACGGATGCGCCGTGATGTTGAGCGCCTTGTTGCACGCTGTACTACATGTCGGAAGGCTAAGTCTCGTTTGGGTAATCATGATTTGAAACCATACTTGGGCGAGGATGATGAGTTGCCGTCGAGGACGACTTCACTTCAAGAAGGGGAGGATGATGAGGACATCAACGACGTACATACGACGACGAACAACGACGAACGAACGACGACGAACGACGACGCCCACTCCAAGCCGGTGCGCCTCCCCAAGCCGCGCCCCTCTAGTGGGCCGTCAAGATGGAAGCCCTATCATCAAGACGACGTATTCCGGTCCGATTACTCGGGCCCGTGCAAGAGAATTGAGCTTCGTCATACTGTTAAAGAACTTTGGGCCGGAAGACTAGAGGATGGGCCAACAAGAGGCCCACATGGGAGACTAGGGTTGGGCACCGGCCGCGCTACGATACCCACGGGTGTTCACGCGCCGCCCCCTCCCCCTATTTAGATAGAGACTCTCTTTTATTTCGGACTTGAGTTTTGTTTTAGTATTAGCCTAGCTATACATTCCGTCCCTTCGACGTTGAATTCGAGAACTCCACCTTCGTGCAATACATCGGATTGCTCGCCTCTTATTCTTGCTTGTTCTTCGATTGCTTGCAAGGATTGATCCTCGTGATCGGGTTGAATTTGTTTAACCGCAGGTTCAATAACCATCGGAAGTTGGTTCAGCGATTGCATTGGCGCTTCGGGCTTGCTCGTCGTACTCGGATCGTGAGGGTCAACGTCCACCAATCGAAATTATCTACACTCACCGAAAGATCGGGCACTCTACACCTATCAACTAGGGCAGATTTGAACGGGCGGCGCGCGCGCTCCGACGAGCGGCGGCCGGCGCCGACGAGGTTCGACGCGACGGCGTTCTAGGGCAGCGCATGCTCCGAAACTTGGTGGGGATGACGTGCGCGGGACGGCAGTCCTCATGGGCACGGTTGCGGGGCCCGAGAGGTGGCCGGAGCGGGCCCGCGACGAGCGGTGGCGGCCGCGGTGTCTCCGGCTACGGCGCGCGTCCGGGTTAGAGGGAGAGAGGGGGCGGGGTAAGGCCGGGGAGCTTCACCTCGCGATGGGGAGTAGCAACACGAGGCTCGGACGGCGTGGAGGCGAAGCCGTGGAGGCGGCTCGACGGAGGGGTGGTGGAGCGGTGCGGCGACGGCAGCGGCTTTCTCCAAATTCCCGACGACACGGGGCGGCGAAGTGAAGCGCGTCGGGGGAAAGCTTGGGCCCGTACTCGCGCACGCAACGGCGAAGAAGGGGAGGAGAATTGGCCCACCTAGGCGGCGTGCGACGCGGAGGGGCACGGAGCGGCCATGGCGGGCGGCGGCGCCGATTCCTTCTCCGGCGCGAGCTGCGGTGAGGGCGAGGGTAGGGCGGCGGTGCGGAGGAGGAGGAGAAGGAGCTGGCAATAATTGGTGGCGAAGACTTGAGGGTCTTGGTGCCGTTTTCTAGGGGAGGGGGCAGGGCGGCGCACGGCCGGTCGACGGGGGCGGGCGCGGCTTCAATGCGCGGCCGTTCCTGTTGGCCGGCGGGTACAGGGAGGTTGGGGAGGTGGCCAGGAGGGACGTGGCGATGGGACTGGGCAGAGACACGCGCTGGGGCGGGCGCGGGGGCAGGGGACCGGCGGGCACAGCCGCCATTGTCCGGCGGTCCCTGTAGCTCGAGCTCCGAATTCAAATTTTAAATCTGTGGTTTGAAACATTGAGCGAAATTCATACTTCTGCTGCTCCAAATTCCAAAACAAAAATATGTAGTGCTTCTGTATGATGTGCTTTAATTTTCATCTTTTAATTTGAAGTTCTAAACTTGCTTCCAAAAATTCATACAAAATTCACAAACAACAGTGTTTCAGATTTGAATTTGAATTTTTGGGCATTCAAAACTTTGTTCAAAAATTTTGTAAAAATGTTGTAAATTCATCTTTTTACATGAGCAATCCAGTGGTGCAAAAATATGTGGGTAGTGTTTTTATAATTTTTGCACTTCTCTTATGGGTTGGGTTAGGGCTAGGGTTTAGTTTAGGTTTTTCCCTTTTTCTCTTTTTATTTTTCTTCTTTTCCTTTGGGTGATTATCATTAGTGCTTGATTAGTGATGTGATTAGGGTGGTAATTACGTACTCAACCTTAATCATGACACGGGATGTCACATTTATGTTATAGAAGGAGATACTCTTGACAAAAATTTAAATGTTTTCTTTCCTATAAAAGTAGCATATGCATTTATCATTTCATGTTATTGTATTTCATCATTTCATGCGTCATCGCATATCTTTTATCGTAGAGGTTAGCTGTTAAATTGGCGAACGTGTCGATAACTTCATTGCATGTCATATCTCGTATAAGCACATTCATGCATGTTACTAAGTTGCGACATCGTTAATCATCGTAGAGTTCGACGTGGTCCAATAGCAAGTCAAGGATCGCGAAGAGGTGATCGTGGCAGTCAGCTACACCGAAAATCACGGATCGTGAAGACCTTTGGCAAGCAGCTGAGGTGAATCAAAGAGGAGAGATCATCAATGCTAACGCCGCACCGAGCGAACCTAACTACGCTACGGTTAAAGGCAAGCCCGGTGCATCCCACCTATGCTTTTAAATGTCTTTCTTTTATCACGATCAGTTGAGTCATGGTTGTGCACTAGGTGTTAGGGATTGCTTGACGAATGATTGACACCCTAGATGCATGAGATAGGTTTCCTTTATTCGTGATATACTAGTACAGGTAGTTCGATAAGATGCTATGCTTAATTCATAGTCGCAACGGTAGTTCTTCGGGTGATCTTAAAGCATGGAGGCTTCAAGTGTTTGTTGTTGTTATTGTTAAGCTAAAGAGGATGTTGATGAAGTTGTTAAGCATGGAGACTTACGGAGTATATTAGATACTCGGGGCTTTGTTGTGAACATTTTTGTGCAGGTGAGATTGTCGAGAAGAATGGGCACATCTACGGGCTGATGTGTTACATTTTAGGCAACGATCGTCGAGATTATCTTTACTCTTCCGCTCATTGTATATTAATGTCTATTAAATCCGAATTTCAAGCTCTATGTATAATAATAACTTGAACTTTAGATGTAAAATATGTCACTCATGTATCTAAACATGCATATGAAAATGGTGGATGTATCGTTAACGTATGTGCAATGAACGTTCGCTTCGTCGAATGTCTCCCGATACGGTCCTGTTCGACAATCCCTCTTACTTTGCAAGGTGGGCATGTCACAGGAGCTCCTCGATCTCATGCCCTAGTGGCCGGATTTCGATGGCGTTTGCGGCAAAAGAGAGAGGGCATGCGGGGAACCTCACCGGGGGTTGCGATGGCGCGGTGGGGTCGAGGAGGAGCTCGCGGAGGTGCGGCGAGGGCAGCGACGACCGGCAATGGCGCTCGTCCTCGTTGGGCCGCCGTTCTTCGTCGCGGGAGCGGGGTCGGAGGCGGAGCGTGGAGGCGGTGCTCGTCGTGGGGTCGCGCATTGGCGGGGCGGCCGAGGACGGGTGGTCGACGGGGAACGGGGAGGCGACGACAATGGCGGCGGCGGCGCGAGGTGATGTGAAGGCGTGGTGCGGCGGTGGGTTGGGGAAACGAGCGAGCGGGGCCTCGGGGTCGGCCTCCGATTGGGCGCGGTGCCCTAGGCACGTCGCGGACGTCGAGGCGGAGATCGCGACGGCGGTGGGACACAATTAGGGTTTGGGGCGGGCTCGGTTGGGCGAGGGCTGTGGGTGCGGGCCGGGGAGAGAGAGGGAAGGAGATGGGCCAAGGGGAGAATTGGCAAACGATTGGTCGTTTCTTTTCTTTTTTTTCGTATTCTATTTCATATAATATGTGTATTATAACTCAAATCGATTCCCATTCGAATTTCCAAAATGTTTTACACTAAAAAAATCCCTAATGCAACTATGCCAGCATGTATGCAACAAACAATTATTTATATATTTATATAGCCTAATTTATTTAATTGAAAATAAGTAAAGAAGTATGAAAATAATTAGTTTCCAAATAAACCTATCCAAAATAAGAGAACTCCTTTCTATTTCTTTTAAAAATGCTTTATACTAAACTGCTCGATAGAATACTTTAATTAAAAATGGTTAGCATTAAATAAATTCTTTTTTATAAAATCACATGTATTTTTGTAAAGTCAACATTTTCCGCACAAATTGAAGGTATTTATTTAATAATAAGTCACTTTCACAAATGAAAAGTATTTTCTCAATAAATCATTTTCACAAATCAAATACATTCATTAAAATAAAACATTTTCACAATAAAACAAATCTCTGGAGATCTTGAAATTCAAATAATTTAGTTTTCTTTTTGGGAAAAATTAGGAACTAGGTTGGAAAGTGGTTCACATTCCAAAAGTGCAATTTTGGGATGTGACACATACAATCCTTGCATAAACTGCAGTTACTAATGCCCAATAGATCTTCGTCCCTTTAAATCACATGTCCGAGGTACAATGACTGAAACAATATTGTTTCGCCTTTTCTTTTGGGACATGATTTTGGCTTGTTTTTCAGCAGCTTAAGGCTATTTGATTTAATATGATTTGTACCCATTTTCATAGCTGGGAACTGGGAAGTGCCTGCACCAACCCAGCATGCGGTACGCTAATTCCGTGTCATAGTTACGGTAAAATCTCTTTGCCACCGCACGACAGAAAATTAAAGACCCCAAACTCGTACAAAAAACTCGCACGACGGATATACTGTGTACTTAGCATGCGAACCTTCTAAAACAGAAACCGAGAGGAGCTCCCGTCGGGCTAGTTTGGTTCATGCCCTCCCAGACAGCTTGCCCATCAGGCATCGATCGCAGGCGTCTGAAATCGGAGCGCGGTGCCGGCGTCATCCAAACTAGCCCGACGATACAAGGAGGATAGGAGTAATAAGTGGCCGTTGGGCCGCGGGTAACGATGGGGGATGAGGGGAGTCAATGCGGTCACGTGGTTACGGGATGCGAATTCAGCTGTCACTTGCGTCGTCCCATTGGATTGGATGGGTTGCCCGGCGAGCGAGCTAATACCACCGCCGAGTTAATGGCGTGCTTATCTGCGAACGGAAAGAGCCATCTGCAGCTGAGGTACATGCATGGATCGTGTCTCCGGCTCTGGTCCAATGGATCGGCGTGCATGCCGCATCGTGGGGCTTCCTCCTCTGCCTCATCAGCCAATTGCAGCAGCTAGGTCCGTCTCTGCTCTCGATCTGGAGCACTGACAGATCGGATCTCAAAAGGCCTATGTAATGGTCATGAACAAATTGACTTCGTCAGAAGAAAATAGTTTAGTTTGTAAAATTTTCTTCTACAAATTTGTTTCGTTCAAACAAAATAGAGAACCAAAGAGTGCGATAATTCGGCCATTTGATGTTAAATGACTTGATTTCGGATCATGCCATTTATGGTGCACATTACAAAGTTGATAAGCTTCTTGCCCCCCCCCCCCCAAAAAAGAAAAAGAGTTGATAAGATTCCACGATACTGACGGTTGATGCGCGAATATTATATTTCTTCCCCATCTCGTACGGTGAGTGTGTCAGTAATGAGAAAGGTACCGATCAATTTGACAAAATGCGACCATTGTCACTATAATGAAGGAATTGCCTCGAAAGTCAATCTACTTTGCGAACTTGATTGGTTGGCCGGGGCACTTCCATATTCACCATAATGGTAGGGGCCCCTCGCGCTGCTATTTTCCATTTAGTAGTTGTCAATAGCTGAGATCTATAGGCTTTTATTAGGTCCCTAGCTAGTTATCAAACGCCATTTCTCCTTGAGATAAAATTGTCCATCTCAGCTCCAGCTCTCTCGTGCCAATAAGGCGGCACACACCCTCCCCAATTCACTGGCTCACACGCACAAAGAAACGGTCCCTTGTTAAAGAGATTTTTGCTATTTTGACCACGTAACCGGTGGGCTTCGCGAGAATGACCACGAAACCGATGTCATGTATCTGTAAAATGACCATACCTACTAGAATAGACATTTTTGCATTATCTATAATGATTTAGACACAGAAAAAGACGATTATACCCCTAGCCTTATCAAAAGCCCTCCTAGGCTTCATTCTGCCAGATGTGGCGCCAATATATCAAAAAAAAAGTGCAGATTGCATTAGGCTTTGTGGGGGAAAATCGGATTTCTGTGCTTTTTCTATAATTGGCGCCACGTCCGGCAGCAAAAATCTCCAACAAATGAAGATTGGGAGGGCTTTTGATAGGGTCAGGGGTATAATTGTCTTTTTCTGTGTCTAAATCATTACGGAGAATGCAAAAATGTCTATTATAGCAGGTATGGTCATTTTACGATACATGACACCAGTTTCGTGGTCATTCTGGCGAAGCTCAAACTTACGTGGTCATTCTAGCGAAGCCCACCGGTTACGTGGTCAAAATAGCAAAAGTCTCCTTATTAAAATCATAAACTCACAAGGAACGGTCCCTTGTTAGAATCATATAAAAGAAAAAACAATACTAGTACGTTATAACAAAGACCCATGGAATAGGCCACATGTGAGAGTTCTTTATTGTGGCAGCTATTTGTCATCTACTCATTTGCACGTTGTACTGCCGTTCTGGTTGCCTAAAAACATTATGTTTTACCGTTGAACTATATGTACGCGTTATGGGGGGGGGGGAGGCGTAGCTTGTGTTGCATGCATGGCCACTTGATCGTGCTTCTTTGAGTTATTATCGAACTTAGAGCCCCGTTTGATACAGCTTCTGATTTTTATTTTTTTAGTTTATTCTGAGAAGATGCTGAGTAAGCGGTGGTAGAGGCTTATTGTTTGGCATAATTTGTACGTGCATATTTTTGTGAATAAGCTCTATGGCAATCTAGATCAAGTTGTTTTTTTCCCATGTGCTAGGTGAAAAAGCGAATTCTTGTCAGGACGATATATTTGACCTTTATTTCACGAAAAGTAAAATCAAAACGTTAGAGTGATTGACAGATGATCATACTGTTTAACTTGGACTGACAGTGAGTTGTAGTATAAGACTGGGCCGATGCATGATGATTTGTGCATTAAAGTGGTTTGTTGGCACGGTTGCGGCACTGCCTGAGTTCCGAAACTGCCCTCGCGTCATCCCTTTAAATCATCCTCACGCTCCCTGCGTTCGCTTCAGGCTGCACTCACGCTCAGCGCATATGCCAAGCTATACGACACAGAGACACTGACACGATGAGCTCGGCGCTTGACGCCAAGTTGGCTAAGACGTTGTACCGTCTCGTCGTGGACAACTTCCTCGCCGTCGCTGCCGTCGCCGTGGGCGCCAACCTGGTGCAGAGAACGAGCCCCGAGGATGTCCTCGCACATGCGCAGGCGATCCGCCCCGTCCATGCGCTCCTTGCCCTGCTCCTGGCCGTCGGCGTCGCCAAGCTGCTGCGTCTCCGCCGTCCAAGGGACGTGTACCTGGTGGAGTACGGCTGCTTCCGGCCCAAGCCCTGCTACCGGACGCCGTTCGCCACGTGTCGGGAGCACGCGCACCTGATGCCGTACCTGGTGGACGAGGAGAGCGTGAGCTTCGCGCTGCGGCTGCTGGAGCGGTCGGGTTTGGGCGAGGAGACGTGCGTGCCCGAGGCGTACCACTACATGCCCCCCGACCGCAGCCTCAAGGCGTCCCGCGACGAGACCGAGCTCGTCATCTTCTCCGCCGTCGACGATGTGTTCGCCAGGAGCGGCGTTATGCCTTCCGAGATCGACGTGCTCATCGTCAACTGCAGCATCTTCACGCCCACGCCCGTCTTCTCCGACATGGTCGTGAACCGGTACAACCTCCGCGCCGACGTGCAGAACGTGAACCTGTCCGGGATGGGGTGCAGCGCCGGGCTCGTCTCCGTCGGCCTCGCCAAGAACCTCCTCCAGGTGGCGCCACCCGGCACCAACGTCCTCATCGTGTCCACCGAGATCCTGTCCTCGCAGTACTACGTCGGCACGGAGCGCGCGATGCTGCTTCCCAACTGCCTCTTCCGCATGGGCGCCGCAGCCATGATCCTGTCCAACTCCCCCGAGCGCGCGCGGTTCAGGCTCCGGCGCGTGGTGCGCACCGTGACCGCGGCGCGGGACACGGACTACAGGTGCGTGTTCCAGGAGGAGGACGACAACGGCATCACCGGGATCCGCCTCTCCAAGGACCTCGCCACCACGGCCGGCCACGCGCTCAAGAGCAACATCGCCGCCTTCGGGCCCCTCGTCCTCCCCGTCTCCGAGCAGCTACTCGTCGCGGTGTCCATCCTCAAACGCAAGCTCCTCAGCGGGCGCGCCAAGGTGCGGCTGTACCGCCCCGACTTCCGCACGGCGTTCGAGCACTTCTGCATCCACGCCGGCGGCCGCGGGGTCATCGACGAGGTGCAGCACGGCCTCGGCCTCTCCGACGACGACGTCGAGGCGTCGCGGATGACGCTGCACAAGTTCGGCAACACGTCCAGCAGCTCCGTGCTGTACGAGCTCGCCTACCTCGAGGCCAGGGGCCAGATGAAGAAGGGCGACCGGGTCTGGATGATCTCCTTCGGCGCGGGCTTCGACTGCAACAGCGTCTCGTGGGAGTGCCTCAAGCCGGCGGCCAACGCTGACGGCCCGTGGGCTGACTCTATCCACCGCTACCCGGTGCAGCTCCCGGAAATCGTCAAGGACATCTAGAAGCACATATATGAAACAGATCGACCATGCAGCTGGCCTATAAATGTACGTACCAGGTATACGTATAAATTAATATTTTTGGCTCTCCTCCTAGTAGTGGAAAGAAATGCGTGTACAATCATATGAATCCTACGTCAATAGTTGGATCAACGTCACTGATTTTATCAGCCCAGTTATATAATAAGCACATGGGGCCTTTATTACGACCTGTCATTAGGATGTGAACAAACAAGACAATTTGGGTTACCTCAGTGTAATTGCAAATGAATGCTACCGATATAAACAAAGAATACCAATGTTTATGGCACAGAGAGTACTCTCTATGGCTCTGTTTGGAGACTCTAACTCGGTTAGAGGTTAGAGTTGGTTTCTATCAAACTCTAACCCGTGAACTAACTCTAACTCTTTATGTGTTTGGATGCTAGGGTTAGATTGATAAAAAAGCTACTTTTAACTCCTTTACAACCGGATTTTGTGTGGCCAGCTCTTATGTGGCCTCCTCACAAATGAGTGAAACAAATCAACTTTCGATCCAAACATTTAAAACACGATAAATTTAATTTATCCATATAAGTTTTATACAATATTTTACGTAAACATACACCATAAAAATATTTTAGTATTGGCCCCACTTTAGTGCGCCGGATCGAGTGTGCATGGCCCTGTGATCCCTAGAGAACTAACCTTAATAATCACCCCTTGGAGGGGATAGTCTTTTTCGGTGGGTTAGATGCATCTAACCCAATCTAACCCACCCTATTTGGAGGATTGAGGGTTAGAATTGGCAAAACTAACCTAATCTAACTCTAACCCATGGATCCAAACAGAGCCTATTAATTATTATTCAGAGGGATTGTTGTCCAGTTTTTTCTTGCCGGTCTAATACACGTCTATCAAAATGCCAATCAAACTTGACACAGATATTTTGTTTCAGCCAAGTATATAGAAGCAGACGTCAAATACACACACAACCACTCTTGCGAACACACTCCAGCACACCATTCATCTATAAAATCATGTGGCGTTCGTGATCTTGATCCATACGTAATGATTGTAGATCGTGTTTCGCTGTCAAAGAGGACAATGGTCTATCAGTATGAGCACTTCAGCAGAACCAATTGTCATGAATGGAACGCGTAGGTTGAGTCACGCATTCGACACCATTCCCCAGCTCAGTGTCGAAGCTAGGAATACTAGTACTGTCAATCATTCAATCAAACATACATATAAAACATACTAGTGCTTGCTAATTTTCATTCGCTTGAAAGTTTTGATTTCTTTCAAACAATGCTTTGAGCCATTCGATCTAGATCCAACGGCTTATAAAATAACAAAATTTTCTATAGGTAACACACTGTCATTTTCTTGTATAATCAATGCATCACATAACACATAATCCTACAAAGAAAAAGGCAAATAAATAATTTCACCATCGATTGAAACTTGGCTAAACTTTCAGTCACATGAAATATAGGAAATATGCATAAACGTACTCTGGAATTATAACATCATGTGCAAGCAAAGAGAAACAAGCATGAAGTAATTGATTATTTTATTCCATATATCATAGTCTATAATTCCTTTATCTCACTTTTTAATCTTTTCTTAACCGTGCCGCCTGAATTTCATCGGTGTTGAGGAGGAACATGATTTCTCGCTCTCTGTCATGGCCGTCTGCAAGTCTTGATCTTGTTTCAAGTTGCATTCGTCAATCGTGGTCGTCGAACCATGGAGGCGCACGGGAGCGAACAAGGGGACTTTCCGTCAATCTGCCTGACTACATCAAGTCCTGATCACAATAGACAAATAAAAGCCCATTAGGCTAGGGCTAGCCCATACCGCTTCGTGGCTATTGAACGGTTCACTTGTTATTCACGGTCCCACACGCACATGCCTCGTAATGAAAACAAAACGAAGTCGCAGGTACGGGGCAGCTACTAGTCGCCATATTAATGGCTTCACCACTGCCCCAGCTCAGTAATATATTCTGTAGATGCTGGTATGTTAAGCAGCGAGGTAAGATCTTGCTTAGCACACCGAACACAAGTAACCAAATATACGAAGTATAAAACTAGGTGGTGAGACAACAACTCCTGATTAAGTGAAGTTAACCCAAGAATTACATGTGTCTTTTAGAGATGACCCTTGGTCTTCTTTTATAGTCATGGGAAACCACAACTTTATATGACAATTCTACCCTTAACCACATGCCCTCGTAACCCCTGAAAGGCGGTAACTCTTGAGGGCAATCCGGACCATGCTCACGGTGCCTGCGATCCGCGGCTTAGCTATCACCAAGTTGGAGAGTGTCACGGGGTGATACTTCGCCCTGGTCGGTGCTCTTCGCCGCAGAGCCAACTTCGGCAACGACCGATGTCTCCTTCGCCGGCTACCCGGTTTACTTCACGCTGCACGACCAGCTCTTGCACTCCGCGCCATCGCCCGGCCATTGCTCTGCTGGTTCAGCTACACATCCATTCAACTAGTTGGTGTTAGTGGTTAAGAAAATACAAGCGACGAAAACCCATCCTACGAGGCGGAGGACCACGGGGCCGGGGCATGCACACCGCACGAAGCGAACTCCGTGCTAGACCCCAACGAGTATCCTCTCGAGGGATGAGCTTACTTCGCGTGCGAGATCAGCGATGTCACTTGAAACTTTTCTTTGGTGTGCGTGAGCCAGGCTTGCCTGCTTCACTTGCCCACAAATTTTTATTTTCCCTACCGGCCTTCTTGGTTATGTGATTCGACGTGGGCCTTGCTTTGTTGTACCGGGTGCCCTATGCTGGCCTACCTTGGGGCAGACATTGCGGTTTCAGCGGCGGTGCTGCTGGTTGCTCTCCGCACTCCTTAGGGTTTACCACTGCCTATAAAAGGCTGCTAGCAGTTAATTTTTTTCTGCCCCTTCATGAAAGTTAGCTTTAACCTAGCTTTGGCATGAGCTCTTTTCTCCCTCGCGCTTTTGCCTACTTCGCTCGGCTTTCTGCTAGTCTTTCCTTCCTACTGCTCAAGTTATTTATGCTGCTTATTTACTTTTGCTTCGCGCTTTTCTTGGACTGCTTTTCATTTGTCAATGCTTTGCAGCTCTATGCTTTACGATGGCTCGCATCAAGAGGACAGCTCAGCCGATTGCCGGTTTCGTTCTTGCGCAGCCTGCGCCGAATTCTGGCGTCCAGGTTCGTGTTACTGATTTGCTTGCGAAAGTTATGCAGATCGAGAACCGTTCCACCGATCAGGTGGGTGTCGGCGAAGTCGATGTCCGTTCCGGTGACTTCGGGTCTCCGGTAATCCGGGACGAGGTTGACTACGAAGACGAGTATGTCGACACCGAGGGATCAGGCGAAGAACTAGTTGCTGGAAAGACGGTGCTGGATTGAGGGGTGCTGGATCTCTCTCTGCAGCTGACCATTTGATGGATGTAGTGGACATTCGCGGGCAGCCCAAAGCCAAAAAGGCACCAAATGCGTGAACCTTCGCCGTCAAGCCCTCAACCATGACCGAAGAGGATGTGGAGATGTTGTCTTTGCCTGGTGGGGACACGAGTTTCGTCCTGATGCGACGAGGCTGTTGGTTTTCTTGACTGTTTCACCTTAGGCCTGGTGATCCCCGCAACGACTTCGTCCACGCTGTCAAGGAGCGCTATTGGGTTCAACCGCACGAAGTTACTCCGACCGCGTTCGCTCAGCTCAGCAAGTTTGTTTGGGCAATGGTTAGCTATGGGGGCTATCTTGACATTGAGGTTTTCGTCCGCCACTTCGCGTTACACTACCAGCCTAGGCACGCGAAGCCGAATTGCATCAAGCACGACTGCAAATATGGATTGTATAGCTTAAAACCGCGCTTGTGGTGAGAACTGCAACATTATGCACTGCAACAAGAGCAAATGGAGCCACGAGATGGGTTGAAAACTAGTTTTACAACAAGGTCCCTAGTGTCGAAGTTACAACGAACGGCGAGTCGAAGATAGTTTATCCTCCGGCATCGCGGCTTCTCGACCCAAACCCGGTTAATCACCCAGATTTGATCGAGGCGACGCGATAAGGTGAACGAGAGAGAGTCTATTGCGATGCCTACTTCTACTCGAGTAGTCGCGATCTCATTGAGGAATTCCGCATGCCGACATCCAGCCACCTGTCTAAGGACTTCTCGATTCCACGGAGCAAGTTGCTTAATGTTACCTTCGACGTCGAAGGAATCTCGAGGCTCGATACTCTGCTCCTCCGTGGACTTGGCGGTCCAGGGGAAAAGCGGGAGAAAAATCGAGCGATTCATGCGTCGTATCGAAGAAAGTAGTGAGTTCTACTCGCGCCGAGCATAAGCGGGTTCTCAAAAGAACGGCTACGCGCGGTCGTTTCAACCGCACCTTCCATCACTCCGGCATTCCTTATACTCAACGCGAGGTTGGGGAGGAGGCTGAGACTTCGGACAAAAAATAAAAGAGCTCGACATCCCGCAAGGGTGGGCGCGGCCGAGCACCCGACAAGGAGGGTTACCACACGAGCCGGACGCGAGTGTCCGTCAAAATGTGGATTGGAAGGGCACGGTCCGCTCCCGACTACCGGAGCGAAACCACCTTCAATGCTCATGCCGGACGCCCTTGATGAACCCTCTGCGCTGCGCGGGGCACCGCGTGCAAATCTCATTTGGGGGCGAAGGCCGTGGGTGGTGGCCCTACGGGAACTGCTGTTGCGTCGGGTAAAGCGTGTTGTTTCTTTTTCTTCGCTTTGTTTCTTTGTTTCGCCGTGCTTCTCACTTTGACCTAATTTACTTCTTTGGCAGCCGTAATTCCGTATTCCACATCTACCGCTGAGTGTCGCTTCGCCCGTCCGTCCACGCGAGGTTGCTCTGTTGGACTTGTCCGATGGCGCTCTTATGGCCGAATTGCAGCTTTGCCTCCGGTGGAGTGAGGACGCCGCTAGAGTCCTCACCGATCGCAAGTCTTGCTCGACCGAGCATTCCAAAGATCTCGCCGCCCTCGAGAAGGCGAACTCCCGTCTCCAAGGCGAGGTGGAATGCCTCAAGGATTCCGCAGCAAAATACGAGAAAGTGTCGAGGCTTCTCGGAGGGAGCTTGCCGCTATGTTAGAGGAACCGAAGGCTTTGAGAGCAGAAAATTGGCAGCTGCTCAAGTCCTTGAAAGAGTGGTGCGAAGTCTTCTCGCTTATGGGCGACCATATAAGTTCCAATTTCGCTGCTTCGCTGGCTGGTGTTGGTGCCTATGTGCCAATCTTTGATTCTGCTTCGCAAACGGACCTGAAAGCTGCTTTTCTAGACAGGTTGGAAACACAACATTCGGCGGTTCCCGAGGTGATTGAGAAAAGTAGTAAATATGCTCCCCTTTACTCTATGGAGGCTGCTCTCAGCTTGCTGGAGCGCCAAGACTGCCCTCATATTAATGAGCTGGCCGACCCAAAGAAAATCGCAATTGATCGCCGCTGTCGCGATGCCTCGAGCGACACGACAAAGTTGGCCGCGAGGTGAGTCGCATCGGAGTACTGGGTTTCACATGGTTATGAAGATGCTCAGGTTCAAGCTTGTGCCGGTCTTGCAAAGGTGTGACGTGCATCTTAGGCTTGTTTTGGATTTTCTTTCTAGGCGTCTTATTTTTGTTTCTTTCCTGATGTTACCCAGGCTACGGAGGAACAAGGTGAAGCATCTAGCAAAGGCTTTGTGACCAGATCTGGTAGCGAGGTTGATTCCGGGTGAAGCAGCGACTCGACTTCGTCTTCGGACTCGACTCGGGGGCAGCTCGGAGTGATCTCGTCAAAATATTGGCTGATCACGCACTATTGCCCTGGTGGTTTTTGGCATCACTGCTGTATAGTTTCATTATGACTTAACTGTTTCGGATAAGGATTGTCCGTCGCATTGCAGTTCTTATGTCCGTTTCCTGCGCTTTCGTGTGCTGTTTGTTTTTGTATATAAGTCGACCGACACCCATTGGATTCACCCGCTCTTACTCCACTCTAGCATTTTCTTCCTAAGGATGAGTTGTGCTTGTGCGTTCCGCATGGCCTTTGTCTTCATGAGGTTGTTTCCTCCAGCGGAGTTGCTTCCTCTTTTTTGAGGTATCGGACGCGCTTTACCAATCGACTTCACGGGATCCATCGCACGCTTCGCCAAGCGACTTCACCTCCACGAGATACACGCTGCACTCGCCCTGTCTCCTGATCGTGACATCTTGGTGGAGCAGTGCTAGTTGGCCTCGCGTGGCGGCTGTTAGGGCGTGCGGGTTCGCCGTGCTCCGGCATTTCTCGCCGTGTTCCGGCACTTCTTGCCCTGCTTTGAACATACGGTTTATTGTTGGGCGAAGTTGCTTCGCCTCGGTGTTTTATGCTTGCTTTTGCATCACATGCCGCAGTGCAAAGGCGAGACATTGCACATCATCTCGTATAATTTCATTTTTTGTTTTTATGGAGCGTCCTTCGAGTCCTTGTAGTATCCGGTAGTGTTTGTGTCTCCGTTCCGGATGTTTTTGAAATTTTTGGGCAAGGCGCGGGCGCCTAATCTAAGAGTTATTGCCTCTTGGTCATGCTTATTCGTGATTTCAATGCACTTGGTGATGTGAAGTGACCACGCTTCGAGCGAATCGGGGCGAGCCGTATTGTAATTCAATGCTTCGTTTTATTTAAATAAATACGCCGCTCCCTCCTCTTAGTCCTTTGAGGCGAGCGAAAATGTTTCGAACGAAGAACACGCTTTGGGACTCAACGCTTCGTTCTATTTAAAGAAAACGCCACTCCCCCTCTCGGTTGTTTGGGGCGAAGTGAAAACGATTCGAACGAAGAACGTGAGCCCTTTTGCGACTCAACGCTTCGTTTTGTTTAAAGAAAACGCCACCCCCTTTGCCGTTTGGGGCGAAGTGAAAACGTTTTGAACGAAGAACGCTCGCTCCTTTGCAGCTGAACGCCTCGTTTTGTTTAAAGAAAACACCCCCCCCCCTCTCGGTCATTAGGAGCGAAGTGGATATGTTACAAAGGAAGGACGCGAGCCCCTTTGTGGCTCAACACTTCATTTTGTTGAAAGAAAATGACACTCCCCCTCTCGATCGTTTGGGGCAAAGTGAAAACGTTTTGAACGAAGAACGCGAGCCCCTTTGCGGCTCAACGCTTTGTTTTGTTTGAAGAAAACGCCACTCCCCACCGCTCTCGGTCGTTTGGGGCCAAAGTGAAAACATTTCGAACAAAGAACGCGAGCCCTTTGCAGCTCGACGCTTTGTTTTGTTTAAAGAAAACGTCACCGCCCCCTCTCGGTCTTTTGGGGTGAAGTTAAAACGTTTCGAACGAAGAACGCGAGCCCCTTTGTGACTCAACGCTTCATTTTGTTTAAAGGAAACACCACTCCTCCCCTCTCAATTGTTTGGGGAGAAGTGAAAATGTTTTGAACGAAGAACGCGAGCCCCTTTGTGGCTCAATGCTTCATTTTATTTAAAGAAAATGCCACCCCCCCCTCTCGGTCGTTTCGGGCAAAGTGAAAACGTTTTGAACAGAGAACGCGAGCCCCTTTGCGGCTCAACGCTTTGTTTTGTTTGTCGTTCGGGGTTATTGCTTTTGCTCGGCGGAACCGAGGTCATTTGATCGGCCAACCCTCTCGGCTGTTTTATTTATGCCTGGTGGAGTGAATTGTTTTGGTGGCCAACCTTCCGTAGGTTTTGCTTATCCCAAACGAAGCGAGTTGGGTGGCTAGCCAGCACTCCGGGTGTATTGCTTATGCCCGATGGAGTGCGATTGCCGATCGAGGTTTCCTCGCTTGTCGAATGTTCGGACTTCCTATGCTTTTGGAAGTCGTTTCTACTAATCTTTGCTTCGATCCTTTCGGGAGAACAACTGCTGTTACACATGCCGCCTCATTAAAAGCCTCGCACCCCAAATTGGGGTCTCCTAGCGAGGATCGTGTATTTGTAGTTTCCTTTGCGTTGTCCATGACTACTTCACTCGGTACTCCGAACCTGCATACAATGCTTTGCCGAAACACTTCTTGATTGTCATAGCCGAGATGTTCGTGTATTTGTAGTTTCCTTGAGCCGGAATAAGCTGGCCTACAATGTCGATTCCCCACTTGTGAAGTGGTCATACCGACATAATCAACTAAGATGGCTCGGACGGTGCTGAATGCTTTCCCGACATTTTTTGGCATGCTTCCCATGTTTTTACTATCTCCTACGCATTTTTTACCATTGCGGGCCAATAGAACCCTTGCCTTATTGCTTTTCCTACGAGGACCCTGTCCACAATGTGTGGACCGCAAATTCCGGAGGGAATTTCTGCGAGTAGATCTTTGCCCCGAGCTTCGCCTAGACATTTCAGCAGCGGGGTTTGATACTCCGGATTTGCACAACTCCCCTTGTATTATCTAGTAGCTTCGCGCCCGCTGTTGCATTCTGGTTTTTTTCGTCTTGTGAGCCTGGTTGGTAAAATACGTTGATGAATGCCATCAGCAAAGCTCTCTAATAGTACCTCCTCATTGTTCTTCCTTTCGACATATTCGATATCGAAACCTTTGAAAGGTTTGTCCATGCTTCTAACTTTGAGCAGGTACTTCGCAAGGACTGGTTCTCTTGTTTCGTAATCTTTGTCCACTACTCTTGAATCTGTTTTTACCTTGCATCTTTTTACTCCCAGTGCTCTTATTTTTCTTAGACCCAACAAGACCGCTTCGTACTCTGCAGTGTTGTTGGTGCATCTGTCTTCTTCGTTACGAAACTCTAGCCTTGCTGCATATCTCAGCTCTATTCCCGATGGCGAAGTGATTATGGCTGCCACACCGGCTTCTACGTAACCCCATTCATGATTGCATTGTATTATCCAAAATATTTCTATGACTGGGCCTTCGCCTAAGTACCCGGGAGTTGTCCAATCTGCGATGAAATTGGCCGAGTACTTGGGACTTCGCTGCGCTTCCTTTCTCAAAATCAATTACGTGCTCCGACAACTCCATTGCCCTTTTTCCTACTCGCTAGACGTCTCCCTGTTTCCGAAGATGTCATTGATTTGTAAGGACTCTTATCTTATGAGCTTCGAAGTAATACCTAAGTTTTCTTGCTGCCATCACTACAGCATAGCAATTTTTCTCCATGTCCGAATAGAAAATCTTTGAACCCACGAGAGCTTCACTTACGAAGTAAACTGGGTTCTGCCAAAAGAGTTCTTTCTCTTTTCCGTTTTTGTCGATGATACTTCGAGCTTTCTTTTCGTGTACTAGGGTTGCACTAACTGCGAAATGATTAACCGAGACATAGAGGAGGAGTATTTCGCCTTGCTCGGGCTTGCCAACCTTGCAAACGTTACGAGATGCTCTTTCAGCTCTTTGAATGCCTTTTGTTGTTTATCATCCTGTCGAGTCTTAAACTCGGCACTAGTACTACCTGGTCCCTCACGAGCGTGGAATTCGATGGTGCAACACACGAAACACACAAGAGCACACGATTTTAGACAGGTTCGGGCCTCTCTATGGAGAGTAATACCCTACGTCCTGTATGTTATGTATTGCCTTTAGCAGATTGCTAATTGCAAGATGTGAGAGAGTTTTCGGGGGTCCCTGCTCCGCCTTATATATCCGGAGGAGCTAGGGTTATATGCGAGTCCTAGTCGATTACATGGATTACATATGCGAGATACACTTATAAATGCTAATTCTTTAGTATTATATACTAACTACTCATTCAACACATTAAATCTCACTAATCTTTTACTAATAAGCGTCATCAGCAAAGGTGGATGGCTTCGTCCCACCAAATTTGAGGGATGGTTTCATCCAGCATATTGAGGGAATATTCCCGTGAGGGATGACACTGTCCTTACTTGACGCTAAACCAAACACCAAGCAAAAGAGGGATATCCCTGGATGACACCGTCTCATCCCTCTTCGTCCCTCCAACCAAAGACACCCTTTCTTTCTTCAAGACGCTTCAAAAGCTAATCTCGGACCGCCGATCCGAAGTCCAAGGAAGACGATCTCGCTGAAGAGGGAAGCTAATCTGTTGAATACTCATCAAATGATGGAGGAACGCCGACAAGAGATCATAAAACTCCGTAAAGAAATCCAAAGTAAGTTTTTAATCTTAACTTTAAATTCTTTAATTAACTCTTTATTCTTCCGACCGGTCTTGTTTGCTCCAGCACTCGAAAATCTTGTTACCGCTCATATAAAGGCGGAGGAAATTCTTTCGAGAGAAGGTAGCTGCTCAAGAACAAGCTCTTCCGGAAGGCTCTCGGTTTGAAGAACAACAAGTAGCTCGAATTGGAGAACTGGAAGGCGAACTTACCGCCAAGGATAACATCCTAGCGCAAACTCTGCGCTCCAACAAGATGCTAGAAGTTGACAATGCCCGCCTGAAGGCCGAACTAGCTCGAAGCACCGGAAGCAGTCAAAACAGCGCGAGCAGAGAAAGAAAGCGCTCCGAGGACTGCCCATGAATCCGCCTAGCTTGCTCTCAAAGCAAAAGAGCATGAGATCTAGCGTCCGCTAAAAGTTGAGACCAAGTTGAGGGAATCTAATGTCAACATCAAAGGTAGATTTAGAGCTACGGAAGTCACGCATAGACGTAAGTAGCTTCTTTCCCATTTCTATTTACGAAACTCCTTTATAATACCAGATCCGCACCGATAACCTTTTTCTTATATTTTTGCCTTCTTCGAACTCGCTGCGGACGGTATGCGGACGCTTGAGTATCTAAACGGTGGTCAACCCATCGACCAAAATGAATTGGATCTTGAGACAACTATCCGGACCGTCCCGAGGAGGATCGGAGAGCACTCCAAGATGGTTGCCGCAACAGGGGGAGGACATATTGCTGCTATAAAATCCAGTCTTGGACTCCGGTCGAAGACTGCGATTTCAACTTCATCGAGAGAAGGTGCTCACCCAAATACAACCGGAGACCGGTTTAATGAGTTGAAAAATTCACTCATTGGTACCGTTTCCGAACCGATCGAGGATGTTCCCCTGGATCCAACGGGTGTCCCCCTAAATGAAGCTGCGGCAGTCCCCGCTCCGGATTAAGATGCTCAAAATGCAGCGGCCGCCTCTAGACAAACAATAGAAGATGAATTCGAAGATCCGGACATAGATTTATTGCTTTCTTCTTCCGACTCGAAGGCACGATTGATGATAGATCGGTAGAAGATCCTAAGACCGGAGATACCGGTGATTCTAGTGGTCCTGCCCGATAGTTGTCTATCATAAGACCAGTCTGAACAAACAATTTTATCATAGTATTTTGTAATTTAAATTATTATCCCTTTAATCGCGATAAAGTTTTAATATCTTCTCTTTCCTTTTGAATATCGGTACCAGAAATTCACCATCTTATTCCAACTAGTTGAATTCTATATCTAAGCAATGATGGTTGTTTCAGCTTGAACTAACTATGATTGAATACCGGCTCTAATCAGCACGAGATCGCAATACATAGAAGTAGCTTACTTTAACAAGATCATGCGACATAGAAAAATAACCAGTCTTTAAGGTTTAAGATCAGATAATATCACAGATTGCTCTTAAAACAGCAGCCTACAAACTAGTATTCGAAAGAAATACTTAAAATTTCCCTTCCTAAAGATACGAGTCGAAGCTGAAATTAACAGATTGCTCTCAATGCAGGAGTCCTCGTGACTAAATGACTGGTTCTAATATTGAGGAATATCATAATATCACAGATCGCTCTTAACACAGCAGCCCCCGACTCGATAAGTTAATTCAAAATTGAAATATCGAGACACAAGAAACACAAACACATTCATATCGGACATCAAGATTACTTTATTATGATATAAAAAATTTACAAGAAAATCTTTAAGTATAAAAACGACGAAGTTGCTCAATATTCCAAGAATTTGGAATTTATTCTTCTTCCAGGGTCATAAGCCTATAAGCCCTCGGTCCGGAAACCGATTTAACCGAGAAAAGGCCCTTCCCGGACCGGCGACAACTTATGCATGTTCGTGTTGTCGAATCTTCCGGAGAACCAAGTCTCCTACTTGAAAATCCCGCGTGCGCACATTGCGATCATGATATCGACACAGCCTCCGATGATATTTAGCTGCTTGAATCAAGGCTTGATCTCGCAACTCTTCCGCAGCAATCAGCTCAACTCTGACCCTGGTCTTCATACTTCTCTTCATCATAATACCGCACTCTAGCTGACACCATATTCACTTACGTAGGCAACATGGCTTCGGATCCATATACCCGAGAAAAAGGAGATTGTCCTGTGGCCCGACTAACATTGGTACGTAATCCCCAAAGCACCCAAGGCAATTCCTTAACCCATTTTCCCGCATATGGCTTCAAGCGGTAAAAAATTCTAGGTTTAAGACCGGCTAAAATCATTCCATTGGCTCGCTCCACTTGTCCATTACTCCACGGATGTGAAACCGAAGCATACTCGTATCTTAATTCCCAAACTTTCAGCATAATCCTTGAAAAACTCTGAAGTGAATTAATGCCCGTTGTCGGTAATGATACCGTGCGGGACTCCAAAACGCACGAAGATATTCTGTAAAAACTTAATCGCCCGAGCAGTGGTCGCACCTGGTGATGGCTTCTGCTTCAATCCACTTGGAGAATTTATCAACTGCCACAAAAATGTGTGTAAATCCTCCTAGAGCCTTTTTGAACGGTCCAACAATATCCAGATCCCCAAGTCGAAAAAGGCCAAGTCATCGAAATTATCCGTAATTCATGACCTGGAGTATGTGGTTGTCGGGCAAAAAATTGACATCCTTGGCAATTTTTAACTACCTTATGCGTATCATCGGCAGCTGTGGGCCAATAAAACCCTTGTCCGAATACCTTCCGGACTAATGTCTTCGAAGAAGCATGATTGCCACAAATCCCCTTATGAACATCTTCAAGCAATTGGACACCATCGGAGACCGATACACACTTCATCAAAATATTAACCCCACGTCGGTAAAGCTCTCCTTCAAGAATCAAGTAACTTCGTGCCCGGACCTCCGTCTTTGCTTCTCAACCTTATCCTCCGGAGTTTTACCAGATTGTAAATACTCCGGATACGGGGTACGTCAATCGGAATCAATGATCATAACCTCAAATGATCGAGTTTCTTGTTGCAAGATCGCTTCCTCAACCTTGGCTTCCAAGACCGTTTCCTTAGCCTTGTCTTCCAAGACCGTTTCCTTAGCCTTGTCTTCCAAGACCGGTCACTCGATCCCGGCTTCCAAGACCGCTTCCTTGGCTGCTATTTCTGTAATAGTGGCTTTGCGCTCCATCTTAATGGACGGCTTATTCAGTACTTGAAGAAAAACACCAGGCGAAACCGCTTGTCTCGAGGATCCTAGTCCGGCTAATTCATCCGCAGCAGAATTATTTCCGCGCAGTATATGAGAAAACCGCAGGCCATCAAATTTGTCTTCAAGCTTTCCGACTTCTTGACGGTAAGCTATCATACGATCATCATGAGCATCCCATACCTTGTTAACTTGACTGATTACAAGCATCAAATCACCATATATGTCTAATGAAATAGCTACCCGAAGTCCGTGAAGCAAAGCTTCGTACTCTGCAGTTGTTATTCGAAGCGCCGAAATGCATTTGCAACACATATCTTATTGGTTCCTTTTGTGGGGTAAGAAGTACAACCCCAGCCCCGCGCTCGAAAGCTGCAGGGACCCATCAAAAAACATTTCCCAATACTCCGAGTCCGAATCGCCTGCGGGACTTGCGTCTCTAGCCATTCGGTAGTAAACTCAGCTAAAGCTTGTCCTTTAATAGCTGTTCGCGAAGAAAAGGTAATCTCATAGTGTCCAAGTTCTATAGCCCATTTGGCAACTTGGCCAACTGCCTCTCGATTACGTACAATATCCCCAATAGCAAACCCAGTCTTGACTTCAATGGGATGCGCTTGAAAATAAATGTTTCAACTTTCGAGAGGTTATCACTACAACATATATTAATTTCCGTAACTAGAGGTATCGCATCCGAGACTCGGTAAGGACCTCACTTACAAAGTATACCGGATGTTGTACCAATTGCAGATGTCCTTCCTCCTTCCGGTCGACCGCTAATACCGTGCTCACCACACGAGTAGTTGCGAAGATATATAACCGAATGGTCTCATCGGGTTCGGAGGTACTAAAACCGGAGGATTACTAAGGTACTCCTTGAGCTGGTCAAATGCGGCTTATGCCTCATCCGTCCATTCGAACTTATCCTGTTTCTTGAGCAATTTAAAGAATGGAAGGCCCCCGACCCCCGGTCTTAAGATGAATCGACTAAGCGCAGCCATACTGCCAGACAATTTTCCGGAACGAATCCCAAACACTCATTTTCCAGGATTAAGTTTTATCGAGTCTTAAACTCGGCACTAGTACTACCCGGTCCCTCACGAGCGTGGAATTCGATGGTGCAACACACAAAACACACAGGAACACGCGATTTTAGACAGGTTCGGGCCCCTCGAATCGAGAGTAATACCCTATATGTCCGGGGGGTCCCTCGCTCCGCCTTATATGTCCGGGGAGCTAGGGTTACAATCGAGTCCTAGCCGATTACATGAATTACATATATGGGATTCTATCTCTAACTTTCTTTATTGATCCGAGTCCTAATCGGACTACAAATTGTTCTATAACTTGCTTCTCACGTCATTGTATACCGGTCTTAGTATCCGCCTTGTTTCCATACCGGTCTACGAGTTCTTCTATTATCCCGGACTAGTCGAAGACCGATCTGTTGCCTATCGCCCTTATCTCGTATCTTCTCCGATTTGCTACCATGTCTTTGCGTATCCATTTCTTCATCATCTGTATACCCATAAGGCAAGTATACGACAGCAGCCCCCGAGTAATTTTTTATTTAACCTTGAATAAAACTAACCAGTCTTCTATCCGTTGGTCTTTATTCATGGTAAAATTAAAAAGAACTCCAATCTGCTGCAAACTCGTTCTTTTTTCATCATAAGTGCTTTAACAAGAAGCCCAAAAAAATTATTGTTTTTCACCTTTTATATCACCTAATTAGGTAATCATGGCTTATCTTTCTCACGGTGCGCCGGCTAGGCGCACCCAATTGGGTATAGCCCCCGACTCTTGGATCATTTGAACTCCTTTCAAATAATGCAAGAGTCCACTAGCTGATTCTTCGTTATTTCCTTCAATATCCAATTGCTACAGATTGCTTCTTTCAAATTCTATCATTTTCCACTTCCCAAAATTTTTGCAGACCGCTCTTGAATACGGTGCACCGGTTAGGTGCACCTAATTAGGTATAGCCCCGACTCTTGTATTATTTGAGGATCACAAATAATGCAAGAGTCTTTCTTGAGATACTACGCTTGGTTATTTTCCACTAAATCACATCCCTCTCAACAATTTTTGCTAAGAACCTATTTTCTAGACCGGTCATACCGGCTATAATTTCTTATCCTCTGTATGTTTTTACCAATTTCACATAACAGACCGCCTAAATCAGTCTGGACTTATAATTCACTTATCAAAATTTCACTAAAAACCATAATTCTGGTTGATCGGACCAGTCTATCCCTTATATTCTCACAACGACTCGAGTCTCCAAAGCCTATAATCAGACGGATGATTAACACCCATAGCCTAAGGCATCCATTATCACCGAGTGATGTAAAATCTAACTCTTTCATACTCGCTGAATCACAAAATTCAGCACGGCTTTAATTTTTGTCCGAAAATTTCCATTTTTCAGATCGCTTTTTATAAAAGCACGACGGCTTATCCTTATGACCGTTAAGTCATAATTAACGCAGATAACAGATCATTAATTTCCTTATGGCCGTTAGGTCATAATTGCATAGTTACGACATTCCTCGGGCCTCTTAAAATAGGCCCAATAACTTTTCAGCCCCGGGCCCATCCCAGTGTCTATAAAAGAAAACGAAAATTCGACCTAGGTCAACCACTGCTCCCGAAGCTCGTGCGCGCCCACCATTCGCTTCTTGTTCCGTTGCGCCTTCCTTCCTCATTAACCAATTCAAAGCTTTCTTTTTCCATTCTCTCAAAATGGGCAAGAAGAAATCCATCGCTATTCCTTCATCTTGTTCCTCCGTTCCTCGCGATCGGCTTCCATTTGGAGTTCAAGACCTTGGTCCCGAGCAAGGTTACGGAGTCCTCTCCGAATGAAGCGATTAAGGATGGGTATCTTCCGCCTCAACCCATCTTAAACCGGAGTGTCCCTTCTCCCAGTCAAATTCCCTGGGGTATAGATGAATCTCAGCAGCTAGTCTTCAAAGCTGTTTTCCTCCGCGGTCTTGATCTCCCTTGCTTGTTCCTTTTTCGGAGGACTTCTCTTTTTACGGATGGGAGTTAGTGAATCTCAATCCTAACTCCATCCTACAAATTGCCTTTTTCATCCATCCGTGTGAGGCCTTCCTTGGAGTCCTCCCACACTTCAAATTATTCCAATATTTATTCCAAATCCGCCCACTCCCATCGTCGGACCGCGAAGCTGCAATCGGTGGTGTAGGAATCCAATGCTTGGAGCGCGGACGAATATTTTTCCTTGTCGCTGAACAAGAGCATAGCTCGGTGGAAAAAAGGATGGTTCTTCTGCGACAATCCCCGACCAGCTCTTCCAGCCTTCGATGCCAAAGTAGCCAAGAACTTTCCTCACTGCGAGAGACCGGGGAAAAGCTCAAAGAAGACAATGAAGTTATTGCACTCCTCGCCAACATCAAATACTTGAAGACCGTTAGAGGCGTCACCGCCGAGACTAGTTCTCCGGAGCTTCATAGTGCGGGGAGTTCAACCCCTCAAGAGGCAAGAGCATCCAGCTTGGCTTTTCAACGAAGACACCGCTATGCCTTTGGATGGAACCCTTCTTCCCGACAAAGAGCGGTTAGAGGTTCGCATTAAGCAAATGTCTGCAGCCGAATCCGGATCTATCCGGATGTACAAGAGTGGGTCTAGCCTTCAGCTCGTGCAATCCTCGCGACCCCGTAAGTATCTCTTTTCTGTTTCTTCAAATCTTTATTACTCGTTATCTTCATTTACTTATAAAGACTCAATCTTTGTAATTGCAGAAAATGGACAACTACAGGAGTCATCCTCCTCTTCCTCCTAATGATACTTGGGGAGAGGACTATGCCAATAATGCCGCTCCACTTGCTGTTCAAGCCGGTCCGGCTCAAAAATCCACGAGACCGGTCTTTCCCTCTACCTCCAAGCTTGGCCCCAAAAATCACAAAATCTGGGACCGTAGTCCAAGCTCCTAGTACAAGAAAACGTACTATCGCCTTGACCATCGGTAAACCTGCTGCTCCTCCTGCTGCTTCTAGCGATACCCGCTCGGAGGCACAAAAACTTGAAGACCGTCGGCGGGAAGAAGACGCCGTCGAAAGGGATCGCCAAGCAGCTACGGCCATCCTCGAAGCTTCACCGGGAAAACTCAAGGCACTTACGCCTCGATTGATCCTTTGTCGAAGGTCCCCAAACGGTCTCGGTATGGTCACCGGACCGGTCCCGTTGATGTCGGGGATCCGGCTCCAACTCCGCAAGCCAATCCAGCGAGAGAAAAGAAGCTGCAGATAGCGGTGGTGGAGTTTCTCAAGGCCCACCAAAAAAGGTCAAAACCTCCTCCGGCTTTAAAAAGCCTCCATGTAAGTTTTCCGAATTATTCCATCCGTCAAAAAACTTCTTAGGTTCCGAAGCTCCTCGCTCTACTCTAATTAATGTCACTTTTTCTTACAGGATTCCTTCTAGCTTCCAAGCCAGCATAGCTGGCTTTTTAAGAACCGGATCTTCCTCACATGCTCCTCCTAGCGGTGTTCTTGCTTCTTCTCCGGATGTGCTTCGGATCGGTTCTACTCCTGACGCCTCCACCACCACTCTTGGCACTTCAACTGTAGAAGCTCAAAGTGCGACTCTCACAAAGGAACTCCCTGTCGCCTCAAGCTCGAAACCGAAAAGCAAACCTCCAATGTTGAAAGCTCCTCTTCGACAACCCTCCTCCCCGAGCCACCTTATTTCAAATCCCTCCGAAGCTCTCATTGGGACCGGTCCGGACGGAAGAAATTCCTCGCCGAGCCGGGACAACTCGTAAACCTTACGGAGAACCTAAAGCGGCCAAAATGGTGGTCGGAGAAATAAAGGTGGATAGTTCCAGCGGAGCAAGGACTTTTACCGCAACGGCTCAATGGGACGCCCTCCAAGAAGAAGAGGCCTTAAAGAATTTCTCGAGAATCCGGCCAAGTATATCTCTATCTTTTAATAATTTCTCCAAGCAACTTCCCTTTAATCTTCAAATTTCTTACTCTCTTTTTCTCTTTAGGTTCTTCCGAAAAGCTACGAAGCCAAGGCTGCTATTATCACCCGCTTGCGGGAAGAACTCAACACCAATCAAGAACGATTGGGTGAGCTAGAAATTCGGACGGCCGATCTAAAGGCCAAGGAAAACGACCTCCGGAGGAGAGAGGCCGGTCTGCAGGATACCCATCGCATGATGGAAGAACGCCGACAAGAAATCATCGAGCTCCGCCAAATTAATCAAAGTAACATTTTCAATTCGCCTTGAATCTTGAATCTGTTGTATGAGAGCTAGAAGCTTCACCACTAGACCACAATTGCCTTTATACATTTTACATTTTTCCCACTATCTCCTTTTCCGATTGATCCCATCTTTGATTTCAGCGCTTGAGAATCTTGTTGCTGCCCATAAGAAAGCTGAAGAAGTTCTTATGGAAAAAACAACAGCTCAAGAACAGAGCCTTGGAAGAAGGCTCTCGTATCGAAGAGCAACGAGGCGGCACGGATAGGAGAACTTGAAGGCGAGCTCATCTGCTAAAGATAGCATATCGGCCCAAGCACTTCGCTCCAACAAGATGCTAGAGAGCGAGAACGCTCGCTTGAAAGCTGAATTGATCGAAGCATTAGAAGCAGCGAAATCAGCTCAAGCAGAGAAAGAGAAAGCCTTGAAGACTACACAAAAGCTGAAAGAATCCAATGTAAACATCAAGGGCAGATTCGGAGCAGCTGAAATCGAGGCACGAGCGTAAGTCCCATTCTTCTTGATTATCCTTATGAACATACCGGTCTTCAGCAATACCTAGTCTTTAAATTTACACTTGTTGTTTCAGAACTTACTGCGAGCACAATTCGCACTCGGAATACCTCAATGGCGGTCAAACTATGGACCCCAACGAGATGGACATCGAGTCCGCCATCTGGGCGATCCCAAGAAGGATCGGAGAGCACTCAAGGCCGGTCGTCTGCTTCGGGAGGGGGCATATTGCCGCCATAATCCAATCTTGGACTCCGGTCGATGTTTGCGACTTTAATTTCATCCGGGATGGCGCCCACCCCGGTACCACTGAAGACCGGTTCAATGAACTAAGGAACTCACTCATTGGTACCGTCTCCGAGTTGGTAGAAGATGTTCTAGTCGATCCGTCGGGTATTCCTCTGAATGTAGCACAAGCAGCTTTTGCCCTAGATCAAGATGCTCGGAATGCTGCGATCGCCGCCGGATAGACAATGGAAGATGCCTTCGAAGATCTTGACAGAGATTTAATTGTAACTTCTTCGATTCTGAAGAAACTCTAGATGATAGGCTCGAAGGAAATCCCAAGGCTGGTGACACCGGTACCTCCGGTGGTCCTGCTGAGTAGATTTTGTAATAGGGCCATTTTGTATTTGAACATCTTGTCCACTTATACTTGTTTTCTTATAAATATCGAGTCACTTTTTCTTGTTTTATGAATACTTGGTTTCACCATTATGCTTACTAACTTATTTACTCAAGATATGACATAGCATGAGCAAAAAAGTTAGTTTGTAATATTTCCCAAACTGTTCTTAATACAACAGTTTACCAATCGATATTCATAAAAAAGAAAGCTATCCTCTATCTTTTCCTGAATATACCAGTCTTAAACACAATCTTATAATTTCAGCGGACTGCTCTTATCACAACAATCCATCAACTAAATGACTGGTTTTATTATTCAAGAATAGCGGCATATCACGAGACTACTCTTATCATAGCGAGAATAACAAAATATCACGAGACTACTCTCTATCATAGTAGCCCCCGACTCAATAATTTAATTCAAAATTAAAGTATGGAGACACAAAAAACAAACACACCATTATTAGATAAAATCACTTTATTATAATAAGAAAAACTTTACAATAAACATTCTTTAAGTATAAAAACGACGAAGTTGATCAATATTCCAAGAATTTGGAATTTCTTCCTCTTCCAAGGTCATAAGCCTATAAGCCCCGGTCTGATATACCGATTTAACCAAAAAAGGTCATTCCCAGACTGGTGACAACTTATGCATGTTCTTGTTAGATTGAATCTTCAGTAAAACCAAATCTCCAATTTGAAATTCCCGCGTGCGAACATTACGATTATGATAACGACGCAATCCTTGTTGATATTTAGCGGCTTGAATCGGAGCTCGATCTCTCAATTCTTCCGCAGCAATCAATTCAACCTGACGTTGATCATCATATTTTTCTTCATCATAATACTGAACCCGAGCTGACACCATATTCACTTCGAGTAGGTAACATGGCTTCGAGATCCATATACCAAAGAAAAAGGAGATCGTCCCGTAGCTACTGCTAACATTAGTGCGCAAACCCCGAGCACCGGGCAATTCCTTAACCCATTTTCCCGCATAAGGCTTCAATCGATCGAAAATTCTTGGTTTAAGACCGGTCAAAATCATTCCATTAGCTCGTTCCACTTGTTCATTGCTCTGCGGGTGTGCCACCGACGCATATTGCACCTTGATCCCTAAGCTCTCGGCATAATCTTTGAAAGACTACGAAGTGAATTGAGGCCCATTATCAGTAATATTACTGTATGGAACCCCAAAACGTACAAAAATATTCTGCAAAAACTTGATTGCGCGGATCTGTAGTCGTGCTAGTAACTGCTTCGACCTCAATCCACTTAGAAAACTTATCTACCGTCACGAAAATATGCGTGAATCCTCCCGGTGCCCGCTTAAAAGGTCCCACTATATCCAGCCCCCAAGTAGAGAAAGGCCAAGTCATTGGAATTAATTGCAACTCCTGAGCCGGAGTATGAGGTTGTCTTGCAAAAAGCGGCATCCTTGACGGTTCTTAACCACTCTATGCGCATCATCCGTCAGTTGTTGGCCAATAAAACCCACTGTCTGAATATCTTCCCAACCAATGTCTTCGAAGAAGCATGGTTTCCACAAATCCCCTTGTGTATGTCTTCAAGCAATTGAATACCTTCGGAAACTGACACACACTTCATCAAAATATTAGCTCCACGCTTATACAATTCTCCTTCGAGAATTAAATAAGCTGCGAGCTCGAACTTCTAATCTTTGCTTCTCCACCCTATCCTCCGGTGTTTTGCCGGATTGCAAATAGTCAAGATACGGAGTACGCCAATCGGAATCAATAATCATAACATCCAATGACTGAATTCCACCGATCTTGAATCCACCTTCGAGTCTTTCCTAGCAAACCCGGATTATCGGATCGGTTCTTCAAGACCGCTTTTTCCTCCTGACTTTACGAGACCGCCTTATCTTCGATTTCTGTAATAATAACCTTGGGCTCCATCTTTATAGACGGTTTTTCCAACACCTGTAGAAAAACGCCGGGAGGAACCGCTTGTCGCGAAGATCCCGATCTAGCCAACTCATCCGCAGCGAGAATTATTTCCGCGCGAGTATATGAGAAAATCGCAAACCATCAAATTTGTCTTCAAGTTTCCGAACCTCTTGACGATAAGCAATCATATGATCATCATGAGCATCCCATACCTTGTTGACTTGGCTGATCACTAACATCGAATCACCATATATATCCAATCGTCGAACGCCCAACGAAACGGCTACTCTAAGCCCGTGAAGCAAAGCTTCATATTCTGTTGTATTGTTTGAAGCTCGAAAATGCATTTGCAACACATACACGAGCATTTCCTTTTGTGGAGTGAGAAGGACCACACCAGCCCCGCGCACTGAATGCTGCGGGGACCCATCAAAGAACATCTCCCAATACTCTAATGCTTGAATCTCCCGCGGCACTTGTGTTTCCAGCCACTCTGTTATGAAGTCGGCTAAGGCTTGTCCCTTAATAGCCGTCCACGAAGAGAACGTAATTTCATACTGGCCAAGTTCTATAGCCCATTTAGCAACTTGACCAATTGCTTCCCGATTGCGAACAATATCTCCAATGGCAAATCCGGTCTTAACCTCAATGGGATGCGCTTGGAAATAATGCTTAAGCTTCGAGAAGTTATCACTACGGCATATATTAACTTCTGCGGTTGGAGATACCTTATCTTAGACTCGGTAAGAACTTCACTTACAAAATAGACCGGATGTTGTACCAAGCTGCAGGTGTCCTTCTTCCTTCTGTCAACCGCGGAACCGTGCTCACCACATGGGTTGTTGCGAGAGATATATAACTGAATAACCTCATCGGGCTCGGTGGGACCAACACCGGAGGAGTACTTGAGATACTCTTTAAGTTGATCAAGTGTGGCTTGCGCTTCACTAGTCCACTCAAACTTATCTTGTTTTTTGAGCAACTTAAAGAACGGAAGTCCTCGTACTCCCAGTCTTGAAATGAAACGACTAAGAGCTGCCATACTGCCCGTCGACTTCTGGACATCCTTCAAACAACTCGGGGGTTGCATGTTAACAATCGTCCGAATTTTTTCGGATTGGCTTCAATACCTCTCCATGATACCAAATAACCCGAGTAATTTCCCGGAACGAACTCCAAAGACACACTTTCCGGGTTTAACTTCATGGAAAAGTTCCGCAGATTACTAAAGGTCTCTGCCGAGTCGGAGAGGAGATCTTCGATTTTACGAGACTTGACCACTATATCATCAACATAAGCTTCTGCATTCCTTCCTAATTGCGAATCCAAACAACGTTGTATGCCGCGCCGATACGTAGCTCCGGCATTTTTCAATCCAAACGGCATAGTCGTGTAGCGGTATGCTCCAAAGGGGGTGATAAACGCGGTTTTTATCTGATCCTCAACTCTTAACGGTATTTGATGATACCCCGAATAAGCATCAAGGAAACTAAGACGCTCGCAGCCAGCGATCGAATCAACAACTTGGTCGATTCGAGGCAGCGCGAAAGGGTCTTTGGGGCAAGCTTTGTTGAGATCGGTATAATCAACGCACATTCTTAATTCTTTAGTATTCTTTTTTGGTACAAGCACTGGATTGGCAAGCCAATCTGGATGATACACCTCTCTAATGAACTTAGCTGCTAACAACCTAGTTATCTCTTTCTTGATAGCTTCCTTGCGGTCTTGAGCAAACCTCCGGAGCTTCGTTTCACGGCTTCGCATCGGGACGCACCAACGGTGCGTGCTCAATCTTCTCCATAGGGACACCCGGCATGTCGGAGGGCTGCCATGCGAAGATATCCCTATTTTCCTGGAGGAAAAGAATGAGCGCGCTTTCCTATTTATCTCCCAAGTCAGCCCCTATATGGGTGACCTTGGAGGAGTCCGACTCATCAAGGCTGAACGGTCTTGGAAACCACTTGTATCGGCCTTCAATTTCTCCTTTGCAATCTTCTTGACCGGGACTTCATCCTCTATCCTTGTCTGAACTTTCGGAGCTTCAGCTGCTTCCCGATTTCTCGACGTTCAACTTCGAATTAACTCTGAGATGCCAATTCGGTCGCTGTGCACCTCACAAGCATAAGCGGTCTTGATATCACCCGGAATGACAGAACCCCGTTTGGCCCGGGCATCTTCAACATCAAGTATTGATAATTTGGGATGGCCATAAATTTTGCTAGAGCCGGTCTTCCGAGGATAGCATGATATCTTGAGTCTATGTCGACCACACGAAAGATGATATTCTCCCTTCTATAGTTTTCCTTCGTCCCAAAAGTCACTTGCGAGAGAAATCTGCCCCAAAGGGTAACTATTCCGCCCAGGTATTATACCATGGAACGGAGAAACACTTGCGCTCTAAATCAGCCACGGTCGGGCCAAGTTCGAGGCGAGTCTTTGCGAACAAGATATCCAAACAGCTTCCCCGTCAATGAAAGTTCTCTTCAATCGCACCTTCGAACAATAGGGGCAAGGATGAGTGGATACTTTCCAGCTTTCGGTAGTACCTCCGGATGATCTACCCTGCTAAATGTAATGGGGACCTCGGACCACCGAAGATATTCGGGAGTTGCGGGAGCAACAGCATTAACCTCCGGAACGACAATTTTTGCTTCAGCTTTGACTCATATGCGTCCGGGCCTCCATAGATCATGTTCACCTCTCGGGTTGGTTCCTGAAAACCTTCATCATCCTCATTGTCTTCACGGTCCTTATCCTTGCCCTTGTCATCCTTCGATTCCTGTAAGCGGATCGAGGTGCGACCTTTAAGGCAAATTGAGCAAATGGCCTTAACAGGAAGCACTCTTTAGCTTTATGATTCCCATTATGAATCATACAAGGGCCATCCAGAAGTGTCTCAAACGACAATCGTTCTCTTGGACCTCTTTTAGGGGTGTCTGGCCGATCTCCTCCATGAGGCTGGTCAACGAGCTGCAACAAAGTGATCAGCCTTGCGCTTCTTGTCATTCCTGGATCCAGGTCGGTTGCCTTGGTCATGCTTCGGTTCCTTCCCTTTGTTCCCGCGCAGATTGACTACATTTGACTCTCCGGCAGCGTAATCATCTGCTATCTTGAAGCACTCGACGCCGTCATGGTGAGGTTTCGATTTCGTCTCCCAATCTTGTGAACCAATGCTTCACTTCGGACGCCTGACTTGAAATGCTGCAATCACTTGCTGATCGGGAACATTGGGGATTAAGGCCTTCTTATTGCGAGAATCGCTTGATGAAATCGGTGAGGGTTTCGTCGGGCTTACGCTTCGGCCTATTGAGGTCGAAGTAATTCCCTGGCTTCTCACAAGTCGCCTGGAAGTTTTCTATGAACTTTTTGGTGAGGTCTCCCCACGAAGAGATGGATCTCTCGGGCAGGGATTGCAACCATAAGCGTCCGGCCTGCTCCATGCACATCGGTAGATAATTAGCTAGCACGAACGTGTCTCCTCCTGCTGATCGAATTGCCGTAGTGTACATACGGAGCCATTCGGCGGAGGTGTTTTGCCATCATATTTGTCAATGGCCCCGAGGCTTAAATCCCACAGGGTATTTGCGAGATACGTAAATCTCGCGTAAAAGCGGGGATTACGGAGTATTCATCATCTTCCGGACCGGTCCGGACCGGTGACGGAGATCGACGGCTAGAGGCGATGCCGGTAATTACGATCCCTGTCATCGTCGGAATAGTCGTAATAACGGTCGTCCTGGTATCTATCTCCCGAACCGCCTTGTCCATCATTATTCGGCTGGCTCCGCGTTCCGTGAAGGAGGCGGAGGCGGAGGTGGTGGTGCTGCTTGACGATCATTGTTCGCTGGTTCTGCATGTTGCGATGGAGGCGGAGGTGGTGGTGCCGCTTGACGATCATTGTTCGTGCGCCGGGGTTCAGCGTCTCTATCCCGGTTGTCTCGTCCTCTTCGGTCTCTAGTGTCGCGGCGTCGTCTATCTCGATGGGCATGCCTACTACCATGCCCTCGGTGATCGTCGCACGGATAATTTGCATTGGTGGGTGGCGCCGAAGCTGCCGGCCCGTTGCGGCTGGGGTGGGGCAAGATCCCGAGGGCGATCATCCACATGACCGGTCCGTCGCCTCTCATCTTCCTCATGTCTCGTTCGCTCCTCCACTCTTTCGCATGACGATCAATCGGCACGTTCCGAACATCCCGGTTATCATTGAGCGGTACACGCAAATCTTGGTTGGGAGCTCGTTCATGTGCATCCGCGATCGGGAGTACGCCGGGGTGCTAGCCTTCCTCCGGAAGAAGCTCCGTCGAGCCGGGCCCTTGTCGGTCGTTACGAATGGGAATGCGAGCGACCGGAAGATTCCGCTCGATCATGGACGAGCTGGTTTGTTTGTAGAGCCGCCGCATCAACTAAATTCAGCGCGCGCCGTAATCCTGGCGTGGCATTGAGGACCTCTTACGGTATTGTTTCAAGAATCTGTTTCACTCCCACAATATTGTGGACCGGCGATGTGAAGCCCCGAGCACCATTCATCTCTACTTCCATGGAACTTAAGTCCAAAGCTCTGCTGGAAGAGCGATGGCGTCTTCCACCGCGACATCCTCGTCGGTTGTTGTATCCTGGAGATTCATCCGGGTCTCCGGACCAGTGCAGTAATGGGCCGTGGCCGGGAGCGATCGCGGGCGCTTCCTCCGGCTAAAGCGAGTAGCACTTGTGCGCGGATCCGCGGCCGAAGGTGGCGGAAGTTGTTCATCTCTATTTGCCTCTTACGCTTCACGACGATTGCGTTCGGCTTCGGCTCTCGCCATCCTTGCCGCTTCTTGAGCAGCTTCCTCGGGAGTGAGTTGGCGTATAACTGGTCCTATCATGAACACTTGGAAGAAGGCTGGAGTGTCTTCCTCGGAATCAATATCCAGCTCGGGAGAACAGCTTTGCGGCTGTAGCCCGGGCACCGTTACGAGGCATAAGCGTAGGGAGCCCGATGTTTCGCGCTAAAGCTGCGTCGGACCCGCTAAGTTCCGAATCGGAGGTATCAACCATGGCCGGTGATCGCGCTTTAGAAGCAGCGGCACGGCAACGAGTCGGATTCATCAAAGACAATTTCCCGTCCGAGTCGGCTTCAAAGTCGAGAGACCCGAAGCGAATCTTGAAGCCGGGCTCGAAGTCGACGATGAACGAAGTGGCCATCGAACTCGCTAGGAACTCGCCGGGACCCCTACCGGCGCGCCAAATGTCGAGTCTTAAACTCGGCACTAGTACTACCCGGTCCCTCACGAGCGTGGAATTCGATGGTGCAACACACAAAACACACAGGAACACGCGATTTTAGACGGGTTCGGGCCCTCGAATCGAGAGTAATACCCTACGTCTCGTATGTTATGTATTGCCTTTAGCGATTTGCTAATTGCGAAGTCTCGGATCCTTTTCGGGGGGTCCCTGCTCCGCCTTATATGTCCGGGGGAGCTAGGGTTACAATCGAAGTCCTAGCCGATTACATGAATTACATATATGGGATTCTATCTCTAACTTTCTTTATTGATCTAGAGTCCTAATCGGACTACAAATTGTTCTATAACTTGCTTCTCACGTCATTGTATACCGGTTTTAGTATCCGCCTTGTTTCCATACCGGTCTACGGGTTCTTCTATTATCCCAGGTCGGTCGAAGACCGATCTGTTACCTATCGCCCTTATCTGTATCTTCTCCGATTTGCTACCATGTCTTTGCGTATCCATTTCTTCATCATCCGTATACCCATAAGGCAAGTATACGACAA